>CM060922.1:251164834-251637334 GCA_030737875.1 Allium sativum | reverse complement strand
GTTATATTAGTTATATGTAATGCATGTTTTATAATTATTTAGCATGCTTTTCGGACGAAGTAGATTGAAGGTCAGAGGTTGAATCATCATGAATAAAAATTAGATTAATAGTGAACTAAAAAAAATCTTTCATTGGCAACGTAATAGATACATTCGATATAACTTGCATAAGTTTCAGTCCAAGAAAAGAAAAGTTTTCAATAATAAAATTCCCTTTTATAAATTCTTTCGATCTTTTTACTAAAATATCCAACAAAGTCATATTAGAGCTTGAGATCCTACTAAAAGGATGACGAATAGTCATGTTCTCTTCCTAGTCTCCATGCTCGCTAAGATTAGCTATGACAATTAGAGCTTAAGGATGATGAAATTCCTTGTATTACACGACGAGCAGAAGATACTTGAGAACGACATCATCGAACAAGAGAACTCGGGTAGCTATGCAGTTAAAGCGCTTGGCGATTTTATAGTGGTGGAGGTACAAAAATGTGTAGCAGGGATAATGCGGGGAAATAGCGGGAATATAGCGGAAGGGCAAAAAGATTCACTAGATGTTGAATCCAAATATTTAAAACTATCATTTCGATATTATTTATGTAGAAGAAGCCAATATTAATTAATCTTATATAACTAAACCAAACCAAAGAATGTCATGGTTACGCATAGTAGATTTGATGACTATAATAGATTTCTATAATATATTAGACACTTATGCAATAAAATTAGCTTTTGCACAAATGTTATTGGTTTTCTTATAAAGAGAACTAGTCAAATCAAGCTTCGTATATTAATATTGCTAAAGCAGGTGTTAAAAAACTTTGATTTAGCGGATGCAACGAAAAATAGTGGGGCTAAAAGCGGATCTACTATTCATTGGAACTATAGCGGTTGAATAGCGCTACGAGCTATAGCAGTGATTTAGCGGAGCTTTAACTACATAGTCGGGTAGTCTATCTCTAACTCAAATGAATAGTCTGCGAGACTCAAGAAAGGGAGACAACAATGCATTCTATCTATTTTGCCAAAGAATACATGAACATACTTTTTAAAAAGTTTTCATAAGTAAAGCTAATCAAAGAAGCATGTAAGAAGCTTCTAGCATCTTACAAAGGAGCCTATCAACTAAAAAAAAATGTAAGTTTCAAACTTCAAAAGGAAAGTTTGAAATTTTGCATTTGAAAAAGGTGAACATGTCTCTAATTACTTCTTAAATGATTTAATAGTTTCTAAGAATTATAAAGAAGATTATTAGATCCAAAGCTTGGACATATTGATGCCATCGTCGATGATTAAAAAAATTGGAGGCACCACGACAATAATGGAATTTATTTGCTTTTGGAAACCTTATAAAGGAAAGAAATAGAAGGGTGAATAAATTGTAAAGTAAGTACCTAAGCCATGACTGATTTAAAAAATGAAGAAAGCAATGGAAGCAAACAAAAATGAGGTTGCGGTCAAGAATGAGGAGATATAGACATGTGTTGACTCCAAAAATGAAATCAACATTCGACGGGGATGAAAGCACTAGTCTTTTAAGATAATTTAAGCAGATTCAAGTATAAATATGATCTGAACAATTGATAAACTAATGAAATATATTAAAAAGAAAGTAAATAGAGAAGATAATATTTTGTGGTGGTTTGACAGTTAACAAAGCCTATATCCAGTACGAAAATTCTTTATTTACCAACCGCCTATTATGAGTAGTCCAGTACAATTGAATAAAGAAGAGAAACCCATAAGTACAGAGGCTGATTGGAAAGTCACAGTAGTGACTTTGGCGACTAATTTGCGGGAGAATAAGCTTGAAGAATGATTCCAGCAGCATGTTGGAGGGATGTGTTCAGATTTAGTTTGTGTTCTATGTTATACGATATTTATAGCGGTTTGGAATGAATTGGGCCATATTAAGATCATTAAAGAGCTTGTATTGGAGGCCCGAAATTGCGCCAAAAAAATTAGAGTCATATGACTCATAATTTTGACTCGGTACCGAGTCAAGGTTTGTGATTCGGTGCCGAGTCAAGGTTTGTGATTCGGTACCGAGTTTAGTGGCTGATGTGTCATTGTTGAATTATATCGTGTTGGCTATCTAACTTTTTCTGATGCTTTCTGCAAAATTTCATGCCTTGTTGACTTGATTTGATTGTACATCATACTGGAGTTGGTTTAAACTATAATCTAAATGAGATGAGTCATCAGGTACTAGGGTTTAACATATTAGATTCCTACTAGGCATGGTGAGCAGACTAACAGGGCAATATGGAAAATGATGGGGTAACTAAATGATCAACACTTTGCAGATATGAGTCAATACCGAGTCATGGTGTATGACTCGATGCCAATCCAACTATTTAGTGTATTTGTGAGTCGTTTTCCTTAGGGTCCTTTCTTGTCTTCCTTTGAGTGCCTAAGTCAATTTGTTAGTCATTCTGGCTTCGTCTTGATGTTCTAACTCCTTTTGACTTCCATTCGAACAAAGCCAGGTTGACAACATTGATGCAGTTGGAGAACCAATAACGACAACAACAATAATAACCAAAGATCCTAAAGCTTCACAAGAAGTTTTAGGAGAGGAAATTTAAAATAAAGATACCACAAACCACGCATCAATTTCCATAATTGTGAAAATTTTGGACATATTATGATTGTAGAGTTCCATGCAATGATGGAATTGAAGAGAAGACCAACTACTGGCTTATAAGAAAGAAAATATGTGAGGATAATCAATGGTACCTGGATGAAGATGCAAGAAACCATGTATGTAGAAGAACTTGCATCTTCGTGAAGCTTAATGAATCGATGAAGGACAATGTGGCATTTGGAGATGAATCCAAAGTAATGGTGAATGGTGAAACAAATGTTCTTATTTTAAAGAATGGAGAGTGCCAATTCATTTTTATTTTTTGCTATATGCCAAACATGAAGAGATAAATCTTAAGCCTATGGAAACTTTTATAGAAATGTTATTTCATCCAATTAAAAGATATTAATTATTTTACAAGAGACAATTCATGCAACTTTATTGCTAAGGTGCCAATGTCAACAAATAGACCGTTCATTCTCAATATTGCAAATGATGCCACACAATGCCATAAATGTGCTAAAAGGATGCTTCTTAACTTTGGCAACTTTAATTTGGACGTATCAACTTCAAGCGATCAGATGTCCTTCTATAAAAGGAAATAGTAAGAGGATCATCTTGCATCAGCCATCTCAATCAAGTTTGAGAAGGATATATACTTGGAAAGCAATTTATAATAAGCTTTCTAATATGGAGTCATACCGAATGGTCTACCCAATTACTAGGAGACCATTAGAAGTCATACACATGGACGAGTGCAGTCTGATCAATCCAAGTTCACTTGGTAAGGGTAACTATTTTCTTCTTTGCATTGATAATTTTTTAAGAGAAACATAAGTGTGTTTTTTAAAGAAGAATTTATAATGTTTGAGAACTTTTAAAATTTTGTAGCCTATATCAAGGGTGAAGTGGCTTAATGATCGAAGATAAGAGATCTGACAATGGAGGAGAGTTCAAATTAAAAATAACTCCAGAATTGTGAATGTATTAGTGCCTAGACTACCCTAGCAAACAAGGGTAGTAAAATAGAGAATTTCTTAAGATAGCAAGGAGCATACTCAATAGTTGGAGTTTGGCTAATGAGTTTTAAAAGGAAGCAGTTTCATTCACGGTTTATCTGTAAACTTGGTCTCAAACAAGAAGTGTGCGGGGGAAACACCATAAGAAATAGAGTGAAACAAAGCCCAACATTTCACATCTAGGATTTTTCAGAAACATAGCTCTACAATCATGATAAGATAAAGGCAACCATTAATGGAGGTATCATGTTTGATGAAGAAGAGAATGAGATTGGACATCATATAATAAAAGACTACAATTTCCACGTTTTGATAAGGATGACACATAATAACCAGTGATGGAACAATCAAGAGTGGAAACTTACATCCACACGATTTTAGTGTTGGTGAATTTTCAAGAGGATGAAAGCATAAGCTAAAGGGATCCAGGACTTAGAAACCTCCAATAAAGTTACAAGCTGACAAAAGTCAAGATAATTTCTCTTTTTTCATTTTGCAAACAGTGGGACTATAAACTTCCATAAACATTTGCAAAAGGGAGTTAGAGAAATATTATGGATCAAGAGGTGTAGAAAATAAGAAACCAACATCTTTTAAGAGCTTGTTTAGAAGCTTGTTATATTTCACATGTACAAGATGCAACATTTTATATGCAGTAGGGGTTATCAGTCGATACATCTAACCACAACTCACTGAAAGCGGCAAAGAGGATTCTTTACTATGTTAAAAGGACAACAGGCTTTGGCTTTTACTACTCTAATTCTGGTAACTGCAAGCTTGTTAGATATAGGATAACTACTAGAGCAGAGATATGGATGATTAGAAGGGAATAACCGGTTTTAGGTTCTACACAGGACAAACAACATTCATATGGATTTAGAAGAAGCAATAATCTTTGTCACCTTTTTCACATGCAAAGAAAAATACATACCTATTGCTTCATGTTTTTTAAAGAGGCTATGCAGCGGTAGGATCGTATATAATGGAGTTAGTAGCAACAGGTAAAAGTCACACAATCGATCTTATACTGGTTCAGACCACTATCCTACATCCAGTCCCAAACTCACTTTTGGTATTTCACTAACACTAAAAACCCTCACTTTACCCGGAGGAATACGTTCAAAATTACCCGAACAGCCAAACGAGATTTCTTGCCTCAACTACTAAAGACGTCTTTCCAATATAAAATAATTGATGACTTATTTGTGTTCTTGTTAATACAGATATGTCAATATGTAGTACACCCTTCCTATAGTCTTTCTGTGATGATGAACGTGAAGCTTGTGAAAGATTATAATTTCAAATATAGTAAATGGTGGGCTTTGAGAGTCTAGAGAGCTTAGATCAAGGTGGAAAATAGTTAGAATGAAAATCGGTGATTTGATCAGTTAATCAAGTCTCTATTTATAATATACAAAGAGTTACAACTGATTACGAAGAGATTTCATCAAGAGAAATGAATTAGAAAGTTGTGACTCTTCATAATAAGTTGCAACTCTTCGTAATCAGATGTCTGAATATAAATTTCAGATGTCTGTTTTAAATTAAAAATAAAACAACAAGGAAATAGTTAATTTCAGAGCAGAATCAGACGTATGAAAAATTCAGAGCAGACGTCTGAATATTATGAGAAATTTTATTTTGTCTCAGCAAACAGACGTCTGTCTGATTTATTTCAGACGTCTGTTTTCTGGGCAAAACTTATTCCTTGCCTCTTTTTGAAGTAAAAAGTGTATATATATATACATTGTGTATGTGATCATCAAGGAAGACTTTAATATAAAAATCTAGGACTAACAGACTCTTACAACATTTATAATCTTCATTGCGTGTTCTTGAATCTGTTTGTCGATTTTCTTCCTGCAAAACAGAGTTAGTCGATATCGTGTGTGTGTGTGTGTGTGTGTGTGTGTGTGTGTATATATGCTTATGTATCTTTGTCATAGTCAAAACGCTATATAGCGAGATTCAACATTCTCCCCCTTTTTGACCTTTGTCATTTGAAAAAAAGGAATACTTATGCAAAAACTTAAGTATCATTACACACAAGCATACCATAGACATAGGCATAGAATAAACAAGCACCACTGTTTAAGACATAACATAATAGAGATAAGTATCAAAATATTACACACCACTTAATTAATTAAAAGTTTGTAGTCAAAATATGTATGCCACCATAACACTAACAATGCTTACTAGTCCTCGGAAGTAGATGCCACAATAGTTGTCCCACAGGCTTTAGGAGAACCATGTTCTGAGCCACTATCGGGAACTTCTTCAGCAGAACTAGAGGACCATTGAAACGGAGCTGGAGCTTGAGCTTGCCTAGAAGAAGTGCCGGTGCAAGAGACTACTTCCCAAATTTTGTTTAAGAAACCCTTGATAGAATCAAATTTCTTATTCGTTTGTTTTTCAAAACGCTTCAAATCTTTATAAGCGTTAGACTGATTTTGAGATAGCGTTATTATAGCTTGCTTAGAAGAAGTTTCGGGGGAAATGACATGAATTTCTTCATTTTCTTCTTCTTCCCTAAGTTGACGACGGTGAGAAGGCTCAGGTATGATTGTTTATGATTGCGATGCTACATGTTCAGTCCAAGTTGCAAGAGACATATACTCATAGTTGCACACATCTCCTTTGCCAATGATAAAGCCTTTTGAGTTATCTCCGAAGGTAACAGAGCCACCATCAAAGTATGAAATATTTGTAAGCATATCTTTGTCTCCGGTCATGTGTTTTGAGCAACCACTGTCTAAGATCCATTTTCTCTTTTTGAGTGGGACCTGCAAAAAATATTAATAAGCACATTGGTACCCACTTTTGGATAGCGTCCTAAGACTTAGGTCGTAGGAAGCCAAACCCAAGTGGGTTTAGTATCCCTTTTGTACAAATAATAATTATTATTATTATGCATAGACTCCATAAACGAATAGATCAAACTATTGTTAGTTTTTGGAATCCATATCTCAATGTTATTAATCTTTTTCATTAATTTTGGTTTATTTCTAACTTTTGAATCAATCTTCCTCTTTAGTTTTGCATTTTTCTTCGGAAGGAATTTTGATTCTTTTCTAAATATTAAACCATTTTTGTTTGAAGATGGTCGAGAATTTTTTGTAATCCTTGATAAATTTTCTCTACCCTTATTAAAGTTAGAATTATTTTTAGAGATGCTTTCTAACTTAGTTTGAATACTTCTATTTTCTAATTCTAATTCTTTTATTTTAGTTTTCAACATGTGATTCTCAGAACTAATTTCATCATTCTTTGTCTTTTGAATTTCAATTTCTTGACCCAAAAGAGAAAGCTGATTGTCTGAATTTTTAAGAGTATCTTAAACTTTTTCAAATTCTTCTTCTAAAATTATTTTTTTGTCTTTCAGCATGTCTCTTTCAAATTCAGTTTTATTCTGATTTTCACGAGTTTCTTTAGGCTTTTTCTTTAAAGTTTTTATAATGTTTAAAAATTCAACATTAACTTCTATTAATTCTTAATAAGATAAGTCACTTACTTCTGATTCTTGAGCCATGAAGCACACATTTGCTTGTTCATTTTTTCTTTCATTATCACTGTCACTATCTGATGAATCTGAATCTAAGTCGTCCCATGTAACAGAAAAAGCCTTCTTCTTGAATTTATCTTTCTTGTTTTTTTGTTGAAGTTTTTTTAATTTTCTTTCATTTTTGGATAGTCCTTTACTATGTGACCCTTCTTATGACAATTAAAACATTCCAATTTTGAGGATGAAGGTTTGCTTGAGGTATTCTTTTTGAAATTTCCTTTTCTATATTTTAGAAATTTCTTAAAGTTTTTGGCAATAAAGGCTAGATCTTCATCTTCTGAGTCAGATTCCTTTTTATCAGCATGAAAAGCCACATTCTTTTTCTCTTGAGCTAATTCACTTTTTGCCTGAAAATTTACTTCATAAGACATGAGATTGCCTATGAGTTCTTCTGGTTTCATAGCTGATAAATCATTAGCTTCTTCAATGGGTAATACTTTTCGTTCACAATCATCAGTCAGAGAGTTTAGCACTTTTGATACAATATCAAAGTCACTATATTTTTCGCCCAGTCCTATCAATGCATGTAAAATGTCTTGAAATCTTGAGCACATTTCATTGATGGTTTCATTTTGTCTCATCTTGAAGTTCTAGAATTGATTTTTGAGCATTTAATTTTTTGCTTGTTTGACATTGCTTGTTCCTTCATGGATAGTTTTGAGTGTTTCCCAAATTTGGTATGCTGATGTACAAATGCTAACACGGTTGAACTCATTTCTATCTAGTGCACAATATAGAATGTTCATAGATTTTGCGTTTGCATTTGCCTGCTCCTTTTGAACTATTGTCCAAGCTGAATATTCTGTTGTAGGTGTTGTGAATTCTTTTTAGTAGCATTCCATGCACTAAAACCACTTGCTTGCATATACATCCTCATTCTTGTAGCCCAATAGTTGTAGTGCAGTCCATTGAATAAAGGTTGTCTTTGAGTAGATTGTCCTTCGGCAAATGTAGTTGAGCTAGTACTTGGGTTACTCTCCATTTTATCACAGTATTAAATAACGGTGTTACAGTTATAGTGTAACACCCCTAAGTCCCACATCGTGGAATCATGTGTGAAGTGGGTACTAATATAGTAGAGCCCATCTCTTACTAACGCCGAGGCCTTTTGAGGAACAAAACCTCATACCTATACGGTGGCTAAGTTGGGGACAATATCTTGCGTGAACGGAGGTGCGGGCTGTTACAGTGGTATCAGAGCCAATACCCAGCCGGAATTGTGGCTCCTATGTAGACCACAACGCCTGGGTGAGGTGTTTGTGAGCCAACGGGGACGTTGGGCTCTGTAGGAGGGGAGAATGTAACACCCCTAAGTCCCACATCGTGGAATCATGTGTGAAGTGGGTACTTATATAGTAGAGCCCATCTCTTACTAACGCCGAGGCCTTTTGAGGAACAAAACCTCATACCTATACGGTGGCTAAGTTGGGGACAATATCTTGCGTGAACGGAGGTGCGGGCTGTTACATATAGGATGGCCTTGCTCTGATACCAATTGAAAGAGGATATGCAGCGGTAGGATCGTATATAATGGAGTATGAGTATGATAATGTATGTAATGAAGTAGTAGTAGGAGGTAAAAGTCACACAGTCGATTTTATACTGGTTCGAACCACTGTCCTACATCCAGTCCCAGACTCACTTCTGGTATTTTACTAACACTAAAAATCCTCACTTTACCCGGAGGAATAAGTTCACAATTACCCGAACAGCCGAATGGGATTTTGTACCTCAACTACTGAAGAGATCTTTCCAATATAAAATAATTGATGACTTATTTGTGTTCTTGTTAACATGGATATGACAATATGTAGTACACCCTTCCTATAGTCATTCCTTGATGATGAACATGAAGCTTGTGAAAGATTATGGAAGATTATAATCTCAAATATAGTAAATGGTGTGCTTTGAAAATTTAGAGAGCTTAGAGCAAGATAGAAAATAGTTAGTATGAAAATCGGTGATTTGATTAGTTAATCAAGTCTTTATTTATAATATACAAAGAGTTACGACTGATCACGAAGAGATTTCATCTAGAAAAATGAATTAGAAAGTTGTGACTCTTCATAATAAGTTGCAACTCTTCGTAATCAGATGTCTGAATATAAATTTCAGATGTCTGTTTTGAATTAAAAATAAAACAACAAGGAAATAGTCCATTTCGGAGCAGATTCAAACGTCTGAAAAATTTAGAACAGACGTCTGAATATTATGAGAAATTTTATTTTGTCCCAGCAAACAGATGTCTATCAGATTTATTTCAAACGTCTGTTTTCTGGGAAAAACTTATTCGTTGCCTCTTTTTAAAGTAAAAAGTGTGTGTGTGTGTGTATATATATATAATTTGTGTGTGTGTGATCATCAAGGAAGACTTTAACATAAAAATCTAGGACTAACAGACTCTTACAACGTATATAATCTTCATTGCGTGTTCTTGAATTTGTTTGTCGATTTTCTTCCTGCAAAACAGACTTAGTCGATATCGTATATATATGTTTATGTATAGTTGTCATAGTCAAAACGCTATATAGCTAGATTCAACAGCTTTGTCCATGCTTTTAGGTTATAAAACACTTTGAAGGAGTTGAATTATCCATAAGAGTAACTAACCGACATATCCATGGACAAAAAAAAAAATATTTGCATTGGCAAAAGGACCCTTACTTTCATAATCGGAGCAATCACATCAATACTCATTGTCACTACATTATAAAAAGCAATTCCAAAAAGGATGTGCAATTACAAGATTTATAACTATGTATAACCATACCTTTCAAGTACGAAGATTTTATCAAGCAAAGAGTCTAACTAGATTACCAAAATCAAGTTTTAAGGAATTTGTTGAAATATCAATTTGATTTTGAATCTTTGTTTTTAGCCTTAATTATTTGATGCAAAAATCCAAAAGCCTAGAAATATGATCTAGAGAAGTCTTATCTAGAAAGTATCTCTTTGAGATAAGTCTTTTGTAACGGCCCAGATTTTTAACCATCTAATTTAATATTTAAAATGGTTTTAAAACATTGTTTTGGAAATTTAATGACTTAAAATTTAATGGTTTTGAATATTTTATTAATATAAATAGCATGATAATAATTTTGTTCTGAAATAGTTGGGATTAGTTAAATTTGTTGTATAATGTAAATAGGACAGTATAGAAATATTTATTTTAGTTTGTTTTGAATTATATTAATGTTTTCATTTATTAAACAATGTTAGAACTATAATTTATAATTTTATTATAAAACGAGTTGCAGCGGCGAGGTAGTTCGTAATATAATGTTTTGAACTTCAATTGGACATACATGTAAGTCAGATTTCTTTGAAACAAGAAACTTTTGATTCTATTAGATTATATTTTTCTAATAGAAGAGAAAATTCGAGTTTTCATGTTGTAGATTTTGTTATATGTCCAAATCAAATTTTCAAATAGTCGCTTTGGAATTCGTTTATAAATTATAATGATTTATTATATAAAATAAAAGGGATTTTAATGTATTGAATATTGATTTGGCTTGGAATTCACCCGAAGTACTTTATTTTGAAACTACATGAAATTCTGCTCAGGTATGTCCGATTATAATATTTTATTATTATTATATTGAGGTATTTTAAAATTTATTTATTTTAATTTAATTTGGACCCTTGAAAAGGGACTTTATTCAAATGACCTTCGTTTTCAACGAAACGAATTTTATTGAGTCAACAATAGCTAATTATTGCTAGATTTCAAGTTTCGCATCAATTGGAGTTATTCTATGAGTGTAGCAAAATTAAATGCAAATAAATCGGCCATTTGGACTCGAACAAGCACCGTTTGAGAAAACAGACTTGGAATTTGATGAAACAAGTTTCATTGGGACTGTAACATCAAATTATACCATAACGTCCATTTTCCTCACGAACGGAGTTCGTATGTGACCTTAGAAACAAATAAAGATCATTTAAAAATGGCGATAGGCACGAGAAAAATCGTTAGTTACTTCTATATAAAAATCTTTAGTCGCATCAAAAATAAAAATAATAATCATTTTAAAAAAAATCTCCGTCCTTTTTTTGAAATCTTCATGTGCCAACTTCCCATTTTTCTCTTTTATTTAAACACCCGCCTCGTTCTCTTCAAGTACTATTCAGTATTTCATTTTCTCTCCCATTCTAAACTCGAGAAACAAAATTTGCCTTGTTTCTTCCCCACAAAAAATATACCTGCCCATCTTTCCTCCTTTCGGAATTCAAGCACCGTAGGCATATATACACACACACACATATAAATATATAGTAACTTGTTCTACAATAACCTTCAAACAAAAACTAAGGCCTGAAATGAGTCGTTTCAAGCTCATAAAGGTTGGAACAAATGATGGTGACTCTGGAGGTTTTCGGTGGCTAGCTCGATGGTCTCAGAGGAAGTATGGTGGCCGTTTTTGGGATATTAGGCGTTGGTTTCTTTTTGTACAACAGCTTTTAAAAGGGGATGGTGGCGTTCTGACTTCGTCACTGTGGCAAGCTATCGGAGTTGGAGTTTAGTCGCGGGGGAGACGAGGTTGCAGCGGTGTTCAGGGATCGAGGGCAGCTGTGTCAAGATCGGGGGGGAGGGGGGTTGTTGTTCTAGTGATGGAGAAGGTTGGATAGGAGAAGCAAGAAGGTAATGAATGGAGTGCGGGTTTTAGGGTGATTCAAGCAACGTTTATGGAGAGCTGGGTGTGGGGTCAGTAGGGATTGGGGGTGGTCACCTTATAGATCACCAAAAGAACAACGCTGAGGAGTGAGGGCGGCGGTGGGTAGATATTAGTAATGTGCTGGAAAATGGATTGTCAGGTTGGTGGAAGCAGTAGCTATTAGGTTTGAACGAGAAAGAGGGTGATCGGTTTTGGTGGATGCTGAATGCATTTTTGTAAGTATGTGGGAAGGAAAGGAAATATAGGGGAGAAGTGGGCTTTGGGCCTTTACGTAATAAAAAGAAAATGCAATAACTTGAAATGGGTGTAAGTAGTTCATTTGTGCATAGAACCGCATGAAACAGTACTGATGTAATCGTAGGGAAATGTACTACACTGGTGAGCAAGTTCGGAAGAAATTGGAATCTATCATTTTCGTTTAATTTTAAACGCCTATTTAAAATTAAACGAAACAACTCGCGAATCGACGAGCGAAAACAAAAGTGAGTTAACTCTCACACATTTCTAGAATTCTATGATGTGGTTAAATTCATATATATAAATTTATTTGTTGATAAGTATAAACTGGATGTTTGGATGCCTTGGATGCCTAGTGTTGATTTAATGGTTGACGTTAATCATAATATCGTTATTTATAATATTGGATTAAAATCTCTATCTTATATGTTGTTAAAAAATATTATAATGAATTGTAATGCAGGGAAGAACAGGTTGGAGGGATATTATCAGGTTAGATTTCGCTTGGAGCTTCTGGAGAGGAGCTGGAATCTAGACGTATAACCCTATTTATTGGTATTATATTATTCTGCTGTGTGTTGTATTGAAACGTAGGTATACTTTGATGTTGTAATATACAATTTTCTTTTGTATAATGCATTTGATATTATATTTTTGTCCAATCCGCTGTGAGACTCTGATCTTTTTATTCTTCTATTTTAATATTTCTTGTTTTCTTCTCTTACCTTCTAATTTCTTTCTTTTAATCATCTGCTTTCCTATGCAATTTGAGTTGACATGGGTTGTTAGATGTTGTCTTAAACTGTACGGGAAAAATGGGTCGTTACAGGTGGTATTAGAGCATAAGGTTTAGTGATAACCTTGGCTTTGTGGCGTAACTCTATAAAAATGGGGTTAGTAATACCCTAGATTGAGTTTGATCGTGTGTGTATATGTATGTATGTATGTATGTATGTGTGTGTGTGTGTGCGTGTGTATAATATATATATGAGTACGCATATTTGTAATTTGAATACAAAATTATTTCTTAATTATTTTGTAATGAGGATAAATGAAATAATTTTACCTAAAACATATTTTTGTATAGAAAAAGGAAAATAATTCTCTCAAAATATTGGTTGGTTGTTTGAAACTTGTATTAGCTTGATTGGTTGATTTGAATGGATTTGATTGTGGAATTGAAAACATTTAGCCAAAAGAGAATTTAAAATATGAATATTTAATTTAACTTATGATAAGAAGAAATGGATATTATAAGTTATGATTTAATTTGAATACGGAAATAAAAATTTAACTTAAGTCAATCAGGAATTGGCTTATGTTTATGAGAAGATGAAAATAATAAATCTTTATGAATGTTTGTAAATTTGTGGATTGGATGACTGAAATTTATTGCATGGATACAGATTTGAAAAAAAATGTTTGTTGGGAACCCATGAATGAAAATGGAATATACAAAGGAATATATGGATTGACAGGAAGTTAGTTATAAATAAAAATCCATGTAAAATTGTTTGGAATAGATGACTTTTAGGTTTGAATCTAATTTGATGGTTATGAAACTAACGAAGTTCATGTGAGTTAAGAATAAGTGCAAGACCAAATTTAGCTTATTTGGTTGAGTTCTACAGATGATTGAATCTAGTTTGGCCATAGCTGTATGATAATTGAGCAAGCTCGAGTATAGTTTATCGCTTATCGCATAAAAACGCTCGAAAAAGGTACGCCTATGCAAAATATAAATATTTGGATTTTGATTTGGGTTTTGAATTGGATTTTTCAACTATGTGGGTCAATGGATTTATTTTTGTTCCCGCAATATTGCGGAAATCGTTCCGTATAGGGGGGACTCCGCTAAAAAAGTTCCAAAATTTAAAGTGTTAGCAAATTTTCAATTCTTTTTTGATTTTTTTTCTATAGAAATTAATTGGTTTTTCGATTAAAACTAATTGATTTGGTTTAAAAAGTGGAAGTAAAGTTTTTAGTTAATTGGATTTTGGAAATTTATGGGTTTGTAGCATTTTCCCAAACTTAGTGATTTCGGGGACGAAATTCTTTTAAGGGGGAAGGAATGCAACGGCCCAGATTTTTAACCATTTAATTTAATGTTTAAAATGGTTTTAAAACATTATTTTGGAAATTTAATGACTTGAAATTTAATGGTTTTGAAAATCTTATTAATATAAATAACATGATAATAATTAATTCTGAAATAGTCAGGATTAGTTAAATTTGTTGTATAAAGTAAATTGGACAATATAGAAATATTTATTTTAGTTTGTTTTGAATTACATTTACGTTTCGATTTAGTAAACGATGTTAGAACGTATAATTTATAATTTTATTATAAAATGAGCTGCAGCGGTGCGGTAGTTCGTAATATAACGTTTTGAACTTCAATTGGCCGTACAAGTCCAATATAAGTCGGATTTCTTTGAAATAAGAAACATCCGAATCTATTGGATTATACTTTTCTAATATAAGAGAAAAATCGAGTTTTTATGTTGTAGATTTTGTTTTATGTCCAAATCAAATTTTCGAATAGGCGATATGGAATTCGATTATAAATTATAACGATTTATTATATAAAATAAAAGGGTTTCTAATATATTGAATATTGATTTGGCTTGGAATTCAACCCAGAGTATTTTATTTTGAAACTACATGAACTTCTACTCAAGAATGTCCGATTATAATATTTTATTATTATTATATTAAGGTATTTTAAAATTGATATATTTTAATTTAATTTGGACCCTTAAAAAGGGACTTTATTCAGACAACCTCTATTTTCAACGAAACGAATATTATTGAGTCCGCAAAAGCTAATTATTGCTAGATTTCAAGTTTCACGTCAATTCGAGTTATTCTGTGAGCGTAGCAAAATTTAATGCAAACAAATCAGCCATTTGGACTGCACCGTTTGAGCAAACGGACTCGGAATTCGACGAAACAAGTTTAATTGGGACCATAACGTCAAATTATACCATGACATACATTTTCGTCACAAACAAATTCATATGTGACCATAGAAACGAATAAACATCGTTTGAAAATGGCGATAGGCACGAGAAAAATCGTTAGTCACATCTATATAAAAATCTTTATTCACATCAAATAAAATAATAATAATTTAAAAAAAGAAAAATCTTCGTCCTTTTTCTGAAATCTTCATGTGCCAACTTCCCATTTTTATCTTTTATTTAGACACCTGCCTTGTTCTCTTCAAGTTCAAGCCAGCATTTCGTTTTCTCTCCCATTCTAAACTCCAAAAAAAAGCTTGCCTTGTTTCTTCCCCACGAAAAATACACCTTCTCATCTTTCCTCCTCTCGGAATACAAGCACCGCAAGCACACACACACACACACACATATATATATATATATATAATAACTTGTTCTTCAATAACCTTCAAACAAAAACTAAGGCCTGAAATGAATCATTTCGAGGTCATATAGGTTGGAACAGATGATGGTGACTCAGGGTAATTCTGGTGACCAGCGCGATGGTCTCAAACGAAGTATGGTGGCCGTTTTTGGGATATTAGGCGTTGGTTTCTTTTTGTACAATAGCTTTTAAAAGGGGATGGTGGCATTCTGGCTTCGTCACTGTGGCAAGCCGTTAGAGTTGGAGTTTAGTTGCGGGGGAGACGAGGTTAACGAGGTTGCAGTGGTGTTCAAGGGTCAGAGATACTTGTGTGAAGATCGGAGGGGGTTCGTTGTTCTGGTGGTGGAGCAATTTGGATAGGAGGAGGAAGAAGGTAATTAACGAAGTGCGGGTTTTAGGGTGATTCAAGCGACGTTTATAGGGAGTTGGGCTTGCGGGCAGTAGGACTTGGGGGTGGTCATCGTGGAGATCACCAGAAGAACGACGCTGAGGAGTGAAGGCGGCGATGGGTAGATATTGGTGACCTGCTAGAAACTGGATTGTCAGGTTTGTGGAAGCAGTGGCTATCGGGTTTGAACGAGAAAGAGGGTGATCGGTTTTTGGTGGATGCTGCAGGCATTTTTGTAAGTATGTGGGAAGGAGAAGAAATATAGGGGAGAAGTGGGCTTTGGGCTTTTGCGTAATAAAAAGAAAAGAAACGGGTTCAAGGAGAAAACGTCGGTCTGGAGATCAAACGTGGGAAGAAGACGCTTGAACTACGGCATTGTTTAATGGCTAAACACGTGGTGTAGGCAGCTAATCATGGGGATAAGACCGGTTAATGTAAGATTAGTTATTATAAAATAATTATTATAATATAGGTTATAAAATAAACGTAATAACTTGAAATGGGTGTAACTAGTTCATTCATGCACAGAATCACGCGAAACTGGATCCGATGGAATCGCAGGGAAATGTACTACACTACTGTTGATCAAGTTTGGAAGAAAAAGGAAGCTATCGGATTTTTTCAAAATTTTAAATTCCTGTTTAAAATTAAATGAAACAACTCGCGAATCGACGATCGAAAACAAGAGTGAGTTAACTCTCACGCATTTTTGGATTCTATGATGTGGTTAAATTCTTATAATTAAATTTAATCACTGATAAGTATAAATGGGTTGTTTGTATGCCTTGGATGCATGATGTTGATTTAATGGTTGACGTTAATCATAATATCATCATTTATTATATTAGATTAAAATTTCTATCTTATATGTTGTTATAAGATAATATAATGAATGGTGATGCAGGGAAGAACAGGTTGGAGGGATCCAACCGGATTCTTCAAATATTGTATATGCTGGTTGTTTTTATATCATTATATATGAACTGATAGAACCCCATTATTGTTGCAACTTATTTGATTGTTAAACATTGAATTGAAATTCAACGTTGTTGTTATTGGAATCAGTAGACAGTATTGATTGAGGAATTGATAGCAAATGGCCTAGAATCCACCTTTTTGTTATAACGTTGATTTGCCATCAGGCAAATTGACGAGGTTCAATTATAAAATTTATCTTATAACTGAGCTGGTTTTTTAATTATATTTTACATATAATAATGAAGTTCTAAAAATATAAATCGATGCTATATTTGGTTTTTATAAAAATATTATAAAATGAATATATAATAAGAATTTGACGTTTAAATCCATTTCATAAGCTAATGAAGCTGTAATTAACCTACGAGTTAATATTTCGAAATAATTATTTTAAGTAAACAATTAAGCAGTATTATTAGAATAATTTTATTATTCTAATAGGAAGGGAAATTGCAGTCGGTTAACGAACTAACCGAGGTTTAAAAGCTGACTTAGTCAATTATTGATAAAAATGGTTATTAATATTTAGTAAGATTTCTAATATGTAATTTACATTTTAATTACGGTGTTTTAAGATTATTTAGTAATCTCAAAGATGATCAACTGGTCTGTTTAGTTAATGAGAAGTAATTGTTTTACTTTAGGAAATAATGAATTTTATTTTAAAATGATTATTTCTTAAATAAAATGTATTTAAAAAGGTGATCAAGTATGAAATAGGATTAGCTTAAGCTTGAAGGGATTTAAGAGGAGATTGGTAAGAGTTAAGAACATATTTTAACAAGTTTAGTAAATGAAGTCGATTTGAAATCAATGAAATGGTTCTAAAGATTTGATAAAGATGGTTTTAATGAATGATTTTAAATAGTAAAGGCCTAAGTTGCCAATATACTTGATCATACTGTATTGAGATTGAACGTTAAAACATCAAACTATCAATGAAATATCTTATTGGATTTTTGATGCGTTGTTTCAAAGAGAACAGGATGGGAACTAGACCCAAAACCACTTCGAAACAACGCTGCGTACGAAACTAACTTGCAACAAATGAAGATGGAGCAGTTAAGGACCGTAGACTTTCATAAAACTGAAGAACTACTTAAATCTTTGGCTAGCTCCCAAGAGATACGTCGCGGTTCTGTCGTGGTTGGAATCTATGGATTGCAAGGACCACTCGCTACTAATCGATAGGGTGATTCCTAGGATGCGGTAGGTTGGTGCTGCCTTCGGTTCATCCTGTTCTTGGATGACATGTATGGACGAATTTCTGACAGAGTATTTCTTGAAACTCACGTACGTTGATTTCTACAAATATACCAAGTTTGGTGGTGCAGAAATTCTTTTGCTTAACACCTAGAGTATTTTGAAAACGTCAATTAGTGATTTGACGAATCTGACGATGTGGCTTTCAAGTTATGAGATGCTATCTAAAGAGGTAAACGTAACCTCCCTACACCGGAAATGCTATTTTGCAACGGTTTTAAGCCATTGCAAATCAATTTTGCAACGGCTATAAGTCGTTGCTATTTCAGGAGTTGTAAATAATTTGCAACGGCCGAGAGCCATTGCAAATTGTGTATTTTGCAACGGCTTTTGTCCATTGCAAATTTTCCTTTTACAACAGCTAAAGGTCGTTGCTGTTTTGTATATAGCAACGGCTTTTAGCCGTTGCTAATTCATGTTATTTCAAAAAAAAACTTTTATTTCCTGCTTCAATATTTTCCTATACAATACCAACATTTATAGATTTGCTATAATATCACAAATAAATATCAGTAAACTGAAAATTTCTAATAAATTCAACATAAAGACTAAATATAATGACAAAATTCTAAATTTCAATAATACATTACAAACTTCTAGCAGTTTGCAGCAAAAAAATAATATTACTGTGCATTCTAAAGTTCAATATATAGTAAGTTGAAGGTAAAAATAATTCTATTGATCGATATATAGTACATTGAACGAAACTGGCTATGCAGACATAACAAAAAACACACTGTATAACGCAATAAATATCAGGAATCTAATCTCCCTATTGGAATAGTGACATACAAAATATTATAATAGTGCTCAACATAAATTCAGGGAGAAAACTAAAGAAATAATAGTGCCCGTGATAAAGATGTATTTATATTCCTACTCTCAAATTCAATTAGTGAAAGTGGAAGTAAGTGACTCCATGTTGACAGTTGACATTCAAATATTTTATAAGCTTAGGACTAGGAAAGTATAAAGAAAGCAAATTGCCAATCCTAGGCAATACCAGCCTATCATATATGCGTCGTCTATAGACTTGTTTTCAGCCTATGTAAATCGTCGTGCACTATACATGCATGTGTAACAGAACAATCAGTAAGAACACCATTATCATTCTCTTTTGTGCCATGCCTATCCACCCGTAAAATCCAAACATATATAACCCACATATATTTACTACGTTATCATTTCTGATCGGTAAACTAGTACAGCCGTACAAACAGCCCACATACATTACCTTCAATTTGGTAGAAGAATATGAAGATTACTATCTTTATGATATTATATGTTATTGAACATGCAATTTTGCGATTTACTTGTAATTGAGCATGCAAAATCGAGCAAATATTGTCTATTTATCCTAGATGCTCTATATGCACCTATACTATACATATTCATTAGTCGCAAATATAAAAGCATATGAAGAATATAAACATTAGAAATGTTTTTGTTCATTATAATATATAAACTAATATAACAAAATAATGGAGTTCATGTTATGTTACTTGTACATCTGATTTGTACTGTGACAAATAGCCCAAATATTTATAGCAATTAAAACTTATTACTTTGCTAATTAATAGCACTAAAGCCAGCTAGTCATAAGCCAACATTAAAGACTACCACACACTTAATGTAATGTGCACCCCCACTACACTATTGAAATGACCCAAACTTCCCCTTTTGGGAAAGCTCGGATTGAGTTGAGAACACGACGCATCAGAACACAAACAACAGAACATTTCATTGCTATTACAACAATTTACATCAGAGTACAAGAATATAACAGAGTATGAATAATTATTACACATTGGAAATACGTGTTTGACAAGCACTAGTATGTGAGGTGTGTTAATGGTATGTCGAAACAATATGTATCAATGGTTTTCCATCTGAACCTGAATATTTGTTCACAACTGTATATATTTTGTGATATATGAGTTGACACACATTTTAGTTTATTGGATATTTTTGAAATTCATGCAGATATTTAAGTATCTTTCAAGCTGAATTTATTTATAACAAAGTCTAGAATTAGCTCATGCAAAGTCACTTACACATACGTCTATCAACTCACCCGTAGTCACACATAGAACAATAACACCCAACCAATAAGAATGAAACTGGCATATGCAGTATGTATGTATGTGTGTCTATATATATATATATATACATATATATACATATATGTATATGTATATATATGTATATATATATATATGTATGTATGTATATGTGTGTGTATATATGTATGTATTTATGTGTATGTATATGCACTTTTGACACTAGGAAACCAACAACCATCTTCTATACAGAGCCGTCCCAAAGGTTTCGGTTGCCCAAGGCGGACATGGAATTTTTTGGCGCTTAATATCCCAACGTAGGTTGATTTCAGTTTGCAACATTAACCTGCTTTTATTGCAGCATGCATCTTATCAATTAGGAATATAATATGAATATTATACTCATTTCCTTCCATTCACTTTTTCATCCTTGATAAGAGCATCTACGTTTTTTTCCCTAATCATTGTACAATTAAAGCCCTTAGATTCATATCAAAAGAACTAGTACTAATTACGCATTTTACACCCAAAAAAAAAAAACCTCAAGCATGCTGATTATATATATATCTATGGCACATTTTTTTATCCCTCTGCCATACAACAAGTTAACATCTTTTTTAGTTTGTGTCATATTGTCATTACAAGAAAATCACATGCTGCAATACTCCTAACACCACTGAGCGCCTCTTCTTCCTCATGTCTACTACAACAAAGAGAACTTACCTAAGGTTATAAAGCATTTGAACATACCCATTTCAAAAACTATTTCAATATGGGCATTGCTAAGTTAAGCAGTGCCCAATGATAAATGAGCAAGATTAAAAAACGGAAGAGTAAAAAATATGGGGTTTTGAGGGTGAGGCAAGTGTTGCAGTTGCATTAAACATGCTTAGTGGTATTTCTACAAACAAGACATGGACCAGAAAATGAAACGGAAGTAGTAAATGCAAAAAGTCGACTTGTAATGCACTGTGCAAGAATCAAATACTAGTTTTTTTATCTCGGCTAATGAATTGAACGATTTTTATTTTGTGACATTAAATCAACGATAAACGATCGTCCAAAGGTTATTGTATTTTGAATTCATACAAGAATGAACAAAGAATCATTCACCATGAAAATCTAATCAATGCTTTCTATTTCTAAGACATTAAATCAATGATAAAACAACCAAAATCATTTTTTGCATACCTAGATTAACTTCGAATTGACAACTCTTGAGCTACTCATTCTGAAAAAGAGCATATGAGAATCGATCGAGATTTAAGTAGAAATATTTCTTTGATTATTGTTGAATTGGGGGATGAAACGAATTTTTTTTGATTCGATTGAGATTTAATTGAGATCTGTTGGTCTGAGATGCGAAAATTTCTTTGATGGAAGAATGCGTATATGAGAAATGAAATCGTACATATTAGGAACGGGGGAGTGTACGTAGGGCGTTTCCAATTGAAGAACGGTTTGGAGTCGTTCTAACATCTAGAATGGGCCATGACCATTGTATATTGATTTACAGTGGCCTAAATCCGTTGCGAAATAGCAAGGGCCTAAAGCCGTTGCAAATTGTCCGCTTTTGGGGGTTGCAAAGCTGCCTGCATGGTGTAGTGCCTCAAGCCTTACAACTGGGAAATGACAAAAATCGAGCAGGCAGCGTGGCTAGTTGGGTCGCACCCAAGCAGGGTATATTGTCACAATCTAGAGAAATTTCATTACTGTTCTTCTTTCGATTTTGTATCTCCTAGAAATTACGGTGGTCGTAACAAAAAGTCATAGGGTGACAATATATTCGGTCCACTCAAGCTAAACGAGTGACCAGTCATGTGTGGCCGGGTTGCAAGATGTTCTTGTTGAACCCCAGTGTATCCCCTTTAAAGTACACTGATCGGAAGGTGGTTCCGTACATTGTCATGTTGGAAATCCAATCTCCAATAAGCGCCTTGCGATTTTGATTTTATAATGAATATGTAGAGCATGAGAAGCAAGCATTCTACTAGATGGTTATTTATTTGTGGTTTGATAGACGTGATTATAATATCACTATTACTTTATATATCAAAAATATTTTGGGTTATCGTAAGGTATAAACCGTCTATGTTTATGTGTGGACCGGTCTTACGATTATCCTTTTCTTTCAAAAAGGATCTTCTAAAATTAAACAAGTTGTTTGCAATATGAATTTATCACTGAAAGTATTCCAGACTGATCCGGGTGAATTTTGCTTTGCTTTAAATGTGCTCGGGTCAGACCCAGCATATTATCAGGTTAGGTTTCGCTTGGAGCTTCAGTAAAGGAGCTGGAATCGAGGCATATAGCCTTAATTATTGGTATTATATTATTCTGTTATGTGTTGTATTGAAATGTAGGTATACTCTGATTTTGTAATATACAAATTTCTTTTGTATAAAGCATTTGATATTATATTTTTGTCCATTCCACTGTGAGACTCTGATCTTCTTATTCTTTTATTCTAATATTTCTTTTTTCTCTCACCCTCTAATTTCTTTCTCCAAACTATCTGCTTTTTTGTGCAATTTGAGTTGACATGGATTGTTAGATGTTGGCTTAAACTGTACAGAATAAGTGGGTCTTACATATTTAGAATTGTATATAAACAAAGATAAGTTTATAAACATGGAGAAAATTCTATAAGGTAATTATAATCATTAAATTGATGTGGCAAAATCTTATCTACATACCACTAGCATATATAAGAGTGAAGTTTTCTGCTTTTGTTAATCTAAAACATATCAATACCCATAAATCATATGAAAGCATCTATTCAATTACAATCAAAGAAAAAACAAGAAGAAAGACATTGTACACAAGAATTTTAATAGTAGGTCTGTGTAATCTCCTGTCCACTTCAATTTTTTTATTAGGTGTTTCTCTCTGGATTACAACTAGTGATTTTAGATTTGGCCATAATCTAGTGGATCACATTCTTACAATAGAGTTTACACTATTTAAAGGTGAGAGTAGAAAAGAAGAAGAGTGGCGGAGTTTTGGTTAAAATAACAAAATCCTGACCTCCTTTTTAGTTGCATGTGGGATAGTATTATACAAAAATGGAGATATAATTTTAGAAGCCCTTTTATACTAAAGTCTAGGAGATTGAACGATGCTGCAAAGATAATTTAAGTGTTAATAAGCCAAAAACGCAACTCGATATCGATGCAGATTCCGATTTATTTTTTTCTATGGAATTTGATCTTTTTTCCACTTGCGACTTTCTATTATCTCTTTGAGTTTTTCTAATTTTAGTTTCCATCCACTTTGAGGTGGCCCCTGCGATCTTCCCAAAACTAGAGTAGTCCTTTTTTCTTCAATGTCATCTCTTCAAAATTTTGAATTTCTCATCCAAATTATGGGAAAATAATTCGAATATGAGTCAATAGGGTTGTAAAGGCTTTGTATGGTGGTTGGGAAGTAAAACTAGGTGGAGAAACAACTCGGTACCAAGTTAAATGGCTCATTACCTAATTATATGCATAAACAATTTTCCCTTCAAATTTTTGGAGTTCAACTCTAATATTCCTCCTAACCGTGACCCTACATTCGTGAATCATTTTGTCTTCATATAATTTCTTGTGTCTCACTTAAATATTATTCTGGCTAACACTTTGCTCCCAAAGCACACTTTCGAAGGTGAGGTGTGTTTTCTCTGAAGAACGAGTTTCATTGATCATTCTTCAATGGTTGGGCTACCTGACTGTTTCAATCTTTGTGAATAATTTAGGAGTCCATTTTACATATCCAAAACATCCTTTGCTTGCTTAAGACCTATTTTTATTTCTCTAAATGCAAGGCATTCAAATCCATTTATCAATTTTATATCCATCCTTGTGAGGGGTCTTGCTAGACCATTCATTTTCTAATCTAGGACTTGATATCTTTAGATATTTTATCATCTAATCCATCACATCAATACCTTTGGATCGTTCAACATCCAAATTAGGCCTTTAATCTTTTTGGATCATTTGTCGCCCAATCTAGGTTTTCAAATTCTTTGGATTCTTGCTAGGCCAAATCCCCTCACTCTCAGGTAAAGGACTTAACTACAAACAATCCTATCTGCTCACTCTCCCATGATGAGACTTACTTTCCATAAAAGCCCATCCACTCATTATCTAGTAAGGGATCTTGCCCTTTACATTCTAGTCCCATTTCTTCTAGTAGATATAAAGCAATCAATATCATACAGATCCATCTACTCACTCTCTGATAAGGGGACTTGTACCATACACTCTGGCTCCATCTCTCCAAATGGGACTTAAAATAGCAACATAATATAAGTCAATCTACTCTCTCTCAAGCACGGGAACCTTCATCCTACATTTTAGTCCTATCTCTTCGATGGGACTAAAGTGAAAAATATCAATCATCATGTTTAGGTGGATTTTTCAAAATTCAAATAATCAAATTAAGCAAGAAAAAAAAATCATATTTACTCATTATATTCATCCGAGTTAAAGCATGCCTAGAGACGATTCTGGTTCATATACACATGTAATCGATCTGAGGTTATTATTGTCCTACATAGTCCTCCGATACATCCGAATAAGAGTGTGTATAGAGACCAATCTAGGCCTTGTGCAGGTGTAGCAAATCTGATATATTAATTTTCTTAATTATTCAAAGTTACAAAAAGAAAAGCATGGGAATTGAACCTGACGGTTGACCATCTTGATCATGTGATTTCAAGTCTTGGGTAAATTCCTGGTTCTTCCATGAGGCATTCACTGTAGATGGTTATTGCTCTGGCTATACCAGTGCATTTTGGTTACTTATGTACTATTGTAGCTGGTTATTCCGAACCATTTCTTATATCAAGTAATGAAGGTGTGTATACTAGTTTGATTCATATTGATCAAACTAGTTGAAGTTGCAAAACTTTCTGGACCTTCTCTCTCGATCTTAAGATTCTTGTCAAGTCATCTTTTGATAGAGGTTCTATCCTCTAATATCCAGTTGTATCTGCTTTGCGGTCTCTGTTAGCACATTGAAAGAAGAGAACTTTGATTTCCTCTTCTACCATTTATGTTCTCTGCTATCTTCATTACCTCTTCATTTTGCTTTTCCCTTTTCATACCCTACTTCGAGTAGTCTTCTGCCATCCACGTCATTAGTTTCAACATTATTGTGCTTGGTATTCTCTTGATGTGAATATATTTTATGTGACGCTCCACCCCGAGACCCACACTAACAAAGAGTATTAATAGGTAATACCATTTGCTAGAGTAGAAAATTGGGCTGGTTAGGAGCAATCATCCCGTGTCTTGTATTAAACAAGTATCGAATACATTGATTTAGTGCTTTATTCTTTTTCTTACCTTACATGAAATAATGTACTCAATTCTAGCTTAATACAATACTATGTTGGCAAATGAATCTATCCAGAACAAAATTTAATAACAATGCATAGTATAGATCACAGAACAACAACCATATCCATATATATATATATATATATATATATATATATATATATATATATATATACATCATAAGTACAATACATAGTGATACATAAGCGTGTGGCCTTACGAACCACATATATACATCAAGTCCCAAACAAAAGAATACGTACATCATAATTCTACAACTAAACTACACAATATATGCCTATGCATCCCAAAATGTCAGTACAAAAATCTATAACATAAGCAAGCAAGCGAGGACTAGTAAGAGTCTAACCTGAAACAACTCGGCCTGACCCGAATACATAAAATACATGGCTCAGTCTAGCTTAAACAAAATGATTAGAATATAATAGTGACAGATAATAACACATAATGGTATAACTTCACAATAGAGTAGTAATGTAATGTCCCGCATTTTTATCGGTTTATATTTGAATATTTAAATCAGCTTAAATATTGAATTCGTAATATAAATGGATTTATATATAGTTGTTAAACGAAGTTGAACATATAAAAATATATAATAAATATATTTCGAGCTCATAACGACGTTGCAGTTCGTAATTTAACGTTCTGAACTTCAACTGAGTGTACAGGACCCAGTTTAAATCGGATTTCTTCGAAACAAGAAACGTTGGGATCTGTTGGACTATATTTTTCTAACAGAAGTGAAAAATCAAGATTTCGCATTATAGATTGAGAATTATATCCAAATCAAATATTCTGAAAGTCGCTATGGAATCGTTTATCGACCGTAACGGTTTATTCGATATAACTAGATATCGGTTTCAAATCTGGATAAGGTTCTTTTAGGACATAGCGATAATTTAATTTTTAGAATTTTATTGTAATTTTTAATTAATTAAATAAGCAACTTTTTATTTGGAGTATTTTGCACTCTATATCAATATTTCGGGATTTCAAAATATGGGTCAACCTACCGGTATTATTATATTTTTGGGATCGTGAAACCTCGCTGGACACGACCGTAATTTTATTTCTGTCCATAAACGATTCGCATGTGAACAGGAGTTATTCGCAGCATGGTACATTAAACTTTACAAATATAAAAATCAAAATAACAACGATATATGTCCTAGTAGAACATTTAAATATGTTTAAGCAATTGAAGAGACAAATGGTATGACTTAGCATTCCAATATCATACTTTGCACAGACTGAAATAGAATAGGGATCAGAACTACACTATGCATTGAAATCAACCTACATTTTCTTTCCGTGCGCGCGAAGTAAATACTACCAGAGTCTATCCCCATGAATAGTCACTACCATTGCATACCTATTATCAGCTTTTTACGCAACGGCTATGGAAAGGAAAGGAAATGCTCGAAAAAGAAAAGAGAAGAAGGGTCTGCCATCGGTTCGATTTCACGTACAGTCCAAACTTATACACAGCACATGGCTATTTCTTGTGCAACAACCAATCTACCTTATAGCCGACAGTACTCGTACTGAAACAACAAGCATAAGGAGGAAAGTAAAGCTATGAATCGAACATATATTTAATACGAATTGACCCATGCTAAAGCCAGACCTATGTGCCCTAAACTATCTCCTCTAAGTATCTATGGCATTGAATTGTCATTCATCAAAACGCAGGCTACGGGATGCTCAGACAACCTTGAAAATGAAAGCTAACGCTGCCTGCTGTGCAAATGAAGTGCACATGGCCATCACACAGACAAACAGAGCCATGCAGACCCCTACTTTTGCCTATTTCTTCAAGCTTAAGTTACCATGCAATGTGTTTTCTAATCAATTTTCAAATCATGTTGGCCTAGTAACACAGCCAATTGTACATGCCTGTTCTTAACTCTAAAGTGCAAAAACAAATAAAAATTTAAAGATATCAGGTGGTATAAACATATATTCAAATCCTACCGTATATTTTTAGGCATCAGACTACCCTAAGCTAAGTAATGACCTTTCTTGTATGATCAATTCCAACAACTAGCTTGAATTGTCACCCACTAGCTACCGAAGTGAAAACTCTTTACAGCTATTCTCTCTCTTTTCGACGATAGAATCAAATCCATGGTAGATCAACAACAAACCACAGCCACCGACATGAATCGTCACCATCTAAAGAACAGGCTAACCTACTCTATCTGTACTAACCTAACACATATTTTCGTGGCACCCAAGCAGTTAAACTATATAAATATACGATCCCTTGTAGCCTTTCTCTCTTATTTTCTCTTCTGAAAGAAAGCTTCGAACAACAGCTTTAAAAAATAAATAAAAAAGTAAAAATAAAAAAAGTGAAGAAGGAGAGCACGGCAATGGAAATAAAGAGAATGGGGATGGCTTGCGAGCTGTTAAGAAGGAAGGCGCTGCAAGAAAGAGAGTGTAGAAGAGGGAAAGCATGGGGTCAGTACGGTGTTCATTGGAGGCGTGAGAGTTCCAGAAGTAAGGACAGGGGAGTTGCAGAAATATTTCATAAACGTATGATGGTTTTTATGTCCTGGTGTTGTATACTGAAGGAGGAAGCACCATGATCGTTCGGTAAGGGGGTTACAATCACAAAGCAGTCGTGCAAAGGTGGGGTGGTGTTCATGGTTCATATGAAGTAGCAGTTGAAGTCGATGGAGCCTGGAATCCGGGAGTGTCAGGCCGATGTGATGGGCTTGAGGCATAGGTCCCAACATTCTCTGATGATCCTCCGACGAGAAGGCTTGGCGCCACGTGAACGAAGGTCGAGATAAGGGTGTGGCATATTTTCATGGGCGTGAACCATTGAATGGTGAAAACTTGGTGTACTATTCTAACGTTGAGTTGAGTTGGTTGGTGAATGACAGGATACATGTTTAAATGAGTTACTAAATGGTGATGGAGCATCAGCCTTTGTTGCTCCAACAGACGAAAAGAGGGAAATTACAACATAATTATTTACGAAGTGGTGCTCTGTGTGTTCAACTAGGTAGTCTTGGATGTTGAAGTGGTGGCGCGAAATTGATGATGTATAGTTGCGAAAGCAGGTATGTAAACTGCGGGGATGTATCATGGTTCGAGTGTGCCATGTAGAGATGGAGTCAGTGGACGGTTAAATCAGTACTGGGTTTTAAAGGAGTACGATGTGGTGAAGTTTAAAATGGTAGTTCAGGTGCACACATGCACGAAGTGCCTGGAAGTCTCGAACTAAATAATGGCGATCAAGTTAGGTTCGGACAATAATGGAAATTGGATCCAATGATCGGTCATGATGATGCAGTGCCGATATTGGCTATTGGACTGTTCCACAAAAAAAGCTACGCTACGAAGCTAACTGGTCGAAAACAATTTGGAGCTTGCTGGGATTTTGATGGAATAAAACGAATGATCGGAACAATCAATGCAAATCGTTATTTAATGGTTAACGCGCCAAGGTGAGTAAATTCACTAACTTTGTTTTATTTAAAATATTTTAATTATATTTTAAATAATGGTTGAATGCTGTGTGATAGTTGATTAGATAAATTACAGTTAAATGGGTTGAAATAAATATATATCATTGCATATGCACACATCATTGGTTGGATACTGATTTGAATAACACCTATGGATGCGGAAATCGGTTGGAGGAACTCAACCGGATTCCTAAATTTAGATGTACTGTTTGTGCACTGTTTGAACCATGTTGAATGGAAATTCAACGTTATATTGATTTGGTAAACAAACGATATCAGCGACAGTCAACCATAACCCATTTTGTTAAGAAGTTGGTTGACCGTCAGACAAATCAACGAAGTTAATTATAAAAATTATATTTTTATAATTGAAGCGAAGTTTAAATTCTAATAAAAATTCTATTGTAAACTGGTATTAAGTTTTGTATTGAGATGTTTTATTGAATTGGGTATAATAATTCAAATAAGAAGTAAGTTGCTAAAAGGACAAAGAACTTGATCGATTTTTGATAAGAAAAGTTTAAAGAGAAATGTCAAAGATTTTTGTAACGAAAAGAGATATCAAGATTTTTGTAATGAAAAGAGATGTCAAGAATTTGTAACGGAAAAAGGTGTTGAGATTAATTATAAAGTGGAATATGGTAGCATATTGCAAGTCTCAGAACTATAGCAGTAAAGTAACGCTGTTGACTAGGCTTAAGCGTGGCTGTTATGTCAAGATTAGTTATAAAGGAATATAGCAGCATATAGCAAATTTGAACTGTAACGATAAATGAAACGCTGTTAACCAAACTTAAGCGTGATGTTTATATACAGTAGCACTGCCTAGGCAAGGAAAACAGCTTGGTTTGAAATTCACTTATTCAAAAGGAATAAGTAATGACGTTTGCCCAAAGAAATATAAGAACGAATGTTAAATAAAAAGTGTCTGTGATTTGTGTGATATTGGTTGTACATTGAATGGATGTTGTTTTTACTTCGATAGTTAAACAACCGACTATCGAAGTGTTTTGACCATCGTTGTCTATACGGGGAGACCGGTTGGATATACTATCTGAAACCACTCCGTATAGGCATAAGCGCTGCAAATTATGCTAAAGATAATTGAAGACGGAGTGAAGTGCAAGGGTCGTCCTGTTCAGAATGGTGCTTTCTGTTTGTCCAGACCCAGGACAACTTGTATGGATGAATGCCTGACAGCGTATTCTTGGATGGTCACATAAGACGTTCTTTTCAAGATATTACGTCTGGTGGCGGAGAAATTCGTTCCTCTTGGCTTTTATACCCGTAATATTTTGGGAAGATCAACTAGTGATTTGACGGGTTTGACGATGTGGCATTCAAAGTATATGGTGGCCAGATGTTCTAAAAGGTAGGCGTAGCCTCAAGCTTCACAACCGGGAAATGACAAAAATCGGGCAGGCAGCATGGCTATGTGGGTCGCTCCCATTAGGGTGTATAATCACCTATCTAGAGAAATTCCTTTTGTTTCTAAATCTATCGATTCTGCCCATTCGGGAACGGTGGTTTGAGTCCAACCGTTGGTGATATACATTCGATACACTCAAGCGAAATGAGTGGTCGGTCATGTGTGGGCCGGGTTGCAAGACGTCTTGTTGAACCCAGGTGTATTCGCCTCTAGAGATACATCATCGGAAGGTGGTCCCAGACCTTGTCATAGTTGGAATCCAATCTCCAATAAGCGCCCTGCGGTTTTTGATTTTATACTATGTATGTAGAGCGTGAGATGCAAGCGTTCTACTAATTGGTTATTTATTTGATTAGACATTACTATAATATCACTGGATTTTGGTATCAATAATGATTTGGGTTATAGTAAGGTAAAAGCCGTCCGTGTTTATGTGTGGACCGGTCTTACTATTATCCTTTTTGTTTCAAAAAGGATTTTCAAAGTTAAACCGTATGGTTGGAATTTACTCACACCAGTCCCATGACTGACCCAGAGTTTATTTTGTTTGTTTTCCCTAAACTCTTGGGTGCCCAAATTTGTACGGGCAGTCAAGTGTTTCAGGCTTTTACAGATACGCTTGAAGGAGCTAAAAGCAGAAGGCTTCACCATTAGAGACTATTTCCGCTGTGATATGATGTATTGTACTCTGATAATGGTATGTATATACAATACAGTTTTGTATTTCAAAGTTATGTTATATAATACATTTTATTCGTTCCGCTGTGAGATTCGTGTTTACTCTGATTATGTCCAGCTGTGTTCTTCTTCTTCTCCTATTCTATTAGTTCTATCTTTTCTATCTCATCCTCTAACTTCTTTCTATTAATGGTCCGGTATTTTCGATGTCTGAACAGTCGACGCTGGGTTTTGTGTCGATTTTCGGAGTCGAAAATCCTTGGGTCGTTACAGGTGGTATCAGAGCATAAGGTTAAGTGATTACCTTGGCTCTGTGGCGTGACTCAATAGAGATAAGGTTAGCAGTACCTTAGATTGAGTTTGAGTGTATATATATGAGCGCGTATTTGTACATTGATATGAAAACTGTTTATATTGTGTTGGTTGGTTTGGCGAGTGGTTTATGAATTCTGGTCGAAACAGTAATGCAAACTGTGTCGATAGGTGTTTCTAAACTCTCGAACAGAGTAGTTCAACACAGTATGTTTTGAGAAAAATGGGTAAATGAAGTAATTTTACCCAAAAATATATTTTGATATAAAAAGGAGCATATATTTTGAGAATATTATAGTGTTGATCGTTACTATAATCGAATAAGATTATAAGCGCGTTGGTTATGTAAATAACCAATCGAAATTCATATGGGTATAAGGTATAAAATCAGACGAATTAAATCTGAAATTTAAACCAGAATTGGAATAAAAATTCTGAACATGAAAATGTTGTAAATGAAATTTAAATTAAATATATGGAATTTTAAGATCCTGGGGAAATTTTGAAATATTATCCAAGTTTCGAAAAGATATTTTTGAAGTAATTTCAAATAAAAGTATTTGAATATGAGTTTTGAAAGTGATATAGTATTGAACTCACTTTGATCACTGGAAATAAATTCCGATGATGAAGTCGACCATTATCGGTGTTCGTTTTCGAGTTTCTAAGTGACGGATTACTACCAAAGATTTTGTTTTGAAATAAGTTGTTCAAGAAATTCAAAGGTTTTGAATTGCTATGTTATGAATATATATGTATATTATTTCAAACTGATTTGAGAAAAACCCCAGGAATTTGAATTTTGAAATAAGGATTTAACTTATAAAGTGATTAAAATGATAAAAGTAGAGTTTAACTTAAAACTAAGTTAAATAAATTTGGAATTTGAACTGAAGTTGATTAAGTAAAAATCGTGTTGGAGTAGAATTTAATTTGATAGAGTGAATTTGTGGAAGAAGATAGAATATTGAAATTTAACTGGAACCAGTTAAATGGAAATTTTATTCGATAGAAATGGTATTGAAATAGAATTGGAATTGAACGGTAGCCAGTTAAGTGGAAACTGCATTAGAATATAATTCAACTTGGTGAAGTAATTGATTAAGATTTTGGATTGGAGCCATGCTTGGTTATGGAATTGGGGTTTGAATTGAAATATTTGGCTTAGTAAAAGTGAAAGATTGGTTTGGGAATGGATTGATGAGAGATCAACCAAGGATTGAGTTATGGGGATATGAATATAAGGAATTTCAACCGAGCAGGTTGTGAGGAGTTAGAATTAGAACATCTCCACTTCTTAGCAATTTCGAGGACGAAATTATTTTAAGGGGGAAGGAATGTAATGTCCCGCATTTTTATCGGTTTATATTTGAATATTTAAATCAGCTTAAATATTGAATTCGTAATATAAATGGATTTATATATAGTTGTTAAACGAAGTTGAACATATAAAAATATATAATAAATATATTTCGAGCTCATAACGACGTTGCAGTTCGTAATTTAACGTTCTGAACTTCAACTGAGTGTACAGGACCCAGTTTAAATCGGATTTCTTCGAAACAAGAAACGTTGGGATCTGTTGGACTATATTTTTCTAACAGAAGTGAAAAATCAAGATTTCGCATTATAGATTGAGAATTATATCCAAATCAAATATTCTGAAAGTCGCTATGGAATCGTTTATCGACCGTAACGGTTTATTCGATATAACTAGATATCGGTTTCAAATCTGGATAAGGTTCTTTTAGGACATAGCGATAATTTAATTTTTAGAATTTTATTGTAATTTTTAATTAATTAAATAAGCAACTTTTTATTTGGAGTATTTTGCACTCTATATCAATATTTCGGGATTTCAAAATATGGGTCAACCTACCGGTATTATTATATTTTTGGGATCGTGAAACCTCGCTGGACACGACCGTAATTTTATTTCTGTCCATAAACGATTCACATGTGAACAGGAGTTATTCGCAGCATGGTACATTAAACTTTACAAATATAAAAATCAAAATAACAACGATATATGTCCTAGTAGAACATTTAAATATGTTTAAGCAATTGAAGAGACAAATGGTATGACTTAGCATTCCAATATCATACTTTGCACAGACTGAAATAGAATAGGGATCAGAACTACACTATGCATTGAAATCAACCTACATTTTCTTTCCGTGCGCGCGAAGTAAATACTACCAGAGTCTATCCCCGTGAATAGTCACTACCATTGCATACCTATTATCAGCTTTTTACGCAACGGCTATGGAAAGGAAAGGAAATGCTCGAAAAAGAAAAGAGAAGAAGGGTCTGCCATCGGTTCGATTTCACGTACAGTCCAAACTTATACACAGCACATGGCTATTTCTTGTGCAACAACCAATCTACCTTATAGCCGACAGTACTCGTACTGAAACAACAAGCATAAGGAGGAAAGTAAAGCTATGAATCGAACATATATTTAATACGAATTGACCCATGCTAAAGCCAGACCTATGTGCCCTAAACTATCTCCTCTAAGTATCTATGGCATTGAATTGTCATTCATCAAAACGCAGGCTACGGGATGCTCAGACAACCTTGAAAATGAAAGCTAACGCTGCCTGCTGTGCAAATGAAGTGCACATGGCCATCACACAGACAAACAGAGCCATGCAGACCCCTACTTTTGCCTATTTCTTCAAGCTTAAGTTACCATGCAATGTGTTTTCTAATCAATTTTCAAATCATGTTGGCCTAGTAACACAGCCAATTGTACATGCCTGTTCTTAACTCTAAAGTGCAAAAACAAATAAAAATTTAAAGATATCAGGTGGTATAAACATATATTCAAATCCTACCGTATATTTTTAGGCATCAGACTACCCTAAGCTAAGTAATGACCTTTCTTGTATGATCAATTCCAACAACTAGCTTGAATTGTCACCCACTAGCTACCGAAGTGAAAACTCTTTACAGCTATTCTCTCTCTTTTCGACGATAGAATCAAATCCATGGTAGATCAACAACAAACCACAGCCACCGACATGAATCGTCACCATCTAAAGAACAGGCTAACCTACTCTATCTGTACTAACCTAACACATATTTTCGTGGCACCCAAGCAGTTAAACTATATAAATATACGATCCCTTGTAGCCTTTCTCTCTTATTTTCTCTTCTGAAAGAAAGCTTCGAACAACAGCTTTAAAAAATAAATAAAAAAGTAAAAATAAAAAAAGTGAAGAAGGAGAGCACGGCAATGGAAATAAAGAGAATGGGGATGGCTTGCGAGCTGTTAAGAAGGAAGGCGCTGCAAGAAAGAGAGTGTAGAAGAGGGAAAGCATGGGGTCAGTACGGTGTTCATTGGAGGCGTGAGAGTTCCAGAAGTAAGGACAGGGGAGTTGCAGAAATATTTCATAAACGTATGATGGTTTTTATGTCCTGGTGTTGTATACTGAAGGAGGAAGCACCATGATCGTTCGGTAAGGGGGTTACAATCACAAAGCAGTCGTGCAAAGGTGGGGTGGTGTTCATGGTTCATATGAAGTAGCAGTTGAAGTCGATGGAGCCTGGAATCCGGGAGTGTCAGGCCGATGTGATGGGCTTGAGGCATAGGTCCCAACATTCTCTGATGATCCTCCGACGAGAAGGCTTGGCGCCACGTGAACGAAGGTCGAGATAAGGGTGTGGCATATTTTCATGGGCGTGAACCATTGAATGGTGAAAACTTGGTGTACTATTCTAACGTTGAGTTGAGTTGGTTGGTGAATGACAGGATACATGTTTAAATGAGTTACTAAATGGTGATGGAGCATCAGCCTTTGTTGCTCCAACAGACGAAAAGAGGGAAATTACAACATAATTATTTACGAAGTGGTGCTCTGTGTGTTCAACTAGGTAGTCTTGGATGTTGAAGTGGTGGCGCGAAATTGATGATGTATAGTTGCGAAAGCAGGTATGTAAACTGCGGGGATGTATCATGGTTCGAGTGTGCCATGTAGAGATGGAGTCAGTGGACGGTTAAATCAGTACTGGGTTTTAAAGGAGTACGATGTGGTGAAGTTTAAAATGGTAGTTCAGGTGCACACATGCACGAAGTGCCTGGAAGTCTCGAACTAAATAATGGCGATCAAGTTAGGTTCGGACAATAATGGAAATTGGATCCAATGATCGGTCATGATGATGCAGTGCCGATATTGGCTATTGGACTGTTCCACAAAAAAAGCTACGCTACGAAGCTAACTGGTCGAAAACAATTTGGAGCTTGCTGGGATTTTGATGGAATAAAACGAATGATCGGAACAATCAATGCAAATCGTTATTTAATGGTTAACGCGCCAAGGTGAGTAAATTCACTAACTTTGTTTTATTTAAAATATTTTAATTATATTTTAAATAATGGTTGAATGCTGTGTGATAGTTGATTAGATAAATTACAGTTAAATGGGTTGAAATAAATATATATCATTGCATATGCACACATCATTGGTTGGATACTGATTTGAATAACACCTATGGATGCGGAAATCGGTTGGAGGAACTCAACCGGATTCCTAAATTTAGATGTACTGTTTGTGCACTGTTTGAACCATGTTGAATGGAAATTCAACGTTATATTGATTTGGTAAACAAACGATATCAGCGACAGTCAACCATAACCCATTTTGTTAAGAAGTTGGTTGACCGTCAGACAAATCAACGAAGTTAATTATAAAAATTATATTTTTATAATTGAAGCGAAGTTTAAATTCTAATAAAAATTCTATTGTAAACTGGTATTAAGTTTTGTATTGAGATGTTTTATTGAATTGGGTATAATAATTCAAATAAGAAGTAAGTTGCTAAAAGGACAAAGAACTTGATCGATTTTTGATAAGAAAAGTTTAAAGAGAAATGTCAAAGATTTTTGTAACGAAAAGAGATATCAAGATTTTTGTAATGAAAAGAGATGTCAAGAATTTGTAACGGAAAAAGGTGTTGAGATTAATTATAAAGTGGAATATGGTAGCATATTGCAAGTCTCAGAACTATAGCAGTAAAGTAACGCTGTTGACTAGGCTTAAGCGTGGCTGTTATGTTAAGATTAGTTATAAAGGAATATAGCAGCATATAGCAAATTTGAACTGTAACGATAAATGAAACGCTGTTAACCAAACTTAAGCGTGATGTTTATATACAGTAGCACTGCCTAGGCAAGGAAAACAGCTTGGTTTGAAATTCACTTATTCAAAAGGAATAAGTAATGACGTTTGCCCAAAGAAATATAAGAACGAATGTTAAATAAAAAGTGTCTGTGATTTGTGTGATATTGGTTGTACATTGAATGGATGTTGTTTTTACTTCGATAGTTAAACAACCGACTATCGAAGTGTTTTGACCATCGTTGTCTATACGGGGAGACCGGTTGGATATACTATCTGAAACCACTCCGTATAGGCATAAGCGCTGCAAATTATGCTAAAGATAATTGAAGACGGAGTGAAGTGCAAGGGCCGTCCTGTTCAGAATGGTGCTTTCTGTTTGTCCAGACCCAGGACAACTTGTATGGATGAATGCCTGACAGCGTATTCTTGGATGGTCACATAAGACGTTCTTTTCAAGATATTACGTCTGGTGGCGGAGAAATTCGTTCCTCTTGGCTTTTATACCCGTAATATTTTGGGAAGATCAACTAGTGATTTGACGGGTTTGACGATGTGGCATTCAAAGTATATGGTGGCCAGATGTTCTAAAAGGTAGGCGTAGCCTCAAGCTTCACAACCGGGAAATGACAAAAATCGGGCAGGCAGCATGGCTATGTGGGTCGCTCCCATTAGGGTGTATAATCACCTATCTAGAGAAATTCCTTTTGTTTCTAAATCTATCGATTCTGCCCATTCGGGAACGGTGGTTTGAGTCCAACCGTTGGTGATATACATTCGATACACTCAAGCGAAATGAGTGGTCGGTCATGTGTGGGCCGGGTTGCAAGACGTCTTGTTGAACCCAGGTGTATTCGCCTCTAGAGATACATCATCGGAAGGTGGTCCCAGACCTTGTCATAGTTGGAATCCAATCTCCAATAAGCGCCCTGCGGTTTTTGATTTTATACTATGTATGTAGAGCGTGAGATGCAAGCGTTCTACTAATTGGTTATTTATTTGATTAGACATTACTATAATATCACTGGATTTTGGTATCAATAATGATTTGGGTTATAGTAAGGTAAAAGCCGTCCGTGTTTATGTGTGGACCGGTCTTACTATTATCCTTTTTGTTTCAAAAAGGATTTTCAAAGTTAAACCGTATGGTTGGAATTTACTCACACCAGTCCCATGACTGACCCAGAGTTTATTTTGTTTGTTTTCCCTAAACTCTTGGGTGCCCAAATTTGTACGGGCAGTCAAGTGTTTCAGGCTTTTACAGATACGCTTGAAGGAGCTAAAAGCAGAAGGCTTCACCATTAGAGACTATTTCCGCTGTGATATGATGTATTGTACTCTGATAATGGTATGTATATACAATACAGTTTTGTATTTCAAAGTTATGTTATATAATACATTTTATTCGTTCCGCTGTGAGATTCGTGTTTACTCTGATTATGTCCAGCTGTGTTCTTCTTCTTCTCCTATTCTATTAGTTCTATCTTTTCTATCTCATCCTCTAACTTCTTTCTATTAATGGTCCGGTATTTTCGATGTCTGAACAGTCGACGCTGGGTTTTGTGTCGATTTTCGGAGTCGAAAATCCTTGGGTCGTTACAAGTAACAAAACATATTCATATCATATTATATACATGAGATGTGTTTGTCTAAGTTAACAACTAAATGTCTCATGTATAAGCATGTAACCACACAGGAACATCAAATGAAACACATAAAGTCTATATATATAACTTGTATATATATATATATATAACCTGACTTGGAGTTCCCCTTTCAGAAATAATTGCCACACAGAAATGTAATCACCATATAAATCATCATATATCTCATAAAATAAAAATCCATGTAAAAATGGTGAAAATATTTAAAAGGTACAAACTCTAGAAATCAGAAAAATAACGAAACCTAAAAAATATCATTTAGGTATAATTATCCACAAAAATAAAATTAGCACTTAGAAATGAAATTGTCACATAAGAATGAATCTATCACTTGAAATTAAATTCCTATTCAGGACAGATTTTCCTACCCAAGGATGGCTGAAGCCTGCCGAGTACTATTACTCACTTAGATTTGGCACCTCACTCAGATTTGGCGCCTTATATAGTTTCAATCGAACATGGACACACACTCATAGCTCACAAGTAATGGGAGTTCACTCAGATTTAGGCATCCAACTCATATGGCCTGAAAGCGCACATAGAATGTGTCATTAACTCCCAAATAGTGGTAACTATACATCCTATACCGCATGTTCTCACTTATCGGTTTAATATAAGTTAGTCAATTGCACAAAGAAATAGCTTTAATCGAACAAGTCTGAAATTAACCGATATAATGAACCTATGTGTCCCGTACCATATGGTTTACTGCATCATTCAAGTCGCTTCCTCATTCTCTCAAAGAGTTCGAAAATGTGTGTTTTTGTATAGGAAAATATATTTCAAGAAAAATGAGTCCTTAAAATGATTTGCGAAGACATTTAAGAAATTATATCTTTAATAATCTCAGTATTATAGAGAAAATATTCATATAATATCTTTAAAATAATTATAGTTTATTAACTGGTTTTGTAAAACATTGATCCTAGAACAATAGTTTTATATATTAAAAATCCTTTCAAAAACGATTCACAAAACACGTGCATCATGTAGGCAAAATCATGTAGAGTTCATTAAATAAGCACACAAAGATTCACTGAATACCCCTCGATCCGGAGTACGGATCGATGATAATTTTTTGCTTTCATAGTGTAGGTTCAAGTCAAACAACCCAAAACATAGCTTCAAAATCATCCAAAAAATTGCAAGAAACCACTCAGGCAAAGGCATAACACTCAGAAAAAAAATATCGTTCAAAGCAATACCTCGGGTCGACCTTTCAAGGTCTTAGGTCAACCCTAGGTCAACCTGTATAGGGGAGGCATCGACTTAATTCTCTAAAAATCATTCTGTAGCATTTTTTTTCTTAGATTCAAAGTTTGATCCACATTATCAACTTGTTATAGAGCTAGTTTAGACTTGAATTTTGACATGCGCTAAAAATAACATACGGGCTATGAATCGAAAAATATTAGACGTGGATCCAGTAAGAACCAAAGGATATATAACACTATAAAGATCAGTACACAATAAGTTTTCGCTGTAAGCATGACAAAAAAAGCTTCCTTTTATAGTGAACCAATTTCTTACAGAAAACACAAAATTTTCAACCTGCAAACACAGTCTAAACTACAAAAATGAGAATTAAATTTGAAGATATACGACAAACTGGAGTAGCTTTGCTTTAGAAAGATGGAGTTTTTGTCCTAGCCAAAGTCGTCAACGGATACTTTCGAATATGGATAGTGTTATCTTCGTATCAGCATCCGAAATCATTTTCAGATATCGGATATCCGTATCAGTGGATACGGACGGATATCGGATAATTATCCTCTCTGTCAACGATCGATTAATCAAGATATATTAATGTTAAATTTTCGTTTAACATAAATGTTCTTCAATTCCATTGATCACAAAAGCATTAAAAATAAACAAAATTAATGAAATTAAAAAGATTTGAGTCGGCAATATGCATTGAGTGCGTATAATATAAACCTTCGACCTACTAATGCAATAAATAAATCTCATTCATTGTACTAAAATACATATAATTTTAAGCATAAATTTAAAAAAATCGGACAGATAATTTTCAGATGTGAATCTACATATCCGTATTCACATCCATTTTTTTAGATATCAGATATTTATCCGTTTTCAGATACAAACGCGGATGGCTTTCAGTTTTTTCTAGTATCCGTCGACAACCTTAGGCATAGAGAATATTTCAGCAACATATAACAGACAGTGACTGAAACTTGTAAGCCAAATAGAGTTACAATAAATCATTTTCTCTCAAATTTGAGAGACAGATAAACAAGATCTTAATTTTTGTGGAGATTACATGTAATAATCAAGATTAGTAAACTTTCTTCTATTTTAATTTGAGTTTTGGCTTTACTTTGTGGGTTTGGAGAGAAGGCGGTAAGTTTCTCTTTCAAGTTTTATTTCTTTTATAGAAAGTAGATGATCGAAGAATAAAAGTTCGTTTATTTTTTAGACCTTCCTCTTACATAATTTTGTTAATGATCCTAGATTAGGGACCAAATCTCACTTAATTAAACCAAGTAGGCTCAGGTTATATTAATTAAGCCATTAGCTAGGCTATGTGATTATACATAACACAAGTTTAACATCATATAACAATATTTATACAGGTTTTATACAATTTTTAACCATTTGTTTACATTTTTGTTTAAACTTTACAAAATTTATAACACATCTAAATTCTAGTGTGGTGCTAAGGGCACCCCAAAATGTTCTTCCAAATACCTTGATTAAAAAAATAAAACTCATTAAATTTTGTATGATTCCTAATACTACATTACCTTTCCATTCTAATCTCTCACTTGATCATTATTTGCTGAACTAATCACGTACTAAGCTAATCTAAATACCCTAATCTCTCGTAATCACTATCTTCTTCGCATCTTTCCAGGGAAAATTCAAATTCGTACAGTAAGTTCTCAATTGTTTGGTGACTGAAAACCCTAATCTCTCACTTCCTCTTCTAGTTTGCTTAATTTAAACCTTATTCATATCTTTTGTATATTATGGCTTCGAATTCGTTGATCCGTTATAGATCTAGGGTTTAGCTCGTTGATCGGTTTTACAAATGAGGACGAACGAATATCGTGTGAAATACAAATAGGGTAAAATAGTGTGGTAGCCTCTATTTTTTAAGTGTGGTATTAAGAAGAGTGTAATATTGATTCTTGTGGTATTTTTTAGTCGCGGTATTAGAAAGAATATATTGGGGTGCCCTTAGCACCACACAAAATCTATTTAAAAATTTTAGACATTATTTTTGACTTGGACACCACATAATTTACCTTTTTGATATTATCTTTATTTTACATGCTAATTGGTTTAAAATTTACATTTTTAACACTGAAATTACACAAATTAATTGTTTTAACAAAATAAACATAAGAACTATATCAGAATATTTTTATGCTCAAATATTGATATTGAATTGAAGTTTAATTTATTTTACAACTTAATATTGAATTGAATCCTTTTGTTGTTTTATTAAATTTAATTGAATGTCAAATCTCATGTATTTCTATCTTATTTCTCAAAACACATTATTTAATCAACTTAATAATTAAATAAACTATTTTCTTCAAATTATTTTTTATTTTCTTTGATTAACAAATTAATATTGAATCAATTACTTCCTTTGATTCATTTCAACTCAACCGCACATACTTACTGATTTCTAACTAAAAAAATCATTGGATTATTCAACTTAAAGGATTTTACGAGTTATCCTTTACAAATTAAGTTTAATTCCAATTAACCCATTATAAACATCGTTTAATTAGCTTATAAAGGTAATCACCAAAGCATGGTTGTTACAGATTTCTTCCTTATAAAAATAGCGTTCTAACAATTTCCTAGAGAAGAGTTGCACTCAACAAGGTTTATTTCATCTAGGAATAGAAAATATTGTATAAAATTAAAAAATAACGAATCATGATACGATTGCTCGATGAATTCTTTGGTTTCCCATGTACAATCTTTGGGATTATCGGACCATTGCATCTTCACGAGCTACATGTCCTTGTTTCAAAGGCGGTTAACCTCCAAGGCAAGTACTCTAACTGGATGATGCATGGTAGATATGTCGGGTGGGATCTCAAGCCCTTCTAAAATGGGGAACCGATAATATAAACTAAATCATAAGACACTTATGAAGTTGAGATAAGTGAAACACATCATGAATACCAGAATACCACGCCAGAAGAGCTACTTGATATGCAAACTGATCGATACGTTTCATAATACGGAATGGCCCTATGTATCTAGCAGCCAAATTTACATTCTGATTGAAACCTACTCCCCCCTTAATGGAGACACATGGATATACATAAGACCGTAAATGTGAAACCTTACAGGCTTTCTATGGCGGTCCACGTAGGATTTATGTTGGTTTTGTACCTATTTCATTTTTTCACGAATAAGATTGATCTTCTATGAAGTTTCACAAATAGATTCGGGGACTAATATCAGGCTCTCTCAGAACTCTAACTTGTAATAAGGTGACCAACATGTCTTCCTATATAAGGCTTCAAAAGGGGCCATACCGATACTAGACTGAAATCTGCTATTATATGTGAACCTGAGAAGAGGTAGGTAGTCGTCCCAAGTGCCAATAAAGTCAAAATGCATGCACAAAGCGGATCCTGGAGGATAGGATTCACCCGCTCAGTCTATCCATCAGACAAGGGATAGTATGATGTTCTAAAATTAAGTTTTGTACCCAAAGTTGTTTGAGGACTTCGTTGGAAATTACTTGTGAAAAGCGGATCTCTATCACAGACAATCGAACTAGGAATACTATGAAGTCTCATGATTTCCTTAATATATAGCTTAGATAGAAGAGAAGTTGTCCTATTATACCTAATAAAAATGAAATGAGCTAATTTAGTCAAATGATCCATTATTACCTATATACTGCTACGGCTCGATCTCGACTGAGGTAGGCCATCGATGAAGTCCATAAAGATTTGATCCTATTTCCATAATGAGACCTCAAGAGGCCGAAAAAGATCATTAAGACGCTGGTGTTCGGGTTCAGCGAGTTGACAAATTTGCATTTACTTACATAATTTGCCACATTACGTTTCATGCCTACCCAAGAATATAAACTTAACATATCAGCATATGTTGTGATATTGTCGAGATGAATAATATACTCAGAACAGTGACACTCATCAGAAATGTCCTATCTAAGATCAGAAACACTAGGCATAATAAATCAGTTCTTCTTACGAATGTTATCATGAATATCAATGCTGAAATCCCTTAACTCATCATTATGGGATTCAAACCTATAAAGCAAAATAAGATGCAGAATGTCAGGATCTTACCGATGAGCTTTAGTAATATGAGCCAATAAGATGGGACGATCACGAATATTACAATAACATATACCCTCTAATATGTTCCGTTCTGCTAGCATCATGGAAATTATGGCTTCCTGCTTGAAACTTTATGCGTCTACAACTCGATTCCTCTTTATAGGTGTGCACTGAATATTAAAGTCCTAAGAGGCAAGGAATTCAAGCCAGCATTGTTGCCACCTAATAAGATCTTTCAAAATAAAAAGATACTTAAGAGACTTATGATTGGCATAAAGAATAAAAACGCTCACCTAAAAGATAATTGTAACAACCTGAATTTTTAACCGTTAAGTTAAAACATTTAAAATTGGTTTGAATGCTGATTTGGAAATTTAAATAATTCAAATTCAATGGTTTTGAATATTAATTTAATTTGAATAATAAAATAATAAATTTAGTTCTGAAATAATTGAAATAAGTTGGATTTGCAATACAGTATGAATTTGGCAATATAAAAGGATTTAATTCAGGTTAGATTTGAATTATAAGAAGGAATTTGTTTATTAAACGAAGTTGAATGTATTATTATAAATAAAATTTTAAAATGAGCCTACATTGTCATGGTAGTTCGTAGTTTTACATTATGAACTTCAATTGAATATATAGAATTTAATATAAGTTGGAATTCTTTGAAAGAAGAATCGCCTGGATCTATTGGATTATAACTTTCTAATAAAAGAGAAAATTCAAAATTTTATCTTGTAGATTTTAAGTTTTGTTTAAATCAAATTTTCAAAAAGTTGATATGAAATCGTTTATAAATAATAATGATTTATTATATAAAATATAAAGGATTTTTAATAAAATTAACATCCATATAACCTGGAATTTTAAATCGAGTTATAGTAGTTAAAGCTATATTTATTCTGTTTGACTATATACGATAATAATAATAATAAATTATCAATGAATTTATTTGTTTTAAATCATGTATATTTTATCGATTTAATATGTTACTTAAGAATAGCCAATTCACAAATGATCTCAGATTTCAATAAAACTAATTTCATAAAATTCATAATGGTTATTTATTGTACGGTTTCTAATTTCATGTCAATTGGATTTATTTTGTGATCATGCACGATATAAACACGCGTATCGATTCATGTTGTGAAATTAAAAGGAAGTTTTACAAACGATATCGGAATTTGACGGAACATGTTCCATTGTGTCTACAATATTAAGTTATTGCGGAATTATAAGTTTTTGATGCAAAAGGTAGTGAATCTACTGATTCATACCTTCATATATTTCAGCAAAAGGAGCATTACATCATCCATATATATACAAAATATTTACAGAGCCAAAATAACAAGCTACCCAGACAACAAACAACAAGCATAACGGTACACCAAAAAGACATATTACATATACATATTATAGAAAGCATCAACAATAAATATAACAGCAAACGTGAGGAGATCAAACATGCTGAAACCAATCAAGCCAAAGCAATATCCCTTCCACGTGCCCTGTCATGAACATGAGCTGCAATAGAATCCATAAATTTCCAATTTTCAGTGCCTGCCCAAATGAAAACAAATTTAAGGATGATGTAAATAAGTTTCATCGTAATTAGAACTAATATGTTTATGAGGGCGGTTTGTGAAATTTTTAAAACAAAGGGGATAAAATTTAAGTAAACATACTTAATCCAAGCAATAATTGGCATTTAATCATTTTTTTGTTGCATATTTCTCCGGGCGGCTTCTATCGAAGCTTGTCATTAACAGGTAACTTTGTCATGCTTTTATCCATGCATTGCCTTCTTTAAATGCTCCCTTTTGGACTTTCATTCCCTTCTGCGCGACGAGACATTGACAGAGGTTGGGCGCGCTTCAAGTGTGAGCTTTCATTCAACTTTTGGATTTTACCTAGAATAGCACTTGAACTTGTATTAATATCTGTTCGATTGTAAGAAAAAAGACAAAGTTAGATGACTAATGAAAGCAATTATTTAAGTTAGGAAACTTATTGTTGAATTCTAATCCCATATTGCAGTGTCTCTAAAAACTTTTTCCACTAGTCATCCTCCAACCTTCTCGAATAGGCTTTCTTTACTTTTTGCCTTGGTTTCATGTTATCAAACCACAACAAAGATTGGCTTTGTGTCGTTCTGTCATGTAATAGCAACAATAATCTTTTTCTTTGCTTGACTTTGAAGAGCTGTCTGCAAAAGAATTGGAACCAAGCTCTTCTGCCTTCTGGCCTTGCTTCAAGTTTTTTTCGTGTTAAGTATTTCTTCCATATGAATGAATTTATTAGCTCTAGAATAAAAATCATTCAAGCTTACACATTCATTTAGGATAAGTTCCTTCCAAAAGGGGGTTGGTACAAATAATCCTGAATGCATAGCTACTAGCTTCTCTCTATCCATTTTCCCTTTTACTTTGAGCAACTCAATATGAAATCTCTTCAGATAGCGGTCAACTGGTTCTTCTGGTCTCTATTTGATACTCTCTAGGTTATAAATGCTAATGTCTGAGTCTTTTTGCACACGGAATAGTGTGTTAAATGCGATGGATAATTGTTTCCAAGTTGTGATGACTAGGCCATGATAATGCATGTCTGCACCATTTGTTAGCTTGTTTATGAAGAGTTGTCAGGAAGATATTGCATCGAAGTGCTTCAGAAGCATTATACAAATCCATGCAACTCTAAAAAAATGGAGAGGTGATCTTCGGGGTCTATTGTCTAATCATATATGAGTTGTGGCACTTTTATACCAGGTGGAACTTTAGACACTATTATCTTCATGGAGAAGGAGATTCCCTATACTTCCTATCTTCTGGCAACATTAGGCTTTCGTTTTATTCTGAATTGACCACCTCTCTTAATGCATGATTGTTTATTTGCAGAACTGGACTGTTTTGTAGATTTGATGGGGATCTAATTTGGCTGTCAAACTCTCGAAGTGCCATCGTGTTTTATTCCGCCTCATAGGGTTCTACTTCAGAGGATCTGTAGGCCATGTCTTCTTCAATAAATCTTCTAGTGGTATCAATCTATGAAGCCAACTATAATAATTCATTACTTGCTCCTTTCACTAAGATCGATGGTTCCCTAGTTTCCAATTTTGCTGAGTTGAAATCGAAAGTATGCTATTCTCTAGAGCGGACGATGTGTTGGGATATTATTTACATTTTTTTCTCAATCGAACCATTTTTAGTTGAATTTTGGAGTATGTCATTATGATGGAATGAGAAATAAGGACGAAGGATCAAGCCCTCCTTTTAGCTTCAAAATATTAATGGTAAAAATCGTCAACACCAGAATGTAGGGTTATAGTTGTAAACTGGGGGTAATCTAGCCCTTTTAAGCTTGACTAATCTATCGTTTCCTAGATATCAACGCCCAAGTATGAAGATTAGTTACTCCTCCTTTAAGAGATGAGTATCACGCTTGCAATACTTAGGGAAAAGTTACCTTGGGATAAGAGCTTCAAAAGTTGTTGCTAATCGGATCTAGAATACGCATTAGGGATGATTCGGTAATTATTTGGAATATCGGATTGGAAAGTGCTGATACTCATAAGCACAACAATGCGCAGTATACTATGCGAGAAAGTAAAGAACATGATTTATAGTGGTTCGGTTCGGATTGAACCTACATCCACTCTGAAAGCTTTGGTGATTTTATTCATGGTTGGAGGTTACAAGAGAAATCCCCAACTAGACTTCCAAATTAGGGTTTTGTATCTTATAATTGAGTACAAGATTTTGAAATGAGGAGTGGTCTAGATCTTCGGAAAGATCCCCCAACCCCTAGAGTCTTATTTATAAAGGTTTCAGACCCCCTTTTGTAGCGGCTTCTTAGTATCGGCATGCTTCTTGGTTTCAGTGCCTAATTTTATAGAGGCTTCGGTGTCAGTTCTACATAGATGCTTCAGTGTCGGCTTTCAAATTATGTACCCTATGCTGAGTTAATTGCTTTCTTGCCTTTGTATTTGGATTTGCCTTCAACAATATTGGTTTTTGGTACTTAGTTCCGTCTTTGTTACTTGTATTAATTGGTGTCGCCCTTGTGCATTGGTATCGACATCAAGCTTATTGGTATTGATAGCTCTCTTTTGCTCCATCATATTTGTTTCTAGCTCTTCACTTCCCTTCATGAATTTGGTATTGGTTTCGTTCCTTCGTCTTAAGTATCTGGTGTTGATCTAAATGTTCCCCTCACTTAGTGTTTCGTATCGCCTCCCAGGATATTGGTTCTCGTCTATTGGCTCCCTCCTTGCTGCTTTCACTTTGAATATCAAATCCACATTTCCACCTATGAGTCTTTAGTTTTGTGTCTCTTTCCTTATTACTCTTTGGTGTCGGCTTTTATGTATTTTCCTTCCTGTTTTGGTGTGGACACCAAGCTAATTTCTCATTGCATGTTGGTTTTGACAACATGCCTTCATTCCCTTCTTTTCTTGGTACCAGCTTTATAATCATGCTACTTCGGTATCAGTTTCATTGTTGTTTCCTTTTCTATCAGTGTCATCTTTGCTAGCTTCCTCTTGATCCCTTTGTTAACGGTGCCAGCTCTACTGGCTTCCTCTTGATCCCTTTGTTCTCGGTACGGCTTTGCTGGCTTCCTCTTGAACCCTTTGCTATCGGTGTCGGCTCTAATGGCTTCCTCTTGAAACCTTTGCTATTGGTTCCGACTCTACTAACTTCCTCTTGAACCCTTTGCTATCGGTGTCGTAGCTTTCAACCCCTACTTTTGGTATAAATCTAGCTACCCCCAAAGCCTTTCTTCTTTGCTCCGGTTTGAAGCTTCTACTTCTTTCCATTAGATCAATGCAAATTTTAGTGTTAACAACTAACATGCATTTTGACTCATATGAGTTTGAAATAAACTTGAAGTATACTCTTTTGCATTATCACTCCTTAGAGTTTTAATAGAAGCATTAAATTGAGTTTTGATTTCAGCACAAAATGAACAAAATATTGAATACAATTCAGATCGGTTTTTCATAAGAAACAACCAAGTTATACATGAATAATCATCCACAAATGTAACAAAGAATCTAAACCGTGGTTTAGAAATCATTGATGATGGACCCCAAATATCAGAATGAACAAGCTCAAAGAGAATTAGCTCTTTTATTTATTCTAGGACTCAAACTTACACGATCATGTTTAGCATACTGACATGATTCACAGTTCAATGACTGTAATGATTTAAATTGTAGACACAATTTCTTTAATAAAGGTAAAGATGGATGGCCTGATTGATAGTGTGTCTTTAAGGCTTGAGAAGTACTCGAACTAACAAATGATTGTTAATTTGTGGAAGGAACATCAAGTATATATAGTCCCTTTGACTCATGCCCTCTACCAATAATTTCCTAAGTCACGAGATCCTTAAATATACAGTAAAATGGAAAGAATGAGATAGAACAATTCAATTGTTGTGTTGTTTGACCAACAGAGAGTACATTGAATGCAAGTTTAGTTTGTATATAAGGCAAATATTGATATAGAAGGTGAATAGGTTGGGTTTATTGTTCCAAATCCTTGAATATTTGAAGAGGAACCATCGGCTAAAGTGACATTAAAGTAGGAGTTTGTGATTGAAAACTCGAGAAAAGAATACGATTACCTGTCGTATTATCTGTAGCACAAGAATCAATGACCTATTGAGTTTTCCCTTGATTGACAAATTGCTATTATCTGCAACAGTAGAAATAAGTTGAATTGATTTGTTTAGACCATTCTGATATTCAATAAATTTAGCAAATTCTTCAGTAAAAATCACAACATTTTGGTTAACTTGATCTTGAGTCTTCACAACATTAGCCACTTGTTGATTTTCATCCAGTTTTTGCTTATTTTGTAGCTTCCAACATTCAAATTTACTGTTTCATTGTTTCTTGCAATATGCACATGACTTTACTGTCTAATTGTCATATCCAGGCATATTATCCTACCTTTTGTATGAATTCTGATTAGGTTTCCATGGTTGATGTTTATCAATTGTACCAATCAAAGCACTATTGTGTAGAACCGATGGAGTTGAATTTGAACTTGAGACTTCATTTCTAAAAATCCTCCTAAACACATCATGCAATGATGTTACATCTGATCTAGATAAAACTTGAGATTTAGCAGATTCATATTCCGATGGGAGATTTTCCAAAAACTCATAAGAGCTATTTTTCACTCTCTGCTTCTGCTGCACTTTAACATCAGCACTGATAGGAAGTATCATTTTAAACTCTTCATAGGTCTTCTTGAATGTCATAAAATAATTCGTCAGTGACTGATCTTGTTTTTCCACTTGATAAAATGACTTGCAAATCTCATACATTTGATTTATATTTCCTTTTCTAGAATATAAAATTCTAGATTATTTATAAGTTCTTTCACGAACTCACAATGATTCTCCAAACTTATGATACCATTCTCAATTGTATTTCGTATTTGAAGAGACAATTGAGCATCATCTCGAAGCCATATCACCGCGTCTTTGTCATATGGATCAACTATAGGTGGATTTTCAACTAGATTATCTCAATCAATACTCCATAAATACAGTTGAATCAGTTTACTCCAATTGAAGTAATTTGATTCAGTTAACTTGTGCTTAGTTATCTTAGATATCATCGGTGTGACATCCATCACTGATTTGGTCTCTCCCATGATTCATGAATAAGATTGAGAAATAGATTTAAGATCTTGAAATTAATTCAAGGATACTTTCTCTGATACCATGTTATAAACTAAGAAAAAATTAAATGGATAAGATAAGATAAAACTTTCTCATTACTTATAAATCAGCAGTACACCACTATTTATCGAAGAAATAAGATGGGTATTTCTTGGTATCGCTTTCTTAGTACCACCTCCTAGTACGACCTTAACTAATTCTTGTATCACCTCCTAATATTAACTTCTTGGCTTCAGTATTGGTTTCATTGCTTCATTATTGGCTTCGGTATTAACTTCAGTATCGGCTTCTTGTATTATCTTCCTGGCCTCCGCTTCGGTATCACTTCTTGTATTATCTTCCTGTTCTTGTCTTTGGTGTTGTCTTCGGCTCCGGTATCGCTTCTTTTATTATCCTCTTGATATCAGCTTCGGTATTGTCTTCTTGTCTTTAGTGTTAGCACCAAGCTGTTTGTTCTAATAGCCTGATGTTAATAGCACAAACTATATACATATTTACATATATACAACCTCTACTCACAACACTCTCACACAGATACTAAGGATTATATGGGTAAAATTAGGATTAATTCATGTTATATATTAATTTCACCATAGATCTGATCATATATGTTTAATTCAGATTTAGATGTTCCAGGATAATATAATATAAATCGGTAAGTTGTTAGATTAGTCATGTTCTTGTGTATGTTTAGATCCAAATAATGTTAGATCCATTTTTTATGATATGTTTAATCTACATGCATGTTTGTATGATCTTGGTTGGATGAATCACTATTTGTTTTGATTGAATTGAATGCATTGCTTGAATCGTTTGTTAGAATTGTTTACCATAGAACTGGGGATCGAAAAACAGAGCAAATCGTAGGTTCAAATGATCATATTCAGACGAAACTATATGGAGGAGTTCTGGAGGATACCGGGATGATAGTCAAAAAAATTCAGGCAGAAATTCTCTTAGTGGATGGACCAGTCCCAGTCCATAGCTTATGGATCAGTGCCAATCCATAAGGATTGATCATGGAGTGGTGAAATTTGGAATGTGCCTTCTTGGGGTGAAAAGCATGTCATAAGAAAATTTTGGTGCAATTTGGATGGGTCAAATTGAGATTGCTTGAGTTCTCGTTGATGAACCGACTAGAAAAATTATCGAGAAGGAAATAGGCTTCGGAAATGGACAAGTAGGAAGCTTTTGAAGCATGGAGTTCAAAAATCCAAACACTTAGCCATCTTTGGCTAAGTGTGAGGATCGATATCGATCCATCACATAAGATGATGGAGGGTCAAGGTTTTAGAGGCAAAGTTTAAAGGGTCTCGGGTGGATGCTCCTAAGTTTTGGTGACTATAAGGCTTTAGGTATGGGAAGTGCAACTCAAGAGAGTTTAGTGCTTCGATCGTGAACTCAGGACGGGGCGGTCAGAGTTTAATTTATGTAATCTGATCATGGGATGATGCATGATGTTGTAAGATGATAGACTGACTCAGGTGAGAGTTATTCATGGATGAGAATGGTAGTTTCGTTAAGTGGCTCGAACTAAAGTATGAACTCGTCAATTTGGATGGTTTTCTAGATTGGAAGCGCCAAGGAATTGTCAAAAATCGAAGGTTCTAATAGACTCAAAAGCAGGGGTACTGTGGGGACACTCATCGGGATAAATGGATCGTGTACCCTGGATCAAGATGGATCTAGTTGTCTCAGACGGAGGCAAACATATGTAAGGCAATGTATGACAATCTGACTAGAACCGGGGTTTCCTTTATCCGTTGAAAGATGGAAATGACTAGTTATTTGATGATTGATGTATTCAAGGCTTTAACCAGTGATAGTTAGGATACTGTTTGCTATTGATGTTATGGTCAATTGTATGCTTTCTCTATTTCTCTAGATAGGCTATCACCGTAGGTCATTGAAGAAAAGAGGGATTAGGGGATGTCTTTTTCCTATTTTGGAGTGTCGTATTATAGAAGAATATCGTGTGCTAACTCTGTGGTTGCGAGGACATATCAGATGTTGAATTGTCTATAATCATATATCCTGTGTAATTGTTGAAAGTTGTTTTATCACTCACTAAGACTATAGTTCGACTCAAGGTTTTTGTTTCCTCTTATTACTTTGGGCTGCTCATCAATGTTGTTGGTGAGTAGACTGAGGTAGCAGGTAGCAGGTTTTAGTGCCAATGATGTTGCATGACAACATGAATCTGGCTAATGTGTTGTTTCTATACTACATAGATACTTGTTGATTCTGTTGTATGTTGATGATTGTTGATACTCTAATAGATATGTAGTGAGGCTTGATTTACAAATATTCATTTACATAGTTGTTTTGTAATGTTGACTTTGAGATGTTATCGAGATTGGATTTTCTATTCTGTTGTAATGGCACGAACGATTTCGACCCCAAAAACGGATATGAATACATTCACTGTATACCATGTCGACTATTCAAAAACTTTAAACACCGGATCATTCAGGTTAAAGAAACAAGATAGAAAAAGTTAGAAACAATACACAGAATCTCACAATCACAGTGGAATAAAATATAATATGTATAACAGCTTTTAAGATACATAATTGTAACTGTATACATATACCAATCATAAGAGTACAACATTTATATTATACAACGGATAACTAATGGTGAAACATCCTTCTCCAAGTTCCTCTAAGTGCATCTGTAAGAACCTAAATTACTAAAGTGCCCGTACAAATTTGGGCACCCAAGAGTTTTAAGGAAAACAAACAAAATAAACTCTGGGTCAGTCATGAGATCGGTGTGAGTAAGCTCCAAACAACTTCCTTAACTTTAGAAATCCTTTAAAAGAATGGAATTCTTGTACGACACGACAACACATAAACATGGCACGTGTTTTCCCTTACGATAATGTAACAACTCGGAATTTTGACAATAATTTAATTAGTTATTTAATTAAATTCTCAAAAATAGGAATTTATGCAAACATGGAATTTGACCATGAAAATTTCACTGTTGCGTTCATCATGGAATTCTGGTCAACTTCTATGCTAGGAGTTTCGTGAATGGAGTCCGTATGAAAAAGCTACGGACGAAAATAATAAAATAGAATATATATAATAATTAATACGATTCATAACCTGGCATTAATGGGTGTTTTAGTCTAAGGGCGGTCGACACCCTTAGATGGGGCGGTCGACCGCTTCTGGGATTATAGCCCAGTGACGACTAAGGTTATATAAGTTTTTATTGTATAATATATAAAACGGATGGACGGATGTTTATTAAATTAAATCTAACTATTCAAGGCTATTTCAATCCCTATAAATAAAGGGTTAGGTCCCATTCTTTTCCATATATTTCCGAGAGCAGCAGGGAAGCTCTGTCGTTCCCTTGCTCCTTAAACAAATTATAAAACAAAAAATATATTCATATATAATCAAAATCAAACATAAACAATATAGATTTGAAGGGGTTAATCAGATTCAAGTGAAAAGGATATGGATTGGCATTTAAGTTCTTCTTCATCAGATTTCTCCCCTCTTTTCTTATTTTCTTGCAAATCAACAAACATGAAAGTATCCCCTTTTCAGAATAACTGTAGATTTGAAAGAATGTAGGGATTGTAGGCCTAAAAGATTATTTTGATTCAGATTTTGATGCTTTTAGCTAGTGAGAAATCTATATACATAGTTTACAATAATCTAAATTACTTCGTTTGTATTAAATCTGAAATATATGCCTATGTGTTCAACAAATCTGTTGTAGTTTTTGTCAAATCTAAAGAATAATTGTGGTTTTGAATAATATTATTATTTAGTAGTCTAAAATCATTGCTTACAATTGTGTTTGAAATATTGTGGTTATTGTACACACCATAGATCTGGAAATCAGTCCCATAAATCATCGTTAAATTATAGTTTTATTTTGGATCTGTAGTTTTGGTGCTGATTTGTAATTTATGAAAATAATGTTAGAAAGATAAAAAGCCTGTTTGCATTCAGTTTTGTTTGGGTTTTAACTTAGTTATTGTAGATATCCCTTTTTTCATTTTCAATAAAAAGACATTATTTGAAATCAATAAGAAGTATGTTCAAAAAGAAAAAGAAAAAGGTTCTAAAAATTCTACACAAATATAGGTTTATATATATATATATATATATATATATATATATTTGTGCATGGTTTACATTAACCATTCCGAAAACATTCATATTATTTATTTCTTATAATTTGAAATATGTTTATTCTACTTTTAAATATTTAGGTATAATTTACAATAATTATAGTTAATTGCCTTTCTATAAGATTTAGAATCTTATAACAAAATTGAACGCAAAATAAGAATGTTTGGTTGTTAGCTTAAACCAAAACATTGAATTTTATAATAATAAAAATAAAAGGATAATAACTACGTTAACTGCGTGAATATATATATATATGCATTATCCGTCCAAATCTACATAAACAACTAAATATATATTGTAATTAATATTGTGTGTTTGAATGGTTTCATTTTATGGAATTACATATGGAAGTGTAATTTATATTGAATGGAAATATATATTATGACCATTGTAGTAATAAAAGCTATTGATTTGCTACAAATAACGCCATAAGGAAATAATAACTATTGTAACCATCATTGATTGGGGGAAAATAAATTGAATTATGTAGTTAGGCCTAATGGTTGCAATTTGAAACGATGACTAGGAATAATAATTTTAACTTAAATTAAGTATTTCTTATAACATATATATGTACAAGGATAAATCAAATTAAAGAAAAATGAAAATGTTTAAGGAGTTTCAATAATTAGATTAGAAATAAAATGGACTGATATAATAAGAACACTAACTGTAAATTAATGTCTTAGGGAATTATGACTGTTAAGTTCATAAATTCCATTAATTATATCAATAGCAGTAATTGGCATTTAAGAGGTTAATTATCGCCTAAGGAATCATAAATGGCAATAACTCGAATAAATAGGAATAAAAGGAATAAAAAGAGGATTTATTGGTATTGGTTATCGTTTAAAAAACTAGGTCCAATAAGGAAACAATTAAATATCCTAGTGCAGGAAGGATATATTTTTCCTTATTTTATACTAGATAATCTAGAATTAATAACTAAAAGTTAGAATTGGACTTTGTAGGTCAATGATGTGAGGTATGTTGCCTTATTTGATAGAAGTCTGCACTTTCCAGTAGTCGAATATATGTCCAATTGATGTGAGACATCATTGACCATAGGAACCTGTGATGATAGGTGATTTGCGTATGTAGATTATTTCCGTAAGGAGAAACCCCAAACGGGAACAACTCAATAACGTGTTGTGCTTTGGGGATTTAGGTCTTAAGTGGTTAGATCCATCTATATAAAGGTATTAAGTGATCGCGTAACCCACTTCCCACAAATAAAAGTATTAAAGGCTAACTAGGTGCGAGTTTTATAATCTCCATGGTTAGTCCGCTTTCTCCTGAGGTCTTAAGTGGCTAGGATTTGAGGTTCCACCCTGAGAATAGGTTTTAATGACTACTATGGAGGTACCATAGGACAACCTATCATAAGGAGAAAGTATTAAGTGATTAGGGGATTTCCCTAATAAGGTCGGATAGATAGTAACGAGGGTGTAACAACCCGTATTTTTAACAATACTAAAAGAGGATAAATTAAATTATAATTAATTTAATATTCAGAATTAAGGAAAACGGACTACGCCATTGCGTCCATCTCAAAATTCTAGTCAAGTTATGAGGGTTTTAAGTTTGTATACGCGTAGAAGAGTTATATATATACACATGTCACAATTTTATCCAAAGGCGTTCGAATTTAAATAAGTAAAGCAGCGGTAGTTTTTCCGCTCTAGAGGGTCGACCCTATTAGAGGGGTGTCAACACCGGGGTCGATCCCCCTTAAGGGGTGTCGACACCCATAGGGCTGACATGGCAGTCGGTTTCAGAGGGTCTGGCAGCTATATATACGTGGTCATTTCTCTTGTTTTCTTCATTGAGAATTCATGGTGGCCAAACTCTGCCGGTATCTGAACTGATCTGGATCCGTTATCTTCTTCAACTAAAGAAAATCAATTGGAGATTCAAGATCTAATCTTTTCTAGTTCTATCTTCTTATGCAAACTCTATGAGTCCCTAGTTGCTTTTAGGTTTGAATATTTAAAGGTAAATATGACACAACTATGACTTGGATTTGTTCATATGCCTAGATTATATCAGATCCGTTGTAAATTGTGATTATATGACATTTTGAATTGGTTAGGATTTGGATCTAAACCTCTATCTAGACGGATCTATTGTAACTTCTATGACATGCCATAATGTAAATCTTAAACCTTAATTGTGTAGATCTACTTTTAAACTATTGGATCTAAATTGTGTGGACATTTAATTTGTCAATCAGATCTAGATTATCATCTTGTGCCTATTATGTTAGATCTGGATAGTTGGAAATTCAAATGGTTAATTTAGATCTTATTATGCTCACTATGACATTATAGTTATGTTAGAACTAGTAATTGCTACATAAGTTCATCAGATTTATGCTTATATGTCCACCTTATCTCCATGGTAGTTTATGTTTATGCCAAGTTATGTTAAAACAATCGCTTTGGTTATATTCCTATTATTTTTCCCTTTTATTATTTATGACTAGGCAATTATCTAACCTAGGCATGCTGCTAATTTTATGAGTGCGCTAGTTAAGGAACGGGGGGAAAAAGGTTAATATTGGCATAATTTGAATATAAACATCATTGGACATATAATTCAAATTATTAGGCAAAATGGGCATTAACACCCATAAAGGCATAGGTTTAATTAATTGATTAATTAATAATGAATGCCTTGGATTACAATTAAAAACTGTAATGACGCTTGTGACACGAGGTTAGGTTGCATTAGTGGTGGAAGTCTACCCGGACCCGAACGGCATATCTAGCAGCCACTAATGTTGAACCTAATGTGAGAGGTCTAAGTACGCAAATACGAATCAGGCTATGACATGAGGTTAGACCTAACTTGTGGAATAAGACTGCCCAGACCCAACCGGTATATCCAGCATCCACAAGTTGTAGGCCTAATGTGGGAGGTTTAGCCATTATAAACCATAAATGAACATGGTAATAAATTGGACTATTTAACCAAATCTAATCCATAGGAATTGTATGATTGTGAACTAAAGTCAGGGTTAAGTAAAATTGATTGGATAGTGGATGGGTTAAGAAAATCTGGAGGGGGTGGGTAATATTTACATATAGACCCACAAACTTAACCCGATAAGGTTATGCAATTAAAGACACCTAGTGGTATACATGATCAGTTGGAATAATAAAGCTATGTAATTAAAGACACCTTTTAGGGTAATGTAACACCCCACCTCCATTAAGGTCACTCACAAAGGGAATGCCTTAACTTCGGTGGAGCATTTTTGGTACAAGTTGCAGAAAAATTACAAGACAGACAAATAAAACAGCGGAAAATAAATAACCTTTATTGATTATAACACAACTTGTACAAAGATTGTTTTACAACACCAATACTTATTACAACAAAGCATCTGTCTTGTTTAAAATAAAGAAGCATAAACTGACAATGATATTCCCCAATAAAGCATGAGCCAACCATAGCAGTAGAAAATGGAGTTCAAAGCAATGCGTCAAAGAATCTTCAAGCTCGGAAAGGGTAACGATCCAAAATGAGCTGAGTTATTCCCTCCCTGGCTACCTGGGGGGGAGGGAACGGAAGAAAAGAGCCGAAAACAAACTAGGTCAGACATAAGTCTGGTAAGTCCAGTTATACTTCAGCAAATAAACAAGAAAAGGACTATGACATGAACAAACTGAACTTAAAACCATACCATAGTGATAAGATAATCCTAAAACAAGACAAGGTAAGATTAACAGAATTTGGCTATCGCACCCACTTCTATTTCTCTGCACCCACTAAGGACTGTTTCAACTAGCATCGTGTGTTCATGATAAAATGATCCCCTTTTTGTTGTGTATGCAGTCCCTTATCCATCGAGTGTTACCTAGATCCAACTAGGGTTTACTTATCGAATGCTTCCGAGATTCAACCAGGGTTTACGCTACCCAGGGCCACTTGGGTTTATGCTACCTATTGAACGCTTCTCGGATTCAGGGTTTACGCGACCTAGGTCCAACTAGGGGTTATGCTACCGGTCGAACAATGCCCCCTAGTCTAGGACACACTACCCAGAGCAGTATATGTCCCTAGACTTTCCCCACGTATGTGTCGTGAATCATTATCGATGTCTAGATGCACATGTCCTCTATATGTGCGACCCGAGTCCCATGGCAGGGCTAATCAAGAAACACGGAACTCGGTCGGGAGCTTTCAGATATCTGCCGATTGTAGATGCTGTCTGCTTTTATAGTGGCTATGGTCCCACTAGACCCCTCCCTCAACTAACAAATGAAAGGCACCCAAGAAAATCAAGAATGAGAATTGTACGCAGGCCCCTCTATGCCCCCACAAACCTATGGGCCAACCTCACCCATAACTAGATAGCAAGTATATGGTCTGTTGGAGTTCTCCGCCTTTCCGCTTCACGTATCTCGACTTACTCAAGATGGTAGGTAGACGACGAGTTGCTATCACAGGGCAAAAACTGGTCTCGCCGAATCACGTTGGTCCATCCTAGTATTTAGGTTGCCTTATTATTGCAACCAAGGCATACCCTTGGCTCTTCTAACGCAGACTTTAACCTTCATGAGCCCAGGAGGATCATCTGCAGCCTCACAGAGGGATACCAAGAGTACCCTCACGTCCCTTCGAAGTTGTGTGCTTCGTAACCCAGTTCATTGGAGCCTTCTTCATAATCAGATGGACGTTTTCTCCTCCTTGTATTCTACTTGGTTTTCTTGACTAAGGTTTACTACATAGTTCTCTTAACTAAGGTTTACTACTTAGTTTCCTGAATCGTTCGTTTTCTTAACTAAGATTTACAACTTAGTCCTCTTAACTAAGGCTTACTACTTAGTTCTCTTTCTCGTCATGTTGGATTGGTTAAGTGTCATCGGTTAACTCAAGTTAACTTAATCCATTCACTTGTCATGTTGAATTGGTTAAGTGTTATCTAGCAGTTCATGTTGACTTAACCCACCCCTATATTATGTCAAATTGGTTAAGTGTTCCTTAACCTTACTCGTTTGTCAGGTTATACTGGTTAAGTGTCTCTCATTAACTTAACCCTGTTTATTTATCATGCTATAACGGCTAAGTGTTCTAAGTTTACTTAACCCCACCATCTAGTCTAGTTAGCATGTTATAACGGTTAAACATTTACTTAACCTTACCCACTTGTCTAGTTTACATGTTATAATGGTTAAGTGTTTTCTTAGTTACTTAACCCCCACAAATCTTGCCTTGTTGACATGTTAAGTTGGTTAAGTGTTTCCTTAGTTACTTAACCTCATCATTTCTAGCTTGATTTCTCAGGATCTTTAATTAGTTAATTAAAGCACCAACCACTCACATTAGACAGGTATTGTTGTGGTTACTGGATGTGTCGGTCGGTTCCGGGCAGTTTTACACCATAACTCAGTCTAATCTCGGGTCTTTTTGGGCTTGATGCACTAACCTCTCATATTAGACAGGTATTGTTGTGGTTAATGGATGTGCCGGTCGGTTCCGGACAGGTTTACACCACGACTCAGTCTAACCTCGGGTTAGGCATATTCATCTTTTACATTTTTACATATTTACCTTTCATGTTTATATGTAAATTATGGCCCACTTTCCTTCTAAATCGTATACATAATTTTTGGTATATAAATTATACCATTTTCATGCCACTATTCATTTACATGCTTATGTGACAACATGCCAATTACCTTTAATTTCATGTTTCCCCCAACGTTACCCCTGTTGTACGTTCGCAAAATTACATATAGTGTTAGGCTCGATATTTAGCCTAACTCAAAAAAATGGGAAAAGCATAGAGCATGTAATATTTCAACAGCATAAAAAAATGCAACATATAAATTTGGCATATGATAATAAACTTGCATGAATCATAAGCATGTGAACTTTACACAGATCTACACAACTAGACTTGGGCATGTAAGGATGAACTTGCATGGGATTGGATCTACTTAACATAGATCTAAACATGTAAGGTTGTAGATCTAAATATATAAGGTTGTATGACATTATTTAGCCTAACAACTTGTGTGCAACATAGCATAAGGAAATCACCTAGTTTCTAACCATTACAGATTAATTCACAATATGATAGGTTCTTATAAATTTTGTGGAATCATGTCATACAACTTGCATACAATATAAACATCATCTTGACATATAAATATATGTATGAACTTGATGTGGCATGTAAGTGTGAATAAATTAGATCTACTAATCACCATTGCGAGAACTAGCATAGATCAAAATTACATACTCATGAACATATGTAGATTTAAATTGGATCTAACATAAAAATATGTAACTTAAATTAACATATATAAATCTAACTTGGATCTAATTTATAAACATGTTTAAATTAATATATATGGATCTAGCTTAGATCTATCACATAAACATGTTTAAATTAACATATATATAGATCTAATCATAAAGTCATGTGAATTTAGACTTATAGGATTATGTGAAGATAGCTTAGCCTCATGAACTTGCATATGGCATAACTTAGGAAAATCAACAAACATGATGGCTTCATGTAAACATTTAAAAACCACAAACATACTCCATGAGAACATCAATCCTAATTAGTTTCATCACAAGAATATAACATAGGAAAATCGCAAGAATCCACATAGATAAACTAATAGGCATCATTCTAATATCATTTTCTTACAAGCCATGACTTCCAATTAATGTTCAAATCAGAAATATAACTGTACTTACAAAATATAGGCAAGTCTTGTTTTTCTGAAATCTGTTTTCTGAAGCTGAATAGCTTTCCTTTGATGTAGATTAGTCGTTCTTTTAATTCTATTCAGATTGGAAGAAGATGCACTAGTTCTAGCTTAGATTTCAATAGAGTAGCGATGTCATTCTTATTTTAAATTAGAATAGAGGCATAGTATAGGCAGAATGAAATTGTGTGGAGAGAAAGCTAGGTTTGGGGGTGTTTAAATAGGTTAGAGCTCACGAATCCGGTCAGAAAGGCATCCATGTGTAGAATAATGGATCTGTCTCCGGATCTAGAAAAGGGGGCGGTCAACCCTAAGGTCGACCCTAGTGTCGACTTGTTTACCCAGGTTGACCCCCAGGTCGACCCTTGTGTCGGCCTGGGTCCTGGGCGGGAATTTTCCCGCCCAGCCCGGGTGTCTATTTTGAATTTCGAAATCTGAATTTTTGAATTTCGAGCTGGTTTTTATTGAAACTTCCGAAGGCCATATCTTCTTCATACGGAGTCCAATTTACGCAAACTTGGACTCTATTCCAAGCAGAATTTCGAGATGAATGAAATGTCGTAACCCGTTTCCCTTATTTATTTTGTTCCAATTTAATTATTCTCTGATTTGTTACTTAACGTATTTCCTGAAAAATACGGGGTGTTACGTTCTCCCCTAAAGGATTTCGTCCTCGAAATCTCTAAGTTAGGAAAAATGTTTATCCAACCATCCAACATCTATCTACTCAACCATCCAATCACAGGCATCCATTGTCCTTAGAAGGTTTCTAATGCTTTTCATGATCATATGCATAGTGTGTGTATATGTCCTTATCTAATGCAAAATCAGGCGGTCTACTGATTCAGTTGACCTCCTTAATGCAAATCATGTCAGTGCCATGAGTCCATCATGTATGCAACTACTCCTAATCATATTTTATAACTTCTACATGAGTGCACAATCATTCATAGAAATGCATCATCCATATGATAACACATCAAGTTTCACAAATACACATATGCATATGTAATAAGAAAGTGACTGAGCCAATCTAGTGCCTAATGTGTGTGTATATGCACTCATGAGCAACCACTAGTAACTACTTGCAACCATCAAACATAACATGTTTCAAACACATGTTTACATCCATTAGCTTCTACTTGAGGATAGGATCGAGAGGGTATACTTAAAAGATAGAGACTAGTTAGGCAATTAAACTCTACAGAAAAAAAAAGAGATCAAGGATATACCCTTAAAAAGGGTATGATATGCGTATCTAGTCTTTAGTCTTTTAAGTTGCATCTTCGTGAGCTTCACTCCACTGTACCTTAACTTCACGGTTGCGATGCTTCTTGACCTCCATTTCCACAACTCAGTAGTAAAGATAGGACCTTGGTCACTTACTGTGCTAGAGGGTATCCAATGTAGTCGAACTACCCTTCCAAGATAAACAGATGTTAAGCATGATACCAAGTGTATATCCTAAGATGATTAGAGGTCTCTCCTCTACTTAGCTTATCCATCATGCCACAAATTTGAGGGTCTAAAGCTAAAGGTTGCTATGTACTTTTTACCTCTCTTAAGGTTAGTTTTTTTTCTACTTAGGGCGCCTGCCACAACTATTTATCTCTTACGCAAACCATCCTAGTCGAACTCGACATCCCTCAAGTACAAGCCCCAAAGTCCTAAACCAATATCAGACAAGCACCCAAGGGATACCTCCTTCGAATTTGGACGATCTGTATGAGATGATACTAACAAAAAAACCAAACAATCGAGCACTTTACCGACTCTGGCTATCCTCATCAATCTTGCTCCAAAATTATCGTTGATCGCATAACTGGCTTTGTAGTGTCATATAGATATATGCAGAAGTCTATCTCGAGTTTTAGTGGGAAAACCCCTACCCTAATCAAAACATCTTGCGTACTCATGGACTACTCCAACGGATCGAAAATCGTCGATAGATAGATAAAGTGATTCTAGGTAGCTAAGACAAACTGATCCCTTAGGATCGCACAAAATCTCGAGGGTATTCCCGAGGCAAGTCGAAAGTCTAACTACCCTCGCTTCACAATTACTAGCTAACCAATCCATGCCTAGAATCAACCCATAGCCCATGAAACCAAAAACATAAGCATTAATATATCTATTCTCAAATCCTCACAAGTCAATGATAAATGAGCCAAACCAGCAATTGGATTGAGACTATAATGGGATCCTCTACTATACAATATCTAGGGTGCAGAGACTCAACTGTGGAAGCAGATATATACGAATGTGAAGCGCTAAAATCAGAAGGAGTACTAACAGGATGATCAAAGGGGAAAAACTCTATCAACAGAAATCTTACTGCCTCTCTCTCAGGTATGCTGGCGGTGGGAGCATGCACTTGCCTTCCAGAAAATCCTGTCCTTTGTTCTTGTCCTGCCCTTAACTATACGACCCATTATACCAAAATAAAGATACTTCCTCTTGTTTTAGGTTTTACTATTCTTTCCTCCCCTCCTTTGTGAACCAAGTCCATATCCATGGGTTCTTCATCCTGGTGTTGTGCTCCTTAGCCAAACTCCCTCATTCTCAACTTTTCCATCCTTGTGTAACTTGTTGACATGTCTCTCGAAAGCTTCCTCCATCGCACAGAGAATCCTACAAAGATCAAAAGAAAATTGCGGCTATAGGTGGAAGTTAGGCGCTTATTTGCCCTTTGACAAGTGTCGTAGTTTCATCAAGCCTACGGAACCATGCCGCGATGAGGTTACCTCCCAGAAAGCTAGGATCCCCGGAGACTCAAGACAGAAAGAAACAAGGATTCAAGCAGAGGGTCAAAAGATAGTGCATATGGCTTTGGGGAATATGCCTTTAAAACAAAACTTTTCTTTTGAAAAATGCTTCTTTAAAACCGTTTTGAAAATACTTTTTTTTCAAATCTTTTATCGGATCCGGTAACCTTCAGCTCTGATACCAAGTGTAACACCCCACCTCCGTTAAGGTCACTCACAAAGGGAATGCCTTAACTTCGGTGGAGCATTTTTGGTACAAGTTGCAGAAAAATTACAAGACAGACAAATAAAACAGCGGAAAATAAATAACCTTTATTAATTATAACACAGCTTGTACAAAGATTGTTTTACAATACCAATACTTATTACAACAAAGCATCTATCTTGTTTAAAATAAAGAAGCATAAACTGACAATGATATTCCCCAATAAAGCATAATCCAGCCATAGCAGTAGAAAATGGAGTTCAAAGCAATGCGTCAAAGAATCTTCAAACTCGAAAAGGGTAATGGTCCAAAATGAGCTGAGCTATTCCCTCCCTGGCTACCTTGGGGGGAGGGGAATGGAAGAAAAGAGGCGAAAACAAGCTAGGTCAGACATAAGTCTGGTAAGTCCAGTTATACTTCAGCATGTAAACAAGAAAAGGACTATGACATGAACAAACTGAACTTAGAACTATACCACAGTGATAAGATAATCCTAAAACAAGACAAGGTAAGATTAACAGAATTTGGCTATCGCATCCACATCTATTTCTCTGCACCCACTAAGGATTGTTTCAACTAGCATTGTGTGTTCATGATAAAATGATCCCCTTTTTGGTGTGTATGCAGTCCCTTATCCATCGAGTGTTACCTAGATCCAACTAGGGTTTACTTATCAAATGCTTCCTAGATTCAACCAGGGTTTACGCTACCCAGGGCCACTAGGGTTTATGCTACCTATTGAACGCTTCTCGGATACAGGGTTTAGGCGACCTAGGTCCAACTAGGGATTATGCTACCTGTCGAACGATGCCCCCTAGTCTAGGACACACTACCCAGAGCGGTATATCTCCCTAGACTTTCCCCACGTGTGTGTCGTGAATCGTTATTGATGTCTAGATGCACATGTCCTCTATATGTGCGACCCGAGTCCCGTGACAGGGCTAATCATGAAACACGGAACTCGGTCGGGAGCTTTCAGATATCTGCCGATTGCAGATGCTAAGGTCTGCTTTTACAGTGGCTATGGTCCCACTATACCCCTCCCTCAACTAACAAATAAAAGGCACCAAAGAAAATCAAGAATGAGAACTGTACGCAGGCCCCTCTATGCCCCCACAAACCTATGGGCCAACTTCACCCATAACTAGATAGCAAGTATATGGTTTGTTGGAGTTCTCCGCCTTTCTGCTTCACGTATCTCGACTGACTCAAGATGGTAGGTAGACGACGAGTTGCTATCACAGGGCAAAAATTGGTCTCGCCGAATCACGCTGGTCCATCCTAGTCTTTAGGTTGCCTTATTATTGCAACCAAGCATACCCTTGGCTCTTCTAACGCAGACCTTAACCTCTGTGAGCCCAGGAGGATCATCTGCAGCCTCATAGAGGGATACCAAAAGTACCCACACGTCCCCTCGAAGCCGCATGCTTCGTAACCCAGTTCATTGGATCCTTCTTCATGATCAGATGGACGTTCGCTCCTCCTCGTATTCTACTTGGTTTCCTTGACTAAGGTTTACTACTTAGTTCTCTTAACTAAGGTTTACTACTTAGTTTCCTGAATCGTTCGTTTTTTTAACTAAGGTTTACAACTTAGTCCTCTTAACTAAGGCTTACTACTTAGTTCTCTTTCTCGTCATGTTGGATTGGTTAAGTTAACTCAAGTTAACTTAATCCATTCACTTGTCATGTTGAATTGGTTAAGTGTTATCTAGCTGTTCATGTTGACTTAACCCACCCCTACATCATGTCAAATTGGTTGGTTAAGTGTTCCTTAACCTTACTCGTTTGTCAGGTTATACTGGTTAAGTGTCTCTCATTAACTTAACCCTGTTTATTTATCATGCTATAACGGCTAAGTGTTCTAAGTTTACTTAACCCTACCATCTAGTCTAGTTAGCATGTTATAACGGTTAAACATTTACTCAACCTTACCCACTTGTCTAGTTTACATGTTATAATGGTTAAGTGTTTCCTTAGTTACTTAACCCCCACAAATCTTGCATTATTAACATGGTAAGTTAGTTAAGTGTTTCCTTAATTACTTAACCTCATCATTTCTAGCTTGATTTTTCATGAGCTTTAATTAGTTAATTAAAGCACCAACCACTCACATTAGACAGGTATTGTTATGGTTACTGGATGTGCCGGTCGGTTCTGGGTAGTTTTACACCATAACTCAGTCTAACCTCGGGTCTTTCTGGGCTTGATGCACTAACATCTCACATTAGACAGGCATTGTTGTGTGGTTACTGGATGTGCCGGTCAGTTCCGGGCAGGTTTACACCACAACTCAGTCAAACCTCGGGTTAGGCATATCCATCTTTTACATTTTACATATTTACCTTTCACGTTTATATGTAAATTATGGCCCACTTTCCTTCTAAATCGTATACATAATTTTTGGTATATAAATTATACCATTTTCATGCCACTATTCATTTTCATGCTTATGTTACAACATGCCAATTACATTTAATTTCATGTTTTCCTCCAACATTACCCCCGTTGTACGTTCGCAAAATTACATATATTGTTAGGCTCGATATTTAGCCTAACTCATAAAAATGGGAAAAGCATAGAGCATGTAATATTTCAACAACATAAAAAAATGCATCATATAAATTTGACATATGATAATAAACTTGCATTAATCATAAACATGTGAACTCTACACAGATCTACACAACTAGACTTGGGCATGTAAGGATGAACTTGCATGGGATTGGATCTACTTAACATAGATCTAAACATGTAAGGTTGTAGATCTAAATATACAAGGTTGTATGACATTATTTAGCCTAACAACTTGTGTGCAACATAGCATAAGGAAATCACCTAGTTTCTAACCATGATAGATCAATTCACAACATGATAGGTTCTTATAAATTTTGTGGAATCATGTCATACAACTTGCATACAATATAAACATCATCTTGACATATTAATATATGTATGAACTTGATGTGGCATGCAAGTGTGAATAAATTAGATCTACTAATCACCATTGCGAGAACTAGCATAGATCCAAATTACATACTCATGAACATATGTAGATCTAAATTGGATCTAACATAAAAATATGTAACTTAAATTAAAAAATATATATCTAACTTGGATCTAATCTATAAACATTTTTAAATTAACATATATGGATCTAACTTAGATCTATCACATAAACATGTTTAAATTAACATATATACAGATCTAATCATAAAGTCATGTGAATTTAGACTTATAGGATTATGTGAACATAGCTTAGCCTCATGAACTTGCATATGGCATAACTTAGGAAAATCAACAAACATGATGGCTTCATGTAAACATATAAAAACCACAAACATACTCCATGAGAACATTAATCCCAATTAGTTTCATCACAAGAATATAACATAGGAAAATCGCATGAATACACATGAATCCACATAGATAAACTAATAGGCATCGTTCTAATATCAGTTTCTTACAAGCCATGACTTCCAATTAATGTTTAAATCGGAAATATAACTGTACTTACAAAATATAGGCAAGTCTTGTTTTTATGAAATATGTTTTCTGAAGCTGAATAGCTTTCCTTTGATGTAGATTAGTCGTTCTTTTAATTCTATTCAGATTGGAAGAAGATCCACTAGTTCTAGCTAAGATTTCAATAGAGTAGCGACGCCATTCTTATTTTTAATTAGAATAGAGGCACAGTATAGGCATAATGAAATTGTGTGGAGAGAAAGCTAGGTTTGGGGGTGTTTAAATAGGTTAGAGCTCACGAATCCGGTCAGAAAGGCGTCCAGGTGCAGAAAAAGGGATTTGTCTCCAGATCTGGAAAAGGGAGGGAGGTCGACCCTAGTGTCGACCTGTTTACCCTGGTCGACCCCCAGGTCGACCCTAGTGTCAACCTGGGTCCTGGGCGGGAATTTTCCCACCCAGCCCGAGTGTCTGTTTTGAATTTCAAAATCTAAATTTTTGAATTTCGGGCTAGTTTTTATTGAAACTTCCGAAGGCCATATCTTCTTCACACGGAGTCCGATTTACGCAAACTTGGGCTCTATTCCAAGGAGAATTTCGAGATGAACGCAATGGAGTAACCCGTTTCCCTTAGTTATTTTGTTACAATTTAATTATTCTCTGATTTGTTACTTAACCTATTTCCCGAAAAATACGGGGTGTTACAGGTAAACCTAACTTGTAGAAGTGATAGGGTTATGTAATTAAAGACACGTAGTGGTATACATAGCCAATGAAAACCTAGTGGGCAATACAAGACAAAGGGGAGATTTTGTATCATATTTTGTGGGATCCGTTTCATCCAGTAACCCGGAGTAGGTATCAAAACATGTACTTCGTACTAGGTCGGAGAAAGGGCACGCTAACTGGACTGATTGTATGAGATCCAAACGTGGAGGACGGTGTGGGTGGCGCAAACCGACCGGGCCATGTGCGTGCATGAGTCGGGCAGAAGGGGATAAAACGACCATGACACCTGTAGATTTGGGGGTGTGCATATTAGCGAGGGGTTTCCACTTTAGGACGTGATACATCCTACTGTGGGGCCGGCACAGAATATCTACGGAGTAGGGAGCCGATCGATTAGGGTAGTAATTAGGGTACATTTGGACTTATGCCTAAGTCTACCACCTTATAGTGGAAGGGATCATCTCTTTCTGGTTATAATAGTAATATTGCAAAGTAATCATTAGAGAAGCGTATACACCTTATCTTGTCTACCTTGTCACACCTACCATTTATGTAGTGATCTCTCTTATCCACTTTATATGCATGTCATGCTACTTTTGTTTACTTGCTAAAAGTAACTAGACTCGCCAGACTTCATGTCTGACCCTTTTGTTTCCTCTTCTTTCTTCCACTCCCCCCCCCCAACGTTCTCAGGGAGGAAACACTCAGGCTTAGTCAGGACTCAGTTATCATCTTTCTAGAGAAGCTTTCGAAGAATGGCTCAAGTTCTTATCTCTACTATGGTTTTGTCTCTTTTATTTGGGGAATTATGTTTTCTTCTAAGTATTTATGTACTCTGATGGTAAAAGACAAAAGTTATATTGTTGTAATGGTTTTTGTGACTTATGGTATTTTGGACAACGATGTATGATTTGTGTTTGAAATAAAAATTTGAATTTCCACTGCTATCTTAATTATATCTGTCTTGTAATATTCTGTGTCCGTTTACCTATAATGCTTCACGAAACTTAATGCATTGCCTTTGTGAGTGACATTAACGGACGTGGGGTGTCACACTTGGTATCAGAGCTGAAGGTTACCATATTAGATAAAAAAAATTGAAAATTATTTTCAAAAAGGCTTTATGAGAAAGCATTTTCAAAAAAAAAAAGGTCTATTTTGAAAGACACTTCCCAGGAAGCCATATGTAATATCCTTCGGTCCTTTGTCTAAATCTCTTCCCTTTTTCATTTTATCATGTCTGGGGGACCAAACATTCCTAATATTCCGGAGGGCATTACAATACCCAGATAGTTCCGTAGGTATCTGGAGGACATGACACCTGCCGAGGGCCAAGGAAACGTTCCTCCCCCAGCTGCACCAGTCATTCCTCCTCCTGCCCCTCCAAGAGCAGATAATTTTGCTAAGATCTGCAAAGGCTTCCGTGCTATGGGAGGGAAGCCATTCCATGGGAACGAGACATTCGTAGAAGCACGAGATTGGCTCAAGGAGACCGAGGACTTGTTCGTAATCTTTGAAGTAGAGGATAGAACGAAGGTTCAGTTAGCCGCTTGGCTACTGAAAGACGAAGCCTCATTTTGGTAGGAAGTTACCCAGGCTGGACGTCCGGTGGAAACTTGGGAATATTTTAGACAAAGATTTGAAATGAAATTTCTTTCCCAGGCCGAGAAAAGCATGAAGATGGAGAGGTTCTTAGCACTCAGACAAGGGAACTTGACGGTGAAAGAATATGCGAACAAATTCAACCAGCTAGCAAGGTTCGGGTTAGAATTGGTGGATACTCTGCACAAGAAGGCGTTGTGGTTTGCTAAAGGGCTAAAAGAACCCCTTCATGGGTTAGCCATGTCCCATATTCCAATGGGAGCCACTTTTGAAAAGCTTGTCGATATGGTCATATTGCATGAGGAAGATAAGGGAGAAAAGAAGGAAGTAAAGGCCGAGGAAACATCGCAAAACAAGAAAGTGTGACCCAAGAAGGGGCAATAACAATAACAACAACAGAAGAAGAAAGGTGGAAAGAATGATAGATGCAAGGATAAGAGAAAATGTCACTACTGTGGGAAAGAGGGAAGGTGCATGCTCTCGCGATCAGTGCTCCTGATAGAGGTAGAAAAATTTCTATGGAAGGTTTAATTTCTCTTTCTAATCATCCAATTAGACCACCTTTTGATTCTGGCTCTTCACATTCATTTATATCTAGCTCTGTGGTTGAATCTATGCACTTAATTACTAGTATGCTAGTGGATCCCGTAGTTGTTTCAAACCCCATTGATGGTTCGGCTCATTTATCTATGATCTGTCAGGGTTTGAAAATACTGGTATTACACATCGAGTTTGAATGCGACGTGTATGTGCTCGGGTTTATGGGCTATGGTTTGATTCGAGGAATGGATTTGCTTACCACATATGGTGCCATTCTGGATTGCGAGAGGAGGGTTGTTAGGCTTTTGACTTGTTATGGGAGGACCCTTGAGATTTCTTATGACCCGCAAGGGTCGGTTATGCTTAGTTTCCTAGAGTCTCTTGATGCATCTATCAATGATCTGCAATCTGCTCCAGTGGTCGAGATTATTCTGATGTTTTTATGAGGTACGGGGTTTACCTCCGAGGCGCGAGATCGATTTTCGTATATATCTGGTGGATAATGCAAAGCCAGTTGCATTACCAGTGCGCCATATGGATCTGAGGGAAAGGAGGGAGCTGAGTAAGCAAGTAGGGGAGCTACTTGAGAAAGGATTTATCAGACGAAGCATATCTGAATGGGGTGCTCTAGTTGTATTCGCAACTATGGCGGATGGTTCGCTTCGTTTGTGTGTTGACTATAGAGGGTTGAATAAACTCACCAAGAAGAATAAGCACCCGTTCCCAAGGATTGATGATTTATTTGATTAGCTTGTTGGTTCCTCCGTATTTTCCCGGTTAAACTTGGCCACGGGATTTCATCAATTGAGGGTGGCTGAAGACAGCATAGATAAGACCGCTTTTAGAACTCCAGATGGTTTCTTTGAATGGCTGGTTATGCCTTTTGGATTAACGAATGCACCCGCCTATTTTGTTGATTTGATGAGTAGGGTATTACGGTAATTTCTAAACAAATTTTTCGTGGTCATTATTGATGATATCTTGATCTTATCCAAAAGCGAAGATGAACATGCCCAACATTTGAGAAAAGTCTTGAAAACTCTCCGTGCACATCAGCTTAAGGCGAAATTCTCCAAATGTCATTTTTGGAGGTGAGATTCTTAGGGCACGTGGTCTCCAAAGAAGGGATAGCTGTAGATCCTGTAGAGGTGGTTGCAATGTAAGATTGGCGGATTCCTAATGTAACAACCCATATTTTCCATACGTTTAAAACTTGGGTTTAAATAAATAAGTTGAGTAATATTGGTTAATAATCAAATTTTGGCTGATTATAATAATGTTGATGACTTGATTTGAATATAAACAGATGTTAAATTGAGTTTATATTTAGAAAGGTTGTAATTTGAAATTTAATATTTAAATAATTAAATAAATTTGAGTGGTTAAATTTAAAAGTGAAATTCTAATTTAGTTTATATTGGTAAAGAATTGAAATTTTGATTATAATATTAACAAATTTGATTGAAATTTGAGTTGTTTATTTAAAATTGAAATAAAAAAATTAATTTGGATAAATAACCAAATTCTGGAACTTTACATTTGTGAAATCAATTTATAAATTTATTTAAGTTGCAATTGAATATAAATGGAATTTAACAAGTATTTAGATTGGATAAAAACCGTTAAGAGACTAATTGAATATTTTATCGATTAATTAACTACGGAATTTAACAGTTTTGGAGATTGTCTCAGAATTCGACGAAACCAGTTCCATCGGATCAGGAATGGTGAATTATTATGGAGTTTCAAATTTCATCGTAATCGGGCTTGTCTTTTGATCGTACTGAATAAAACATGAATAAAATCAATGTAATATGATAATTGTTGTTTCTCATATTGGACCATCTATATATATGTATATATAAAAATTCCCTTACAACTCATCAGCTCATTTTTGACCTACACGTATATTTCCTCAATCAATTCTTTCTTCAATGGCTGAAATAAAAATTCAAAACCCTAGTTTGATTCAAATTCAAATTGAAAATCAAATCTTCTCCAAATATCAACATATTATATACCAAATCGAAGCTCTTGACGAATATAATCTAGATCTGCAATTTATTGGCACATGCAGTGATGTAGATCGCTAGAAATTGACAGTCAAAGGTGGTTGTTTTTGAAACCCTAAGCTAGAAATTGGGGGTTTTCGATTTAAGGGTTAATCGGAGAGTCGACGACCTGGGTATTGAAGAGGTCGACGATAGGAGCTGAGGGGTGGTGATATGAGCGTCTATTGTCAAACGCATTGCCAGAATTTGGAGTTTGAAGGATCGGTTTTGCAGTTTTAGGGTTGATGACGAGCAGAGCTAGGGTCCACCGGAGGAGGTGGCGCCGCCTTGGGAAGTTGTGGTTTTCGATGGGCCTTCGGTTGGATGTGGGTTCAGGTCAGACGTGGTCGGAATTGGCCATAATCGATGGTCAAACGCAGGTGTCCGATGGGTTTTTCCCCGTCGATTACTGTAGCAGAGAAAGAGAGAAGCGAGAATGAGTTTGAAGGAGGTGATGACGTGTCGATGTGGGGTTGGGTGAGAAAATTATTTTATTAGTTTTTATATATTTTGAATTCAAATGATAAAACATGAATAACTTCTTCATACGAGGTCAGATTCGAGCATGGTTTGTTGCGTTGGGATCATGGCGAAATTGCGGACGTTCCGACGCTAAATTGGCTGCGTTTGGAGACTGTAAAATTTTGGCCTTTAGTTGGACGTTTGATCAACTAAAGACCCAAATGTGAGTGATTTTCTCGCTCACAACTAACTGAATTATTCCTGTACTTATTAAATTAAATTATGAAATAAGTTTGGTTGCATGGTTGCGATTGTTTGTGAATGGTTGCTTAAAATTGACATGCAGGCGTGTTAACATGCAAATGGAAATCGATAATTAATTATTTAAATTTAATTTCTGGTTGAAAACCTGATCCTTGTAATTAGTGAAATAGTTTAATACTTATCAATTGGATGAAATGGTTTTGATGGATGTTTTGGTTGAAATTGATTACTGAATTGATATTGACACTGCTAATGCTTCATATTCAGTATATTGTATTGCATGTTTATTGTGACGATTAATCCCATTTACCCTTGAAGTTACGGGCATCTAATAAACCCGGGATTTATCGATTTAAAATAAATTAAGAATACAGGTTGAAATGATAAATATTTGTGACCCTGATTTGGATTGAAATGATATATATCCATCCCTGGAATATTGAAAAATTAAATTTAGTATCACTTGGCCACAGGATAGAAAAATATATATAGACATCGGATGGTTAAGTGATTTTTAAATATTCGAAATTCTATTCGATGGAATTTTATTTAAAGGAAATGTGTTAATTTCAATGAATTTTATTTTCCTGTAAAACATGAACCTTAAATGATTATGAAATTGTCAAGGGAATTATCCAAAACAAATTGAGAATTTTAAAATGGGATTTTAAGTATGTCTTGGGGTCACAAATTTATGGGAAAATGTGAAATTGATAAATTCTCCATGAATTAAGTTTTGGAAATAAAAGTTATTTGAATATATTGAATTACTTCGAATTTGATATGAATTTGGGTAGAATCCTATAAATCGAATGGTTGGTTTGAATGGTGTTTGAAACAAGACATTGAAACTATGTAAACTCCATTGAGATTAGAGTATAGATTCAAGTATTTGAAATTCGGAAGAAAGGAACAGTTACGGTTTAAATAATTTTATTTTATAAAGATTATATATATATATACCCACTGCTTGATTTCAGATAAACTATTCCTTTTCTTAAAAATTTATTTATTAAAACTTTTAACCTATAAACTATTTTGTTATAAATAAATTTCCCTTATATTTTATTACTTAAAATTATTTAGTAAACTTTTAATTTATGTATGTGCATAGCGATTTAAATTATCATATTTTATTCTAACTACTATATTATATATATATATATATATATATTATAAAGATTTTCTTTATAAGCATCTATTTTCATAATTATATTTTATGAATTGTAAATTTCTTCCGAATGGAAAGTGTTTGGATTTAAACTATTGGTTCAAATGGAGTTGAGATAAAGTTACATTCTATTGAATATGAATCGATTGAAAGGTGATCGTAATATGGAATTGTAAGATTTATTCTACTTGAATATAAATGGAATCTCCAAAATGATTAAAATGAGTTAATAGGAAATATATATATTCTATTTGAATATGAATGGATTCCAAACCATAAATCGATTTTGAAATAGTTATGATCTTTGATATGAAGTGCATTCCACTTGAATATAAATTGATTTGAAATATTATAGGATTATAATATTCTGATGTGGAAATATATTGTAGTTTGGAATAAAATGGGTTTGGAATGATGGCGATATGTTGATATGAATTTTATTCTATTTTGAATATAAATGGGGTTCGGAACAAACATGATATTTTGGATATGAAAGCGAACCTTTTTGAAAAGTAAAAGAACCGACCGATGTGAAAAATGTAAGCATTGGTTGTTAAAGAGACTGAAGTCGGTAAGTGGCATACTCTCTGTCAGTGCCGATACCACTTTAACAACTGTGCACGTGATGAAGTATCTAGTACGAAGCATGGTGACTTGGAGGCGATGATTGGACTGAGAAAGGTGATTGATGACGAAATGGCCTTGACCTTCGGGTCATAATTAAAATGACTAAAACAGAAGCTATACCGTGACTAATTGAGGTAGCACCTCTTATCGGACATACTTCTTCGATACTATTTCTATGACTATGATGATGATTTGGGCCCTTTTGATTTGGGAGTGTGTTTCGAGGTAGGTGGTAGTGGCTGCTATGCGTTACCACCGATCCGGGAGTGCAAATGGTAGAATCCTACCCAGGGTATTGACTCGAGTGCCTTGTCATATTTATCCATATCGAGCCTCATACGAATTTGATTTAGTGTTGTTTTCTACGGAGTGCCCTCTGATAACACCAGTACGATGAATTTACGGCACATTATAGACTGTGATGCCTATAAACGGCATAAGGGTAATATGGTAATCCCATTTATGCTATTTTTATAATATTATTTTACTGGATAAACACTATCATAATAGCATACTATACTATGTACGTATTAGTTTAACAGATCCTTGAGAGATGAAAAATACCGTAACATCTTTTGAGTTAGTGCACCCATGACACTTAGGTTATTTTGTATTTTAATTTGACTAATATGAGAATGATTTTGTGTTGATCCGAGTGTTTGTTGTGTTTTCTTTTTATGCAATACGCTCGGGTCAGCAGAAGTTTGCAGTTAGCAAAGATTACTTTGCCTTGGAAATTGAAGACGAAGATTTGGTATACTTCTATTATACATATTTTCTGCTGCATTTTGTTTCCGCTGCATTACTGTATATACTTGTACTAGTGTAACTCTGATGATTGGAAGAAGTGTAACTCAAATGTATATGTTTTAAAATGCTTTTGACCCATTATTTATTTATTATATGTTGTCCTTCCGCTGTGAGATTCTGTAGTTGTTTTTCTCCTCTTTTTTCTTTTTCTACTTTTCCCAATAACTACCTTTATTTGTGATTCGTTTGGGTTGACATGTGTAGATTATTATCAATTTGAATGTTCAAAAATTCGAGTCATTACACCAAAAAATGCAACCGAGGTGAGAAGCTTTCTTGGGTGGGCAGGTTATTATAGGAAGTTTATTAACGACTTTGCAAAGATATCAGCCCCACTCACCGGGCTGATGAAGAAGAACTTGGCATTTTAACGGATATAGACTGTGATGTTGCTTTCCAACGTTTAAAGAGGGCTCTGACAACATCCCCAGTCTTGACTTTCCCCGATGGGAACAAAGTGTTTACAGTTTACACTGTTGCATGTGGCACAGGGCTTGGTGCGGTTTTGATGCAAGAAGGGAAAGAAAGTAGTGTGTTATGGGGGTAGACAGTTGAGAGTTCATGAGAAGAACTAGCCCACCTATGATCTAGAGCTAACTACCATAATATTCGCGCTTAAGACGTTGCGCCATTATTTACTTGGAGAGAAGTTCGAGTTATACACCGATCATAAATCTCTCAAGTATATGTTCTCGTAGAAGGATATCAATTTAAGGCAACAAGGTGGATGGAGTTCCTAGCTTCTTATGATTTTGAGATTGCTTATACCCCTGGCAAAGGTAATGTGGTGGCAGACGCGCTAAGTAAGCAGAGGATGGCCTTGAGTCCTCTATTTGTGGAGAGGAAGAGCTTGGATTTCATATCAGCTTTTGATTTTAGACCCTCCATCGATATTTTGCCTGATTTGTTTGCATCCTTGGAGATAGGACCAACTCTTATGGTTCAGATAGGAGCTTCGCAACAAGGTAACCCACAAATTTTAGACATCGTGGAAAAGCTCTGAAAAGGGGAGACTTCAAGTTACCTCAGTAGATATGCCATAGATGAAAAGGGGTGGTTGCGATGAGATGGAAGGCTTTGTGTTCCTCAAAATAGAAGCTTGATAAAAGCAGTCCTAGAAGAAGCCTACCATTCTAAGATGACTATTCATCCAGCCGGTGATAAGATGTACAGAGACATGAAAAGGGTTTTCTTTTGGGCTGGAATGTAGAAAAATGTGGCCGAATTTGTTTCCCAATGTCTAGTTTGCCAGCAAGTTAAAGCGGAGCAAAGGAAGCCCGGTGGTTTACTTCATCCTTTGGAGGTTCCTCAGTGAAAATGGGAGAGTGTCTCTATGGATTTCATAGATGGTTTGCCTAGATCAAAGAAAAGAAACACCAGTATCTGGGTTGTAGTAGATAGACTCACTAAGAGCGCTCACTTTATTCCAATTAAGAGCAAGAGGACGACATCATGGTTAGCAGCAATTTATGTTCATGAGATAGTTTGTCTTTATGGAGTACCTTCCAGCATCGTGAGCGATCGTGAACCCATCTTTACTAGTGAATTTTGGAGGAGCTTGCAAGAAGCATTAGGTACACAGTTGTGTTTGAGCACCGCTTATCATCCTTAGATCGATGGGTAGACGGAGAGGGTGAATAGAATTCTAGAGGATCTTTTGAGGCTATGTATCTAGATTTAGGAGGAACTTGGGAAGAGCACCTTTCTTTAGTAAAGTTTGCCTATAACAACAGTTATCGATCCAGCATCAGCATGGCACCGTTCGAAGCATTGTATGGACGACCCTGTAGATCACCAACTTGTTGGTGGGAATCTACAGAAAGATTATTACTTGGACCAGATATGGTTAGGGAAACATCCGAAAAGATTGACCTTATTCGACGGCGGATGAAGACAGCTCAAGATAGGAAGAAATCATATGCAGACAAGAGGAGGACTGACATCGAATTTGAAGTGGGAGACTTGGTTTTTTTAAAAGTATCGCCTCTGAGGAATGTGGTTCGCTTTGGATCAGTAGGGAAGTTGGGAACTAGGTTTGTGGGACTATTTCCCATAACCGAGAGGATTGGCCAAATGACCTATAGAGTAAAGATCCTAGAAAATCTATCTGGCATTCATGATGTTTTCCACATTTCTCATCTACGAAAGTGTTTGCATGAAACCGGGGAAGTCGTTGAGCTGAGTGTATATTGGAAGAGGTAAAAGTGGAATGGGAGGCGACAGTCAGGCGAGTCCCTACCCGTATTCTTGGATCAGAAGTTAAGAAGCTACGCAATAAAGAGAACAAGTTACTAAAGGTTCAATGGGGATAAAACCCAGAGGATGCGACTTGGGAGACCGAAGCCAAGATTCGTGCTTCACACCCTTTTCTTTTCAAGGGTATGTTCTTAACTCCTTTTTCCGAAGTTTTGTCTGCTTGTTTCTATCAATTGAATATATCTTATCCATAGTATTCTCGATCGTTAGATAGGAATCCTATGGATGTAAACATGTATTTGAGACATGTTATTTTGATGGATGCAAGTGTTTGGTAGTGGCTACCTGTGGACGCATATACACACACATGAGGCACTAGATCGGCTCAATCACTCTTATACTGCATATGGATGTGTGTGCATTTAATTTTCTTTTATGGATGGAAATGGATGTATTACCATATAGATGTTGCATTTGGATGAATGAGTGTGCACACATATAGAACTCACATGTTATAATAGGATTATTTGCATACAGATTGGATTCATGGTACTAACATGCATTGCATTTAGGAGGTTAACTGAATCAGTAGACCGCCTGATTTCCGTATAAGTGTTGCGGCACATACACACACCCTTGCATATATTCATATAAGAACTAGAAGTCTTTAAGGGAAATGGATACCAGTGATTGATGGATGAGTAGATGGATGATGGATGGTAGGATATGCATTCTTCTCAACTTAGAGATTTCGGGGACGAAATCCTTTGAGTAGGGGAGAATGCAACATCTCGTATTTTTAAAAATACTAAAAGAGGATAAATTATATTATAATTAACTTTAATGTTCAAAATTAAGGAAAACGGATTGCGCCGTTGCGTCCGTCTCGAAATTCTGGTCAAGATAGACATCTGGTTTGCGTAAAATGGACATCGTATGAAGAAGTTATGAGGGTTTTAAGTTTGTATATGCGTAGAAGAGTTATATATATACACATGAGTTAGGAATGAGTCAGAATTTTATCCAAAAGCGTTCGAATTTAAAAAAGAAAAAGTGGCGGCAATTTTCTTACTCTAGGGGGTCGACCCCATTAGAGGGGTGTCAACACCGGGGTCAACCTGTAACAACCCGAAAATCTGGGCCAGTTTAAAATTTTTTATTTTAGCGAATTTTGATTATTTAAAATGAATTATTTTAAATAATATCGACGAGAAATTTATTTTGAATATAATTCGAACGAATATATTTATATAGTTCGTCGTTAGAATATAAATATTTATTTTAAATTATAAAAGGAATTGAAAATGGCGCGGTAGTTCGATAATTCGATTTCAAACTTCAATTGAACTTACCGGGTGCAAAATAATCCGGATTTTAGTGAAACCAAAAACATTAGGATCTAATTGATAATATCTTTCCAATGAATCCGAAAAATCAAAATTTCATAGCAGAAATAAAAAGATATGTCCAGTTGAAAATTCTGAATAGTCGCTATGGAATTCAAGCCCTTAAAAATGGAAATTTTGCAAACGACCTCGGATTTCGACGAAACCACTTTTGTTGGATCCGTGATGTCAAATTATTGCTAAGTTTCAAATTTCATAATTTTTCGAATCAATATGTGAGCGTGGCAAAGGAAAACGCGTTTGACCAGTTTCAGTTGATTTTAATCGACTGGAAAATGGCCATTTTTCCAACAGTCTCAAAATTCGACGAAACTAGTTTTATTAGGACCGTATCGTCAATACGAAGCTAGAAAATATTTTTCTAGAATTTTTCGAGTTAGTATGTGACCCCAGTAAATTGAAATGCGCGTTCAAATTCAATATATAGAGTTATATGTTGGTTTTAACGGAAATTGATCGAAACGTTCGAATCAGCGTATGATACATATCCCATTGTGTTCGGAATGGGGGTGAAACGCTATGGACGACAGGCGGTGGGCCTCGTTTAGAGGTCGTATGTAAAAGTCAACTTTTTGAATTAAATAATTAAATGATTAAATAAAAAAATCCTTCTCTCTCCTCTCCCCTTATACTCCCCCCCCCCCCCCCGTTCGATTCATTTCAGAAAGAAGAAAGAAAAAAAATCGAAGTCGCGCCTGCCACCACCGCCCTCCCCAGCTTCGCCTCAGCCTCGCCGACCTCCCCGCAAGCGCCGCCCTCCTCTTCCCTCCAGCCTTACGTCCCTTTCCTCTGAAATCCGAACCCTAATTCGCCGATCCCCTCCGCCTGCTCTTCCTCCGTGCGACCCCCTGAGAGATCGACGCGCCGCATCAGTCCCGGCGAACGATGCAGCCCATACCCCCCTGCGACGACAACCTCCTCCGATTAGAAAAAAAGTGAGCATTTTATTTAATTATTTTTTGGATTTAATTAGGTTTAGAAAATCTGATTTTAATGGTTAGGAAAAACTGATTTAGTGTGATTAGAAAAATATAATTTTTCCTGTTGTAAAGAATATGATTTTCTATGTTATAAAAATATGGTTTTTGTCGTAGGAATGGTAAAATAGAAAAGATTAGATTTTTAAAATAGAAAAGATTAGATTTTTAAAAATAGAAAAGATTAGATTTTTAAAATAGAAAAGATTATATTTTTAAAATAGAAAAGATTAGATTTTTAAAATAGAAAAGATTAGATTTTTAAAATAGAAAATATTAGATTTTTAAAATAGAAAATATTAGATTTTTAAAAATAGAAAAGATTAGATTTTTAAAATAGAAAAGATTAGATTTTTAAAATAGAAAAGATTAGATTTTTAACATGAAGTTAAAGCGATAAAAATCTGATTTTTAACATGAAGTTAAAGCGATAAAAATCCGATTTTTAACATGAAGTTAAAGTGATAAAAAATTCGATTTTTATATATTGAATAGAAAAGTAAAAATTCGATTTTTATATATTGAATAGCAAAGTAAAAATTCGAATTTTATATATTGAATAGCATATAAAAAATTCGATTTTTATATATTGAATAGTAAAGTAAAAATGTGATTTTTACATATGTAGAGAATACGGGCAGAGAAAGTGACAAGGGGCAAGAGCGGCGAAGATTTCTACCTAAGAAGAGTCGTGGAGTTGGATTAGCTATCAGTGAGAATTTCTCACTTTTTAATTTTATTTCTAGTTATATATATACTAGGATGCAGACGGTGTTTAGTAGCACCCGACACCCGTCGTCCACAGACCATGGACGGCTTGTATGCTTGATTTTGATGTGTAGTTGATTCTGTGATGTGATGAGAAATGAAATAGAATATTTATATAGTTAAAAATATTTTATAGTTAAAAATAGAAATTTTAACGTGTATATGAAATGAAATAAAAATAAACAGATCGGACGATTTGTTTATATGCACACATTTGACTGATGTTGATTGGGACGATAAATTTTACACATCGCCCAACTGCACAAATAAAATCTGTGTTTGATTGTTTGAAACCCCACACAGGTATTGGGATGATATTTGACGTACACTAATCCCGATTGTTTAGTTGAATGTCGATCAATTGATTGACAGACTGTTATAAGCGTTGAATATTTATATTTGATGCTTATACAGTGTAGAATGCACTTTGGATGATGGTTGATTATTCATCGTTGTTGATATATACATGTGTTGTAGAAAATCCATATAATTAACATTATATGGTAATTGATTGGGCCTCATTCCGAAAAAGAAATATTTGAAATAAAAATATTTGAAATAGAATATTTGAAAATAGAAACATATGAAGCCGTGTTGGTTAGATTGACGCCATTTTGACGTGAACGATATTTATATCGATTTTATTCATTCTTCAATGAATATTGAATAGATTTGAAATTGAATAGATTTGAAATTCGAACTATATTGAAATGAATTGAAATTCGAATTATATTTAAAGTGAATTGAAATTCGAATTAAACTGAATTGATTTGAAATTCGAAATACACTGAAATGATTTGAAATTCGAATAGAAATGAATTCGAATTGAATTCGAATAGAAATGAATTCGAATTGAAATTTAATAGAATTGAATACGAATCGAAATTTAATTGAAAATGAATCGAAATCGAATTAAAATCGAAATTGAATTGAAATCAATTTGAAATGAATTTAAAACGAATTTATATTGAAAAATTCAATTTTGAATTGAAATTGAATATGAAGTTGAAACCGTTTTGAAAATGAATTTAAAACGATTTATAAAGCACGTTTTGAATTGAAATCGACGAAGTATATATTATATATATTATATATATATATAATATAATGGCCTGAATAGAACGCGCCACGCCGCGGCAGTTCGCGAATTTCGACCATTGACTTCGAACGGATATTACGGGAGATCCGACCGTCGGATTCTCCTAAAACTGGAACCGTTGGGTTCGTATCGAAAAGAGCTTTCTAACGAATATTAGAAGTTTGAAATCTAACGGTTGGATTTGGAATTATGTCCAAATCAAATTTGAAAAAGGTCGTTGTAAGTGCAGTTCGATGGTCGTTGATGGAAATCGACTGTACGGGCCTTGATAAAATTATTAAAAATAGTAATAATTTGTGTAAAATCATAAGAAATGATTTGTTAAGAACTGAGATGAAAAATCCCATATGTGAAAAGATAAAAATAGATTTTTATCGAAATGAACTAGTTTTGAACTAGAATTATAACTCTATTTATTTTTAAATAAATAAATTGAATTTGAAATGGTTTTGAAAATAACCAGAATTTCCAATGATTGCATTGGAATGGATTTGAATCGAAATTGTCTTCGGAATATTTCGCTGTTGGATTTCGTGATTATACAGATGTTGTTATGGAAATTTGAAAGATATATATTTATATCGTTATTTCCAATACGATATTTGTTAGTCGTAGAATTTGATATTGAATATAAGCCAGTATGTTTTCTATTCAGAGCCTTGTGTTTAATATCAAATGTGATTTGGGTTTGTCGTGAATGGTGTCTTCATTAACACTGTTCTTGAACCCAGTTGAGAAAAGATTAAATCTTTTTATTTAGATTTAATGAAGTGTACCAATTAAATAATATTTAATTGAATTGATATTGATTTTCGGGTTTATCGTGAATAGTGTTTTTAAATAACACTTGTTCTTTAACCCGATAATTAATGGAATGTGGTTTTGGGTTTATCGTGAACCGTGTTTTAAATGACACTGTTTCTTTAACCCAGTTAACGATTAAAACTAAGTGGAGTTTTAATGAATCCTTAATTAGATTGAAATGATCGAGAATGGAGTATCACCAGTTTTACTCCAGGCGATAGTTAAATCTTTAATTAGATTTGAACGTGAAATGGTAATTGAATTTACCGATAACACCGTGGTGTTAGATATGAAGTATAACCAGTTTTACTTCATGGGATGAATAGGTTGGGATTGGGAAATTAAAACATATGATTACTTCGGTAAGGTTCGTTAATCCCGACTAGTTGAATCGAAATTCAAAAGAAGATTAGAGAATAAATTCAAGGAATTTATCTTGGATAAAATTAATGGGAACCTTTCCCTATGAATGAGAAATTTAGAAACTAACTGTCGGTTAGCCAAGCAGAATGGTTTTCTGGATATTGATCTGATGTTGGTTTCCGCCTTCGGGGTTAATATTTGGGAAATTATTCTCTTGATTAATTTACGGTTAGTGACTGATGAATTGGAATGAGGCGTATGTTGTGTTTGTGTAACACTTATTTAAAATATACGCGAGTTATTCGGAAAGACCGGGTTTATCCCATTCTGAATAACTGATACGACGATAAGTCGAAGATGAAGACGGTGGTTGAAGACCGGAAGTCTTCACATCGTTTGGGTGATTACTGATGATCTTGATTGGGCTATACACCCAAGATGAGGGAATCAATCGGTGGTCGTCCAGATGTGCTTGGAGATCGATGGATATGCGAGGAAAGTGCCTCCGGTTTCGTTCAGACCCAGAACGGACTTGTGAATGGACTGTGTGTCTGACATTGGATTTCATTCTGTGTGACTGATATCGGTTGCATAGAGTGGTTTGCCTGTGTGGCATGCTAAGATGCAATTGATCGAGGCTTCTGTTGAAAAGCAAAGTCTTGTGGTGATGATCAAAGCACAGCCTGTGTGGCACAACTTTGTGTAACGTGAATTCGCGAGCCTCACACCCCGGTTGTGAACCAAAAACGGGAGACGGACCTCAGGGAGGGCATGCGTTTCTTTCTAGCTAGGGTGGTGTCAGTGATCTATCAGCCCTGACATTTATATACTTTTCACCTGTGTGGTTGTTGCTGTTGCGAGGCGCCTCGGTTAGATCGGACGATCCGGGTCCGATGGGGCCATTCGTTGGCTCATTTACGCCCCCAAAGGGCGGGGAAACGCAGTGTTCAGGCATTTTAATCCACATCGGTGGACCGGCCCTGACGATCCAAGGGCCCACCTGTGTCTGGGTCCTGAGACACAGGCTAGAGCGTCTCGAATCGATTGAGGACTATCTTTTGCCTCGGTTCACAGATGGAAACCCAATTTCCAAATACGTGACTTTGCGATTTTGATTGTATAACCTATATATGGCGACATAGTGGTATGGGGCATTCTGCCGCCTATGATTGATACTTATGATTTGAAGTTGTTTTATACACTATACACTTATAATAGTATCAAATGATTTCTTTTAAACGTATCAAGCATTCTTGGCTATTATAAGGTAAAAACCTTATCCTCCGGCTTGCGTTGCATTGTGTGATGGGAACTGGGTCTTATAATAGCTTCATTTTTCTTTATTTAGCATTGCGCTGTCTGTTTTATTCACTGGTATTCTTGGGAGGAAACCCGTTCCGTGTTATACGGTGTGGTCCTTTGACTTACCTAACTTTAAAATAAAGATTAATAATTGTTTTAGTTCTCACACCAGTCCCATGACTGACCTGGAGTTTATTGTTTTAACCTAAACTCTGGGTGCCCTTATTTTGACACGGGCAGCTAGTAGTTTTGGTTTTGCAGATTTATATTCACAGGATCCTGGTTTACAGCTGGAACGATATCCGGAAAGCTTTGTATCCGTATATCTCCTTCTAGTTGTGTTTTGTATTATTTTCCGCTGCTATGTAATTTATTGTAATCTCTGATATTTCTGTGTAATATTTATTTGTTTATACTCTGTATATTCTTGTAATCTGATGGATTGTTGTAATATACAATGAAATGTTCTTTTGTACACGTTCTATCTTGTCGTGTTCTCAAAACAATCCGCTCTTTCTCTTCTCTTCGGAGACCGAGGAAGTTCGGGTCGTCTCACAACCTCCCCCCCTTAAGGGGTGTCGACACCAGGGTCGACCAACCCACAGGAGTGTCGACACCCCTAGGGCCGATGTGGCAGTCGGTTTCAGAGGGTCTTGTAGCTATATATATGTAACGACCCGCATTCTACGCATCGAATGATCGTAGAATATTTATTTCTCTCACATACGGAGTCGTATGGTCATGTAACTTTGGGAGACGACTATTGGGGCCATTTACCATGTGCATGATTTTTGTCGATTTTTAAATGACCATTTTGCCCCTAGCTGGCACTGTTTTGGCCAGAACTTTTGATTGGAAAGGAATTTTGACCTGAAACCACTTCCATTGGCTCCGGATGATGGTTTATCTTTCCGTAGAGTTGTCACATTAGCCAAACGGACTCACCATTTGGGAGATATGGCTGAAACAAGTTTTAGAAGGTGAAAAACAGCTTAACCGGGCCTAATTAGGGCGATTAGCAAGAGGGCCCATGACCCATTTCGGGATTAGAGATGTATAGGGGCTGATTAGGGTTAGAAAACATTTCTTTCAGCTGCCACTTTCATTCTTGAAAACCTAGCAATGGCCTCCAACACCCAAATCAACTTCTAATCACTTTCTAATCAAGTTTTGGCTTAATCTACATCAAATCAAAGAAGATCTTCACCAAATCAGTATTAGAGTTGCTGTTAGACACCAGTATTCGCCCAAATCAGCGAGGTTTCAGTTCTAAAATTTTTATTTGTGGCCAAGGTGAGTGATTTGCATAGTTTTGCACTAATGACGGTTAATTAAGGGTAATTAGTGAAGATTAGCGAATTTATACACTAATAAATTCTGGAAAAATATTCATCAATTCGAAAATAACGTTTTAGACCTCTGTTAGAAATTTGGTTCGATTTGATTAAGGGAAAATATGGGATTTTGGGTAGGTTTGATCCATTTTACATGTTATGGTTGTTGTTTTGATGTTATGGTTGATTCTCTATTTGTTGCTATGACTGTTTGGAAGGATTTGTGGTTGTTTAGAAAAGTTAGATTGGTCGAAAACGTCGTCGAATGACGTAAACAAGTCACTGGAAAAAGTTGCAGAAAGTTGTGCAGGGTTTCGGATCGTATCGGGTTAGGGGCTCGGATCGGATAGGAGAGCTGGGCAAGGAAATCCGAACCAGACTGAAGTCTAGCACAAAGAAAGCTTGACAAGAAGGAAGGCCATTCGCATAGAGTTGGAGTTGGGTGTGGATCAGGAGCAAAGACGAGAGGATCGGATCGGAGAGACCAACAGGGGATCGGATCGGAGAGACCAACAGGGATCAGCTCAGAGGCAAGGGCATAGGGATCGGATCGGAGGACCAAGCTTGGAGCTGGAGTTGGAGCAAAACACCGGATCGGATCGGGACATCTAGGAGGGAGCAACCACCGAACCAGGCACAGGGCATCCGAACCGAACGATGGAGCAAGGGTACACCGAACCGAACCGGGCCAGAAGGGGAACACCGAACCGAACCATATATGTGCTAATACTACTACGCGACGACTCTTCTGAAGACCAACTCCAATTCGACCAAAACCCGAGATGCAAAGGAAGTCCAAATGAGGAGCTTTGACTCAGGATCCAGTTGGGAACCAATGAGTGGGCTTCATGATTGGGCTTTGCTGCGGGACGTGTGCTAAGGGGTTGTCAATGTCTGTAACTTTGAATCACTATGTGTAGGGAGTACGTGAACGGATTCGGGGCCACAGTGGCCTAGGTACGAATAAAGAGCTAATAGACCAATGAAGTGGGGTCATTTGTAAAGATTTGGTCATGACTCCATGTGGCAAGCTTGGTAGTAGCAGTTGTTGTACAAGTCGAACTCCGTCACTACTTCGATGGGTCTAGAGTGATTGACAGTAGTAGACATCGTATGCTTTACGCACTGAGTGAGAGATGTGAGGATGGTTGCTATGCTTGACTTGTTTGCCATCATTATGACATGCACGCCCCACCCCCGTTATCTTTACACCATTTGTTTTGTGGCACCTTAGATTATTGTACGGTATGTAGTGCTAACTCTTTGGTTGCAGGTCCAGGTTCAGGCATGGTTTAGTATACCTGTTATTGTTTAGCTGCTTATCGCTCATACCAGACTTTTTGCCTGACCCAGAGTTTTATGTCTTTTCTTATTACTCTGGGTGCTCTCACGAGCAGACTAGAGACAGGTTAGCTGAGTATGCACGGGTAGCTGATCCAGAGACGAGCAGGAGGCTTCCACGTATTATATATAGTATTCTCCCTGTGTTGCCGAAGATCACTGCTTGGGCAGTAGTAGTGCATCTTCTACTTCAGCTTTCTTTTGTTTTAGAGACAATAAATTTGGAAGGTTGTAATAAGTTGTATTTGGGTTTCCGCTGCTATGTTGGTTTAGTTTTCAGCTTATGCACTGTCTCGCCTGTTTTATGTCAAGATTATGTTATTATTATATTTTGTTCCATGCGCTGTGAGACATTCTACAGGTTCCTTGTTAGTTCGTTCTCTTCTTTCCTTTATCTGGCGACCATTCCATGATAGTCGGGCATTTGTACAGCGCACCTTCGGAGGAAATGCAGGCTAGTGCGGGGCGGGCCGTCACACTTGGTATCAGAGCTCTAGGTTGCATAGTTAACCAAGGAAGTTATCAGGGAGAGATAGTATACGTATATGAGAGCGCGTATTTGTGATTATTTTGGTTTTCAAAAGCTGTATATATACTATTAGTATAGCTAAGGATGAAGTCACGCTGCACTAGCTCCACTAGGGAGATGGTTAATCGTTTTCTCTTTACAGATTGAATGATGAGCCGATACGCAAGAGGTGCCGGTAGTGGAGCCAATAATGGGAATGCTGCTGGCATGAGGACGATGTTTACTGACCTCATGAGGGAGATGCTTAGGGATGTGCAGAGGGTAGCTCCCAATGGTGGTGGTCCAATAGTGCAGGCGCCTAGGGCCGATTTCGCCAAGCCGAATAAGGATTATACTAGTGTTGGTGGGAAGCCGTTCCACGGAACGGAGTCGGCTACGGATGTTCAGGATTGGTTGGATAGATGCGAGCGTATCTTTGAAGATTTGGGTATCGGGGATGCGATGAAGAGAAGGTTAGCATCCCGTCAGCTGCAAGGACGGGCAATGAATTGGAGGAATGCTATAAAGGCAGCTACTCCCGAGGATCAGATTACTTGGGAGCAGTTTAAGGTTCGCTTTAGCGAGAATTTCATTCCAACTGCCCAGATTTCAGTGTTGTTTAAGAGATTCTTGGAACTCAAGCAGAATGGCAGAGCTGTCTCGGAGTATATTGCCGAATTTGACACTTTATCGAAGTATGGGTTATCTCTTATTGATACTGCCGAGAAGAAGAACGAGAAGTTTATAACTGGTTTGGATCAGTACTTGGGGGAAAGGCTTATTAACCACATCGATGAGACGTTTGAATCGGTTGTGGGGAAAGCATTGAGGTCAGAAAGTCTCTACCCTAAGTCGAAGACTGAGGTTGCATCTGCAGAGGGGCCAAAGCCACAAGCAAGTGGTGGAGGCAAGGGTGGTTCCAGAATAAGAGAAAGCAGAATCAGACGAAGGATGGCCAGAAGAAAAAGAATAAGCAAGATGTTGAGTGCTTCAGCTGTGGTAAGAAGGGCCATTATGCTAGTAATTGTCGGGCCAAGCCAGTGGATAGGAAGTGCTTCAACTGTGGCCAAGTGGGACATCACAAGGACAAGTGTCCGCAACCCCCTAAAGAAAAGCAGATGGTGAAAGCATATGCCCTTAATGCTATTCCTTCTTCGTCGAATGCCCCAACTACGGCGGAGAAGGGAAAGAATGTTGTTATTCAAGGTATGCTTTCTGTTTATGATGTTCCTGTTAGAGTTTTTTTTGATACCGGATCTTCCAGTTCTTTCATATCTAGTGACCTGGTAGATAGGTTGGGATTGGAGCCCGAGATTGTCAATAGACCTTTAGTAGTGACGAACCCGATTGGTGGTTCGACTAACCTTAGCATGATTTGTCGTAATGTGGTCTTATCGAGTCATGGATGCATGTTTGTTTGTGATTGCTTTGTTTTGGGCTTTATTGGGTTTGGCATTATTTTGGGAGTCGATTGGCTCCAAAGATACGGTGTGGTGGTAGACTGTGTGGGCTTTTTGGTGACAGCTAGAGCGGATGATGGGCAGAGGGTAGTGTTTGGTGGTCTACCCGGTAATGGGGTAATGGCTAGTTTTCTAAATTACCTCGACATCCCGCATAGTGAGTTGTCAGGTTTGCCCGTGGTTAGCCAGTATCCGGATGTCTTCGAGGAAGTGACTGGGCTTCCACCACACCGAGAGATTGTGTTCCGTATTGATTTAGTGAAAGATGCCAGACCTATAGTGATGCCACTTCGTCATATGGCACCAAGGGTGCAGCGAGAGCTCAAGGTGCAAGTTAGCGATCTTTTGAAGAAGGGATTTATCAGAAGTAGTGTTTCTGAATGGGGAGCACCAGTTGTGTTTGCTACCTAGGTGGATGGTTCCCTTTGTTTGTGTGTAGACTACCGCAAGTTGAATAAAGTGACGAGGAAGAATAAGTATCCTCTACCGCGGATAGATGATTTGTTTGATCAGTTGAGTGGTGCGAGAGTATTTTCTCAGTTGGATCTCGCGACAGGTTTCCATCAGCTTAGAGTGGAAGCTGAGAGTATAGCTAAAACGACATTTCAGACGCCGTCTGGATTTTATGAGTGGTTGGTCATGCCATTCGGGCTGACCAATGCCCCAACAAATTTTGTGGATCTTATGAATAGGGTATTCAGAGATCAGTTGAATAAGTTTGTCCTTGTGTTCGTGGATGATATTTTGGTCTACTCGAGGACAGAGGAAGAACACAAGGAACATTTGAGGATAGTGATGGAGGGGTTGAGAAAACACCAATTGAAAGCAAAGTTTTCTAAGTGTCACTTCTGGAGGAGGGAAGTGAGATTCTTGGGCCATGTTGTTTCAGAGAATGGTATTGCCGTGGATCCCGCGAAGGTGGCTACGGTACAAGATTGGTCTACGCCCAAGAATGCAATGGACATAAGAAGTTTCTTGGGGTTAGCTGGATATTATCGTAAGTTTATCCAAGACTTATCCAAGATAGCGACATCGTTGACTCAGTTGACCAAGAAGAATCAAGCTTTTTTCTAGGACGAAAGGTGCGAGAACGCATTCAAGAGTCTAAAGGACAAATTGACATGTGCACCAGTGTTAGTCATTCCTAAGGGGAATGAATAGATGACGGTATACACAGATGCATGTGGTACCGGACTTGGTGCTGTATTGATGCAAGGAGGTAGGGTTGTAGCTTATGCAAGTCGGCAATTGAAACCGCATGAGAAGAGATACCCTACCCATGATTTGGAATTGGCAGCGATTGTGTTCGCATTGAAGATGTGGAGACATTATCTCTTGGGAGAAAGATTCGAGTTGTTTACCGATCATACATCACTAAAGTATCTCTTCTCCCAAAAGGATCTAAATATCCGACAACAGAGATGGTTAGAATTTTTAGCTTCTTATGATTTCGATATCGCATACACACCAGGAAAGGGTAATGCGGTAGCTGATGCATTGAGTAGAAGGCATGCCAGTTTAGGGGCTATGTTTATAGAATGGAAGCAACTGGAGTACATCGCTGGGTATGATTTCAGACCAAAGTGCGAATTGGATCCAGAAACGTTAGCAAGTTTGATGATCAGACCCACTTTGATTGAGCGGATCGGCTCTAAGTCAGAGGGATGATCCTAACCTATTGGAAATCATCTCCAAGTTAGAGATGGGTATCGATGAGGAGATGAATAAGTACGGGCTTGGTCGAGATGGATGGCTTAGAAAGAATGGAAGACTTGTTGTACCCAATGTCAATGGATTGAGAGATGAAGTGCTTAGAGAGTGTCATCACTCAAAACTGACTATACACCCCGGTGGTAACAAGATGTACCGAGACATGAAGCAGACCTACTGCTGGGAAGGGATGAAAAGAGACATTGGGAAGTTTATATCCAAATGCATGAACTGCCAGCTAGTTAAAGCTGAGCAAAAGAAGCCTAGTGGTTTGTTGCAACCATTAGAAATTCCAGAATGGAAATGGGAAGAAGTGTCAATGGATTTCATTTATGGGTTACCAAGGACTAGATCGGGCCATGATAGCATTTGGGTGATTGTGGACCGATTGACCAAGAGTGCGAGATTTATACCCGTCAAGTCGAATAGGATGGCAGCTAAGTTAGCTGAACTATATGTAAAGTGGGTAGTGAGATTTCATGGAATACCCAAAGGCATTGTGAGTGACCGAGATCCGTTGTTCACTAGTGTATTTTGGAAGAGTTTACAAGAGGCGTTAGGATCAGAATTACATCTCAGTATCGCGTATCATCCTCAAACCGACGGTCAAACAGAGAGGGTGAATCGTATATTGGAAGACCTCTTGAGAGCTTGTGTATTGGATTTTGGTGGATCATGGGATGACCATTTGCATCTAGTAGAGTTTGCATATAATAATAGCTACCAATCCAGTATCGGTATGGCTCCGTTTGAAGCTTTATACGGAAGACCGTGCAACTCACCGTCATGTTGGGTAGAAACTGGCCAGAAGTTTGTGCTTGGACCCGATGTGATAAGAGAAACTTCAGCTAAGATTAAGATTATCCAACAACGAATGAAGGATGCCCAAGATAGGCAAAAAAGTTATGCTGATAAGAGGAGAAGAGAGTTGAAGTTCTCCATTGGGGACTTGGTGTTTGTCAAGATTTCTCCGTTAAAGAGCATGATACGATTTGGAAGGAGAGGCAAGTTAGCACCATGATTTGTTGGTCCATTCCCAGTTCTCGAGCAAATTTGGAATTTGGCCTACAAAGTTGAATTACCAGAGAAGATGGCAGGAGTTCACAACGTATTTCATGTTTCTCAGTTAAGGAAGTTCGTGCACGACCCAGATATGACTATTTCACCTGATCAGTTGGACGATATCGAAGTTGAACCCGAGGCGGTTGGGAACCGCAAGCCTATGTGTATTGTTGGGAACGATACGAAGCAACTTCGGAGGAAAGCATTGAATCTTGTCAAAGTCCAGTGGGGCAAGAATAAGAATGACTGTACTTGGGAGACAGAGGAGAGCATTAGGAAGACATATCCAGAACTCTTCACCTGGTAAGATTTTAATTTCGATTTAGTCTTTCTGCATGCTAGGATAGGTTTGTTTTGTTTGTTTTGCATGATTGATTGTTGTATATGGCCGGTAGGCATGCGGGCTCCTTTGTGTGTTTTGGGTTAAGGAATTTCGGGGACGAAATTTCTTAAGGGGGGGGGGGGGGGGGGGGAGAGAGTGTAACGACCCGCATTCTACGCATCGAATGATCGTAGAATATTTATTTCTCTCACATACGGAGTCGTATGGTCATGTAACTTTGGGAGACGACTATTGGGGCCATTTCCCATGTGCATGATTTTTGTCGATTTTTAAATGACCATTTTGCCCCTTGCTGGTACTGTTTTGGCCATAACTTTTGATTGGAAAGGAATTTTGACCTGAAACCACTTCCATTGGCTCCGGATGATGTTTTACCTTTCCGTAGAGTGGTCACATTAGCCAAACGGACTCACCATTTAGGAGATATGGCTGAAACAAGGTTTAGAAGGTGAAAACAGCTTAACCGGGCCTAATTAGGGTGATTAGCAAGAGGGTCTTATGACCCATTTCGGGATTAGAGATGTATAGGGGCTGATTAGGGTTAGAAAACATTTCTTTCAGCCGCCACTTTCATTCTTGAAACCCTAGCAATGGCCTCCAACACCCAAATCAACTTCTAATGAAGTTTTGGCTTAACCTACATCAAATCAAAGAAGATCTTCATCAAATCAGTATTAGAGCTGCTGTTAGACACCAGTATTCGCCCAAATCAGCAAGGTTTCAGTTCTGAAAATTTTATTTGTGGCCAAGGTGAGTGATTTGCATAGTTTTGCACTAATTACGGTTAATTAAGGGTAATTAGTGAAGATTAGTGAATTTATACACTAATAAATTCTGGAAAAATATTCATAAATTCGAAATAATGTTTTAGACCTCTGTTAGAAATTTGGTTTGATTTGATTAAGTTTTGCTAATCATATCATTAGTTTTTCCTAAACATGCTTAAGGGAAAATATGGGATTTTTGGTAGGTTTGATCCATTTTACATGCTATGGTTGTTGTTTTGATGTTATGGTTGATTCTCTATTTGTTGCTTTGACTGTTTGGAAGGATTTGTGGTTGTTTAGAAAAGTTATATCGGTCGAAAACATTGTCGAATGGCATAAACAAGTCGCTGGAAAAAGTTGCTGAAAGTTGTGCAGGGTTTCGGATCGGATCGGGTTAGGGGCTCGGATCGGATAGGAGAGCTGGGCAAGGAAATCTGAACCGGACTGAAGTCTAGCACAAAGGAAGCTTGGCAAGAAGGAAGGCCATTCGCATAGAGTTGGAGTTGGGTGTGGATCAGGAGCAAAGACGAGAGGATCGGATCGGAGAGACCAACAGGGGATCGGATCGGAGAGACCAACAGGGATCGGCTCGGAGGCAAGGGCATAGGGATCGGATCGGAGGACAAAGCTTGGAGCTGGAGTTGGAGCGAAACACCAGATCAGATCGGGACATCTAGGACTGAGCAACCACCGAACCAGGCACAGGGCATCCGAACCGAACCGATGGAGCAAGGGTACACCGAACTGAACCGGGCCAGAAGGGGAACACCGAACCGAACCGTATATGTGTTATTGCTACTATTCGACGACTCTTCTGAAGACCAACTCCAATTCGACCAAAACCCGAAATGCAAATGAAGTCCAAATGAGGAGCTTTGACTCAGGATCCAGTTGGGAACCAATGAGTGGGCTTCATGATTGGGCTTTGCTGCGGGACGTGTGCTAAGGGGTTGTCGATGTCTGTAACTTTGAATCACTATGTGTAGGGAGTACGTGAACGGATTCAGGGCCACAGTGGCCTAGGTACGACTAAAGAGCTAATAGACCAATGAAGTGGGGTCATTTGTAAAGATTTGGTCATGACTCCATGTGGCAAGCTTGGTAGTAGCAGTTGTTGTACAAGTTGAACTCCGTCACTACTTCGATGGGTCTAGTGATTTACAGTGGTGGACATCGTATGCTTTACGCACTGAGTGAGAGATGTGAGGATGGTTGCTATGCTTGACTTGTTTGCCATCATTATGACATGCACGCCCCACCCTCGTTATCTTTACACCATTTGTTTTGTGGCACCTTAGAGTATTGTACGGTATGTAGTGCTAACTCTTTGGTTGCAGGTCCAGGTTCAGTTATGGTTTAGTATACCTGTTATTGTTTTGTTTAGCTGCTTATCGCTCATACCAGACTTTTTTTCTGACCCGGAGTTTTATTTCTCTTCTTATTACTCTGGGTGCTCTCACGAGCAGACTAGAGACAGTTTAGCTGAGTATGCACGGGTAGCTGATCCGGAGACGAGCAGGAGGCTTCCACGTATTATATATAGTATTCTCCCTGTGTTGCTGAAGATCACTGCTTGGGCATTACTAGTGCATCTTCTACTTTAGCTTTCTTTTGTTTTAGAGACAGTAAATTTGGAAAGTTGTAATAAGCTGTATTTGGATTTCCGCTGCTATGTTGGTTTAGTTTTCAGCTTGTGCACTATCTCGCCTGTTTTATGTCAAGATTATGTTATTATTATATTTTGTTCCATGCGCTATGAGACATTCTACAGGTTCCTTGTTAGTTCATTCTCTTCTTCCCTTTCTCTGGTGACTGTTCCGTGCTAGTCGGGCATGTGTACAGCGCACCTTCGGAGGAAATGCAGGCTAGTGCGGGGCGGGCCGTCATAATATACGTGGTCATTTCTCTTGTTTTCTTCATTGAGAATTCATGGTGGCCAAACTCTGCCAGTATCTGAACTGATCTAGATCCGTTATCTTCTTCAACTAAAGCAAATCAATTGGAGATTGAAGATCCAATCTTTTCTAGTTCTATCTTCTTATCCAAACTCTATGAGTCCCTAGTTGCTTTCAGATTTGAATATTTAAAAGTAAATATGACACGACTATGACTTGGATTTGTTCATATGCCTAGATTATATCAGATTCATTGTAAATTGTGATTATATGACATTTTGAATTGGTTAGGAATTGTATCTAAACCTCTATCTAGACGGATCTATTGTAACTTCTATGACATGCCATGATGTGAATCTTAAACCTTAATTGTTTAGATCTACTTTTAAACTATTGGATCTAAATTGTGTGGACATTTAATTTGTCAATCAGATCTAGATTATCATCTTGCGTCTATTATGTTAGATCTAAATAGTTGGACATCTAAATGGTTAATTTAGATCTTATTATGCTCAATATGACATCATAGTTATGTTAGAACTAGCAATTGCTACAAGTTCATCAGATTTATGCTCATATGTCCACCTTATCACCATGCTAGTTTATGTTTATGCCAAGTTATGTTAAAACAATCACTTTGGTTATATTCCTATTATTATTCCCTTTTATCGTTTATGACTAGGTCATTATCTAACCTAGGCATGCCGCCAGTTTTGTGAGTGCGCTAGTTAAGGAACGAGGGAAAAAGGTTAATATTGGTATAATTATAATATAAACATCATTGGACATATAATTCAAATTATTGGGTAAAATGAGAATTAGCACCTATAAAGGCATAGGTTTAATTAATTGATTAATTAATAATGAATGCCTAGGATTACAATTAGAAGTTGTAATGGCGCTTATGACACGAGGTTATGTTGCATTAGTGGTGGAAGTCTGCCCGGACCCGACCGACATATCCAGCAGCCACTAATGTTGAACCTAATGTGAGAGGTCTAAGTGCGCAAATACGAATCAAGCTATGACACGAGATTAGACCCAACTTGTGGAATAAGACTTCCCGGAACCGGCTGACATATCCAGCATCCACAAGTTGTAGGCCTAATGTGGGAGGTCTAGCCATTATAAACCTTAAAAGGACATGGTAATAAATTGGACTACTTAACCAAATATAATCCATAGGGATTGTATCATTGTGAACTAAAGTTAGAGTAGAGTAAAATTGATTGGATAGTCGATGGGTTAGGAAAATCTGGAGGGGGTGGGTAATATTTACATATAGGCCCACAAGCTTAACGCGATAAGGTTATGTAATTAAAGACACCTAGTGGTATACATGACCAGTTGGAATAATAAAGTTATGTAATTACAGACACCTTTTAGGGTAAACATAACTTGTAGAAGTGATAGAGTTATGTAATTAAAGACACCTAGTGGTATGCATAGACAAAGAAAACCTAGTGGGGGATACAAGACGAAGGGGAGAGCTTGTATCATATTGTGTGGGATCCATTTCATCCTGTAACCCGGAGTAGGTATCAAAACATGTACTCTGTACTAGGTCGGAGAAGGGGCACGCTTACTGGACTGATTGTAAGAAATCCAAACGTGGAGGACAGTGTGGGCGGCGCAAACCGACCGGGCCATGTGCATGCATGAGCCGGGCAGAAGGGGATAAGATGACCGTGACACCGGTAGATATGGGGATGTGCATATCAACGAGGGGTTGCCACTTTAGGACATGATACATCATACTGTGGGGCCGGCACAGAATATGTACGGAGTAGGGAGCCGATCGATTAGGGTAGTAGTTAGGATACATTTGGACGTATGCCTAATTCTACCACCTTATAGTGGAAGGGATCAGCTCATTCTGGTTATACTAGTAATAGTACAGAGTAATCATTAGAGAAGCGAATACACCTTATCATGTCTACCTTGTCACACCTGCCATTTATGTAGTGATCTCTCTTATCCACTTTATATGCCTGTCATTCTACTTTTATTTATTTACTTGCTAAAAGTAATTAGACTTGCCAGACTTCATGTCTGACCTTTTTGTTTCCTCTTCTTTCTTTCGTTCCCCCTCCCCACCTCGGTTCTCAGGTAAGAAACACTCAGGCTTAGTCAGGACTCGGATATCATCTTGCTAGAGCTGCTTTCGAAGTATGGCTCAAGTTCTTATCTCTACTGTGGCTTTGTCTCTTTTATTTGGGGAATTATGTTTTCTTTTAAGTATTTATGTACTCTGATGGTAAGAGACCGAAGTTATATTGTTGTAATGGTTTTTGTGACTTATGGTATTTTGGACCACGATGTATGATTTGTGTTTGAAATAAAAATTTGAATTTCCGCTGCTATCTTATTATATCTATCTTGTAATATTCTGTGTCTATTTACCTATAAAGCTTCACGAAACTTAATGCATTCCCTTTATGAATGACATTAACGCACATGGGGTGTCACAGAGGGGGTCTTCCATAGGGAGGTCTTAGATGTTGTATTATGTCAACTTATCTGATTGGTCTTAAGCGGCTGCTTACTTTCTCTCGCCTTATGTGAAGAATGAGTTTATATGCATGAATGACAGAAGCCTTAATTAGTAGAACTTGTAACTATTGTTCTCTAATTTATATTAGCATAGAATAAACCATCGAAGGGCATTAAGTGGCCAATAGGTCCACCAATGGTCTTAAGCGATCAAGAGAATCTTCCCTTATCTATTTTTTGATAGTGAGATCTTAAGTGGCTACAAATAAATATAAATAATCAACCTCCATATGATTAGTGAGTAGTTGAAAGCCCATCTCTTAGTTTTTGTAATAGATTGAAGGACGGTTTAAATACTTCAAAATTATGCGTAAAAGTTCTATCTTAGCATTGCGGTATGGTTTATCTTTTGGGGATGCTACCTTGGATATGGTAGTTAGAGTCCTGCGTTAATGTTTACAAGTTAGGTTAGAATTATTAGCCATGATAAACATATATCTCTGGTTGAACCAATAGGATACATCTTTGTATTGTAGACTGTGTTATACTCTTGCTGCTCACCAGAACTTATTGTTTTGACCCCCGTTCCTCATTACAATCTCCTAGGTAGTCTCGAGAAGGTCAGGTTCTCACAGGTGTTTAAGTTTGGTTTTCGGTTCTCGTTCTGTCTAATGCTCGGTATTGACTTGGTGACTCATTCTTATATGGTAGTTACCCAAGTTGATACTAGTCTATCCTATTTCATTTTCACTGTGAGTTATTCTATCGTACTCTGACTATGCTCATGCTTATTTATTTGTAGGAACCAGATTTACACGCTCCATGCTTGGATGGGTTTGAGTTTTGTTTTTTATCGAAATTTAGGATCACAAAAGTGTGGGGTGTTACATTTGATATCAGAGCATAGTTAGACGATTAGGGGAACTAGTTAAATTATGACTCATGAGAGAACGTATTCAATTTTCTTTTCTATTTTCTCCATCTTTCTTACTCGGCTTTAAATTATTTCGATGATGAAGTAGCCATGGGACTATTTATTTAAGATGGGCCTTATGCGATTAAGTGTTTGAAATATGTTGAGTTCTAGTTTCTAGCCAATTCCGTCTTACCCCCAAAGACTGTTGGCGATTTCGTTGTAAAGAGCATGAGGACGGCATATGGGGAATCTCGTGGATTTGAGTTTGGAGACTAGACGAAAATCTAGCTACAACTAATATAGTCACGATTTCTGGTTTTTAGTTTCGTTGGTGGTTCTAGTCAATGACCTTTTCTTGGTCTGAAAAGGGAAATTCATGTTAATATGTCGCATCCATCCGAAAATATACTTACAAGGTATATCTATTTAATACTTCATTGAAATTCAGATATTCTTTTGTTGGAAGTATTCATTTGAGTCCTTGGTCTTATATTCGAAGGGATTTCCATTTTTAAAACTGCTTTGAAAAGTAAAAAAGGATTTCAAAAGTTTTAAAAACTATGGTTCGATGAATAGCTTTATAAAAATAAGGTTTTAAAATTTTAAATCTATTCGCATTTCAGATTTTTTTTAGATTTTGTGTAATTTTAATAAATAATCCAGTTGGTAGAAAGAAAGGAATTGGAAATGACAAGGAATATGCCACGACACTTAAAAATAATTAACACTCATTCCTTGTGATTTTAGTGTTCCTCTTTTTATATATATTGGATGATTTATCGAAATTATCACAATTAATCTTTCCGAGATTTAAAATCCCCATGTTTTAGAACGTGAAAAGTTTTTTCTAGTTAGTAATATAAACTGGAATATAAATAATAATATAATGGATTTATAATGTGAAGCCTTTAGTTTAAAATAAATAAATCAATTTCAAAAAGGTTTTGAATTTTCTTTCGATAAGACTAAGGAAAATCTTTCGTCCTGATTTTGGAGTAATTTAATCTATGATTCGTTTATTTGTTGTCAGTTAGGTAAGGGGAAAATCCGTTTTAATTTGATTACGGATTTTTAGTTAAATTATTTTGGGTATTCGTTCATTGCGTGATTGCAGCATCGTTATTGAGACTGCTTTGAATCTTTAGGGACAGTTCGGAGTTTGACTGTGGTCTTTGATACCGTCATGATGAGGATAATTGTTTTTAGGTCGTGTTGGATCTTAAATGATGACGCAAGACGATTAATATTTTAATCTGGCCTAATAAGGTCAAGGTTCAATCTTTATCCAAAGCCCAATTGATATTTTCCCGTTTAACGTTATACCTAGAGTGGTCACCTTGTTAATGAGTTTTGGTACAACTTGGGCCTAGGACTCAACCATAAAAGTTGCGTCCAAATGACCCCCTTAGCTTCTTTCTTTTGCCCTTCCTTCCTCATCTAGCTGAACCATATTCTAATCCTTATTCTCTTTCATTGTCGTCGCCTCATCTCTTATTTTTCCATGCTAGTTTGCGCATTAGTTTTTTCTCCACTAGTACTCCAAGATCTAATTCCAATTTCTTCTCTCTAATCATTTCTTAGTTCATAATACCTATTTGCGTTATCCAATCTTACTCACGCCATTTAAGTCTTGTCCTTAGGGAGAAAGATCATTTGATTGGATCAGAATGATTATAAGGTCTCACCGCATTAGGGCTAAGAAAATTTGTCGTGGAAGTTGGACTTGCACTGGTCCTTTACTTCGAGATCTTTGTACATGATTGTTGTTTTTGCTTCATCCGTCATTACTATATCTTGTTAGAATAGATTTTAATGAAGGTGATCGTAATTTCGGTGATGAAGATTAAACTATCTTTGTATGGTTTTTCTAAGGAGAATCTCGATGATATTTTAGAGGCATCCGTGTTGTACGCGGACTTGAATGGTCATTTTGTTGCCCAACTTTGAGGTTTTGTAGCGAATCTCTTTTTTCTTAATGTCGGTTTTTGTGTTCGGAGATCTATGTCAAAGCTACCTATGTTAATGTGTGACACATTTATTACATTGTTCCAATGATGGGAAGTTATGACTAAATTTGTTTCATTATGCAGAAAATAATCTTTTGCTTAATCGATGGCGTAACCATTATTTAGTGTCGCATCATATTTGATTCGGCTTGTTGTTCTTGTGTGTTGTCTCAAAGAGTTGCTTCCTGTAATTTCACCTATCCATTTTTGTCTTTAGACAATATTAGGCAGATTTCCATAAGAAGAAGTTTTGTAGTGGGTTTCTTTTTCAATCGCTAATTCTCTTTTGTAAAAGATGGTGATGGGAAAACTTCGAACAACACTAGCAATATTTTTAACACAAGATTGAACATTTTGCTATCATGATATGATTAGTTAAAGGTCATAAAAATGATTTGATCTCTAGTCGCGGAGCAAGACATCTCGTTGTTTATAGGCATTGTTTTGGGAGTTTCTGTCTTGTTGTTCTGTTCTCATCATTGTTGTTTTCCCTTTCAACTATTTGGTCTTGGTTTTGTGGTAATTCATACTTGTAACTGTTAGTGTTTGTTGTTTTCTAAATCGGACGATGTGACGGCCCACCCCGCACCAACCGACATTTTCAATGAAAGTGCGCTGCGTCGATGTCCAACCAGCACGGGACGGTCGTCAAAGAAAGGAAAGATAAGGAATTTGAACTAACATGGAACCTGTAGCATATCTCACAGCGTATGAAATAAAATATAATAATAACATACTTTGACACAAAACAGGCGAGACAGTGCATAAGCTGAAAACTAAACATCTCAGCAGCGGAAAATCCAAATACAGCTTATGTTCCCCTTTATCATTATTACAACTTTAGAACTGTCTCTAAAGCAAAAGAAAAGGAAAGGTACACTACTAATGCTTAAAGTAGTGATCAGCAGCGACACAGGGAGAATATATATAGAATAATACGTGTAAGACTCCTGCTTGACTCCGGACAGCTACTCGTGCACAACCAGCTAACTTGTCTCTAGTCTGCCCGTTTAAGAGCATCCAGAGTAATAAGAAGAGACATAAAACTCTGGGTCAGACAAAATTCTGGTATGAGTGATAAGCAGCAAAACAGAATAATAACAGGTATACTAAACCATACCTGGACCTGCAACCAAAGAGTTAGCACAACATACCGTACAATACTCTAAGGTGCCACTAACATATGGTGTAAAGGATACGGGGGTGGGGGTGTGCATGTCATAGTGATGTCAAACAATCAAGCATAGCAATCATCCTCACATCTCTCACTCAGTGCGTAAAGCATATGATATCCACTGCTTTGATTACCCTATTCCTTGCTATGATCACTCTGCCCCATGGAGTCATGGCAACCCCACTTCACTGATCCATAGCCACTAGTCCTTGCTATGTCCACTCTGCCCCATGAAGTCACGGCGACTCCACTACACTGGCTCATAGCCATGCTACGATCACTCTGCCCCATGGAGTAGTAACTACCCCACTGCACTGATACGTAGCCTAACATCCGTCTTGGTGGTGAATCAAAGCTATAGACGTCGATAACCACTTAGCACATGTCCCGCAGCAAAGTCCAATCACGAAGTTGGCTCGTTGGTTTCCATATGGATTCTGAGTGCAAACTTCCCATTTGGACTACCTTTGCATCTCGGATTTTGGTCATCATCTCCGGATCAGTTCGGCATGCTCCTCTTCACTATGCTTCGGATCGTGCTCCTCGAAGTAGTCCTGCCTGTGATCATCCACATCGGGTTGGGTCGGATTTCCCCACCCAAGTCGGTTCGGTCCCTCCCTGCTCGTGCTTAACATCTCGATTCGTGACAAGCCCTTTGGGTCAGATCGGAGGATACCCATTGGGTTCGGATCGTGATCAACCACCCGGTTCGAGTCGTGACGCGCCTCCCTGATCGGACCGACCTCCCTTTGGTTCGAGTTGAGCTTCAGTTTGTGGGATCCATTCGGATCGGATCGAGTTTCTTCATTTGTTCGGATCGGCTCGTGGACTCACTCTCATGACGGTTCGGGTCGTGGATCTCTCCAGGTGAGTGGATCGGTTCGGTGCCTCCGTTCACGAATGGGTCGGGTAGGGCGATCCGATCCGGTCTGGTTCCTGCATATTTCCTGCACTTTGTCCAGCGAGATGTTTACGCCATTCGACGGCGTTTTCGACCAATCTAACACTTCCAGACAATCACAAAACATACAATACAGTCAGAACAACTTGTAGAATTGACCACAAACACCAAAACAATAGTTTTATAGGTTAAAGCGGATCAAACATAGCCAAAACCCCATATTTTCCCTTAAGCGTGTTTAAGCAAAACTAATGATAGGATTAGTAAAACTTAACCAAATTAACCAAATTTCTAACAGAGGCCTAAAACAATATTTTGAAATTTATGAATATTTTTCTAGAATTTAATCATGTTTAAATTCGCTAATTAACACTAATTACCCTTAATTAACCATAATTAGTGAGGAACTATGCAAATCACTCACCTTAGCCACAAACAAAATACCAAATCTGAAATTATCTTCTGTTTGACGCTGTCCCCAATGCTATACAACAGTTCCGACCTTGATTTGGTGCTCTTCCCCTTTGATTTGATGTTGCTAAGCTTAATCCTTGATTAAATGGTGTTAGAGATGATTCTAGATGTTGAAGGCCATTTTTAGGGTTCCTAGGAGGTAAATGCCGGCTAGAAAACTGAAATGAAATGAAAACCTTACTCATTTCAGTCTCCCCATAACCTTAATCCCGAAATGGGTTATGGACCCATTCACTAATCACCTCATTTGGCCAGATTAAGCAGTTTTCACCTTCTAAACCCTATTTCAGCCATATCTACCAAACGGTAAGTCCGTTTTTAACATATGACCACTCTACGGAAAGGTAAACCATCATCCAGATCCAATGGAAGTGGTTTCAGGTCAAACTCCTTTCCAATCAAAAGTTATGGTCGAAACAAGATCAACAAGGGGGAAAACGGTCATTTAAAAATTGGCAAAAATCATGGACATGGGAAATGACCCCAATAGTCGTCTCCCAAAGTTACATGACCTTACGACTTCGTATGAGAAAGAAATAAATATTCTACGATCCTTCGATGCGTACAATGCGGGTCGTTACATTCTTTCCCCCTTAAGAAAATTCATCCCCGAAATTCCTTACCCAAAACATAAAAAGGATCCTGCATGCCTACCAATCATTAACAAAACAATAAAGCATACAAAACAACACAATAAGTCTTTCCTAGCATGCAGTTTGCTAACAAGGGAGTACTATACCGATATACAAACCTTACCAGGCAAAGAGTTCTGGATACTTCCTCCTTATGTCCTCCTCTGTTTCCTAAGTACAGTCTTCCTCATCATCACCCCACTGAACTTTGACTAGATTCACCGCTTTCCTACGTAGTTGCTTTGTATCAGGCTCGACAATACGAATCAGCCTGCGGTTCCCAACCGCCTCGGGTTCTACTTCGATATCATCCAACCGATCAGGTGAAATAGCCATATTGGGGTCGTGCACGAATTTCCTTAATTGGGAAACATGAAATATGTTATGAACTCCTGTCATCTTCTCTGGTAATTCAACTCTATATGCCAAATTTGCAATTTTCTCGAGAACTGGGAATGGACCAACAAATCTTGGTGTTAACTTGCCTCTCCTGCCAAATCGTATCATGCTCTTTAACGGAGAAATCTTGACAAACACCAAGTCGTCAATGGAGAACTTTAAATCTCTTCTCCTCTTATCAGCATAACTCTTCTGTCTATCTTGGGCAGCCTTCATTCGGTGTTGGATAATCTTGATCTTATCTGAAGTTTCTCTTATTACATCTGGCCCAAGCACAAATTTCTCACCAGTTTCTAACCAACATGACGGTGAGTTGCACGGTCTTCCGTTCAAAGCTTCAAATGAAGCCATACAAATACTGGATTAATAACTATTATTATATGCGAACTCTACTAGATGTAAATGGTCATCCTATGATCCACCAAAATCTAATATACAAGCTCTCAAGAGATCTTCTAATACTCGATTCACCCACTCTGTCTGACCGTCGGTTTGAAGACGATACGCGGTACTGAGATGTAATTCTGATCCTAGCGCCTCTTGTAAGCTCTTCCAAAACCCACTAGTAAACAATGGGTCTCGGTCACTCACAATGCTTTTAGGTACTCCATGAAATCTCACTACCCATTTCATATATAGCTCAACTAACTTAGCTACCGTTCTATTTGACTTGACGGGTATAATCTTGCACTCTTGGTCAATCGGTCCACAATCACCCAAATGCTATCATGGCCCGACCTAGTCCTTGGTAACCCATCAATGATATCCATTGAGACTTGTTCCCATTTCCATTTTGGAACTTCTAATAGTTGCAACAAACCACTAGGCTTCATTTTCTTAGCTTTAACTAGCTGGCAATTCATGCATTTGGATATAAACTTCCCAATGTCTCTTTTCATTCCATCCCAGTAGTAGGTCTGCTTCATATCTCGATACATCTTGTTACCACCAGGGTGTATAGTCAGTTTTGAGTGATGACATTCTCTAAGCACTTTATCTCTCAACCCATTGACATTGGGTACAACTAGTCTTCCATTCTTTCTAAGTCATCCATCTCGATCAAGCCCATACTCGTTCATCTCCTCATTGATGCCCCTCTCTAACTTGGAGATGATTTTCAACAAGTTAGGATCGTCCCTCTGACTATGCGGTTTTAGTTGTCGACTAGCATAAGCTACAACCTACCTCCTTGCATCAATACAGCACCTAGTCCGGTACCACAGGCATTCGTGTATACCGTCATCTCTTCATTCCCCTTAGGAATCACTAACACTGGTGCACATGTCAACTTGTCCTTTAGACTCTTGAATACATTCTCACACTTTTCGTCCCAGATGAAAGCTTGATTCTTCTTGGTCAACTGAGTCAACGGTGCTGCTATCTTGGAGAAGTCTTGGATAAACTTACGATAATATTAACCCCAAGAAACTTCTTATGTCCGTTGCATTCTTGCGCGTAGACGAATCTTGTACCATAGCCACCTTCGTAGGATGCACGCCAATACCATTCTCTGAAACAACATGGCCCAAGAATCTCACTTCCCTCCTCCAGAAGTGACACTTAGAAAACTTTGCTTTCAATTGGTGTTTTCTCAACACTTCCATCACTATCCTCAAGTGTTCCTTGTGTTCTTCCTTTGTCCTCGAATAAACAAATATATCGTCCACGAACACAAGATCAAACTTATTCAACTGATCTCTGAATACCCTATTCATAAAATCCACAAAATATGCTGGTGCATTGGTCAACCCGAATGGCATGTCCAACCACTCATAGAATCCAGACGGTGTTCGAAATGCCGTTTTAGCTATACTTTCAGCTTCCACTCTAAGATGATGAAAACATATCGCGAGATCCAACTGGGAGAACACTCTCGCGCCACTCAACTGATCAAACAAATCATCTATCCGCGGTAGAGGATACTTATTCTTCCTCGTCACCTTATTCAACTCGCGATAGTCCACACACAAAAGAAGGGAACCATCTGCCTTGGTAGCAAACACAACTGGTGCTCACCACTCAGAAACATTTCTTCTGATAAATCCTTTCTTCAAAAGATTGCTTACTTGCACCCCGAGCTCTCGCTGCTCCCTTGGTGCCATACGACAAAGTGGCATCACTATAGGTCTGGCATCTTTCACTAAATCAATACGGAACTCAATCTCTCGGTGTGGTGGAAATCCGGTCACTTCCTCGAAGACGTCCGAATATTGGCCAGCCACGGGCACATCTGACAACTCATCATGCGGGATGTCGAGGGGATTTAGAAAACTAGCCATTACCCCATCACTAGGTAGACCACCAAACACTACCCTCCGCCCATCATTCGCTCTAACTGTCACCAAAAAGCCCTCACAGTCTACCACCACCCTGTATCTTTGGAGCCAATCGACTCCCAAAATAATGCCAAACCCAGTAAAGCCCAAAACAAAGCAGTCACAAACAAACATACATCCATGACTCAACAAGACCACATTACGACAAATCATACAAAGGCTAGTCAAACCACCAGCCGGGTTCATCATTGCTAAAGGTCTATCGACTATCTCAGGTTCCAATCCCAACCTATCTACCAAGTCACTAGATATGAAGGAACAGGAAGCTCCGGTATCAAACAATACTCGAACAGGAACATCATAAATAAAAAAGCAAACCTTGAATGACGACATTCTTTCCTTTCTCCGCCGCAGTTACGGAATTCGACGAAGAAGGAACAACATTGATAGCATATGCTTTCACAATCTGCTTTTCTTTAGGGGGTTGCGGACACTTGTCCTGGTGATGTCCTACTTGGCCACAGTTGAAGCACTTCCTATCCGCTGGCTTGGCCCGACATTCTTTGGCATAGTGGCCTTTCCTACCACGGCTGAAGCACTCAACATCTTTCTTATTCTTTTTCTTCTGGCCATCCTTGGTCTGATTCTTCTTTCTCTTATTCTGAGAACCATTCTTGCCTCCACCGCTTGCTTGCGGCTTTGGCTCCTCTGCAGATGCAACCTCAGTCTTCGACTTAGGGTATAGACTCTCTGATCTCAAAGCTTTCCCCACAATCAATTCAAATGTCTCATCGACATTGTTTATAAGCCTTTCCCCCAAGTACTGGTCTAAGCCTGTTATGAACTTTTCATTTTTCTTCTCGAAAGTATCAATAAGGGATAATCCATATTTCGATAGAGTATCGAACTCTGCAGTGTACTCCGAGAGTGCCCTACCATTCTGCTTAAGCTCCAGAAATTTCCTAAACAACTCTGACTTCTGGGCAGCTGGGATGAACTTATCACTGAATCAGGCCTTAAACTGATCCCATGTAACTTGATCTTCTAGAGTAGCCGACTTAATAGCATTCCACCAATTCATCGCTCGTCCATGCAGCTGACGGGATGCTAGCTTCCTCTTCATCGCATCCTCGATACCCAAGTCTTCGAAGATACGCTCACAGTTATCCAACCAATCCTGAACTTTTGTAGCCGATTCCGTTCCGTGGAATGGCTTTCCACCAAGGCTAGTGTAATCCTTACAGAGCTTGGCGAAATCGGTCCTAGGCACCTGCACCGCTGCACCACCACCATTTGAAGCATTGGGATCTGCTCCTTGCACATTTCTAAGCATCTCTCTCATGAAGTAAGTGAACATCATCCTCATGTAAGGAGCATTATCATTATTGGATCCTCTACCAGCACCCCTCGTATATCGGCTCATCGTTCAATTTGTAAGGAGAAAATGATTAATCATCTCTTCAGTAGCGCCAGTGCAATGCGACTTCATCCTTAATATACTAATAGTATATATATATATATATATATATAGCTTTTGAAAACCAAAATATAACAAATATGCGCTCTCATATACATACAATCTCTCCCTGGTGTCTTTCCCTAGGTTAACTATGCAACCTAGAGCTCTGATACCAAATGTGATGGCCTGCCCTGCACTAGCCGACATTTCCAATGAAAGTATGCTGCGCCGATGTCCAACCAGCACGGGACGGTTGTCAAAGAAAGGAAAGACAAGGAATTTGAACTAACAAGGAACCTGTAACATATCTCACAACGCATGGAATAAAATATAATAATAACATACTTTGACATAAAACAGGCGAGACAGTGCATAAGCTGAAAACTAAACATCTCAGCAGTGAAAAATCCAAATACAACTTATGTTCCCCTTTATCATTATTACAACTTTAAAACTGTCTCTAAAGCAAAAGAAAAGGAAAGGTACACTACTAATGCCCAAAGTAGTGACCAGCAGTGACACAGGGAGAATATATTTATATTTATATATATATATATATATAATAGTACGTGTAAGCCTCCTGCTCGTCTCCGGAAAACTACTCGTGTACAACCAGCTAACCTGTCTCTAGTATGCCCGTTTAAGTGCACCTAGAGTAATAAGAAGAGACATAAAACTCTGGGTCAGACAAAAGTCTGGTATGAGAGATAAGTAGCAAAACAGAATAATAACAGGTATACTAATCCATACCTGAACCTGGACCTGCAACCAAAGAGTTAGCACAACATACCATACAATACTCTAAGGTGCCACTAACATATGGTGTAAAGGATACGGGGGTGGGGGTGTGCATGTCATAGTGATGTTAAACAATCAAGCATAGCAACTATCCTCACATCTCTCACTCAGTGCGTAAAGCATACGATATCCACCGCTTTGATCACCCTATTCCTTGCTATGATCACTCTGCCCCCATGGAGTCATGGCAACCCCACTACACTTATCCATAGCCACTAGTCCTTGCTATGTCCACTCTGCCCCCATGAAGTCACGAAGACTCCACTGCACTGGCTCATAGCCATGCTACGATCACTCTGCCCCATAGAGTAGTAACTACCCCACTGCACTGATACGTAGCCTAACATTCGTCTTGGTGGTGAATCAAAGCTATAGACGTCGGTAACCCCTTAGCACACGTCCCACAGCAAAGTCCAATCATGAAGTTGGCTCGTTGGTTCCCATCAGGATCCTGAGTGCAAGCTTCCCATTTGGACTACCTTTGCATATCGGGTTTTGGTCATCATCTCCGGATCGGTTCGGCGTGCTCCTCTTCACTATGCTTTGGATCATGCTCCTCGAAGTAGTCCTGCCTGTGATCATCCACATCGGGTCGGGTTGGATTTCCCCACTCAAGTCGGTTCGGTTCGGTCCCTCCCTGCTCGTGCTCAACATCTCGATTCGTGACAAGCCCTTCGGGTCGGATCGGAGGATACCCATTGGGCTCGGATCGTGATCAACCACGTGGTTCGCGTCGTGACGCGCCTCGCTGATCGGATCGGGCTCCCTTTGGTTTGAGCTGAGCTTCGGTTCGTCGGACCCATTTGGACCGGGTTGATTTTCTACATTTGTTTGGATCAGCTTATGGACTCACTCTCATGGCGGTTTGGGTCGTGGAGCTCTCCAGGTGAGTGTATCGGTTCGGTGCCTCCGTTCACGAATGGGTCGGGATCAGGTAGGGTGATCCGATCCGGTCTGGTTCCTGCATATTTCCTGCACTTTGTCCAACGAGTTGTTTACGCCATTCGACGGCGTTTTCGACCAATCTAACACTTCTAGACAATCACAAAGCATACCATACAGTCATAGCAACTTGCAGAATTGACCACAAACATCAAAACAATAGTTTTATAGGTTAAAACGGATCAAACATAGCCAAAACCCCATATTTTCGTTTAAGCGTGTTTAAGCAAAACTAATGATAGGATTAGTAAAACTTAACCAAACTAACCAAATTTCTAACAGAGGACTAAAACAATGTTTTGAAATTTATGAATATTTTTCCAAAATTTAATCATGTTTAAATTTGCTAATTATCACTAATTACCCTTAATTAACCATAATTCGTAAGGAACTACGCAAATCACTCACCTTAGCCACAAACAAAGTACCAAATCTGAAATTATCTTCTGTTTGGCGCTGTCCCCAAGGCTATACAGCCGTTCCGACCTTGATTTGGTGTTATTTCCCTTTGATTTGATGTTGCTAAGCTTAATCCTTGATTAAACAGTGATTAAAGATGATTCTAGATGCTGGAGGCCATTGTTAGGGTTCCTAGGAGGTAAATGGCGGCTAGAAAACTGAAATGAAATGAATACCTAACTCATTTCAGTCTCCCCATAACCGTAATCCTGAAATGGGTTATGGGCCCATTCACTAATCACCTCATTTGGCCTGGTTAAGCAGTTTTTCACCTTCTAAACCCTATTTCAGCCATATCTCTCAAACGGTAAGTTCATTTTTCACATATGACCACTCTACGGAAAGGTAAACCATCATCCATATCTAATGGAAGTGGTTTCAGGCCAAAACTCCTTTCCAATCAAAAGTTATGGTCGAAACAAGATCAGCTAGGGGTAAAATGGTCATTTAAAAATCGGCAAAAATCATAGACATGGGAAATGACCCCAATAGTCGTTTCCCAAAGTTACATGACAATACGACTTCGTATGAGAAAGAAATAAATATTCTACGATCCTTTGATGCGTAGAATGCGGGTCGTTACACACGACTTTAAATGAGATTTCTATGTTTAGAAATATTTATGTCGTTTGCGCAAATCTAATTAAAATCTCATTTTTTCTTTTCTAACAAATAGTTGTCTTAAAGTTGGAAAGAATAAATTTTATCTTGAATAAATTATAGCGAAGGACAGGTTTTGCATCATTTTCGTCATGGGTGGATTTATCACCTGTTCCTTATTAAGCTAAAATTTATCTTATTAATTTCATGTGTGGTTTCGATTTTCGCCTTTTTCGCATGACCGACTTCCTTTTTCGCCAACATATGCGTGATTGCTTGCAAATCCGTACTATCTGAGTTGACTAAATGCCACATGCGTCCAACCCAAATTGCATAGAAGGAGAACAAAAATAACAACACAGAATCTCACAGCAGAAGGAATTAAATATATTATATAACATAATCTTTTGAATACAAAAACTGGTATCATATATACATACCATTATTAGAGTACAGCATAACATTTGATACATCAAAAATAACTCTAAATAACTAACAGTGAAGCTTCGTGCTTCGAGCTCCTCCAGGTGTATCTGTAAAAGTCTGAAACACTTGATGGCCCGTACAAATTTGGGCACCCAAGAGTTTAGGAAAAACAACAAAATAAACTATGGGTCAGTCATGGGACTGGTGTGAGTAAACTCCAACCATATTGTTTAACTATGAAAATCCTTTTGAAAGCAAAGGATAATAGTAAGACCAGCCCACACATAAACATGGACGATTTTCACCTTACTATAACACAAAACATTTTTCATATCAAAATCTGATGATATTATAATAATGTCTAATCAAATAAATAACCAAATAGTAGAATGCTTGCATCTCACGCTCTGCATATATAGTATAAAATCAAAAACCGCAGGGCGCTTATTGGAGATTGGATAACAACTATGACAAGGTATGGGACTACATCCCTATCAGTGTACTCTAGAGGGGATACACCAGGGTTCAACACGAACATCTTACAACCCGGCCATACATGACAGCCCACTCATTTAGCTTGAGTGTAGCGAATATATTGTCACCCATGGTTGTCGGTCGTCCAACCGTAATCCGTAAGATACAGAATCGAAAGAAGAATAAATAATGAATTTTCTCCAGATCCGTGACAAATATACCATGCTTGGGTATGACCCACCTAGCCATGTTGCAAGCCCGATTTTTGTCATTTCCCGGTTGTGAGGCTTGAGGCTATGTTAATCTTTCAGAACATCTGGCCACCATTCACTTTGAATGCCACATCGTCAAACCCGTCAAATCACTAGTTGATCTTTCCAAAATATTACAGATATAAAAAGCTAAGAGAAATGAATTTCTCTGCCACCATACGTAATACCTTGAAAAGATTGTCTTATTGATCTGTTAGGAGTACTCTGTCAGACATTCGTCCATACAAGTTGTCCTGGGACTGGACAAGTAGAACAACCCTTGCATTCACTTCGTCGCCTATTTCTTCAGCATAATCTAATTAGCGATGCTTATGCCTATATGTAGTTTTTTTCGGGTAATAAATCCAACCAGTCTCCCCGTATAGACAACGATGGTCAAAAATCTTTGATAGCCGGTGATTTAACTATCAAAGAAAAAAACATCCATCAATCAATCACTGGCCCTTTCTAATTAATATTCTATTTTAAGTTTCCTTATCGAATTCTATATATATTGATATGTCGATTTCTGGTTATCAAAACTTCTTTAAAAATATTCTAACTCCTTAAATTTTCCAAAAAGTTCGTCAGCACCTCCTTTGTACCGGTCAATAGCTCAAACCCCAACTCGCCTCTCTAGGCCCTTTCTGTTCAAAAAGAAAATCAAAAAGCCAAGCGGCTTGCCCAGTAGGCTCATAAGATCTCATATGGAAACTAAAACATGTAACTTTTTGTCGGGCACTTAATATATACTCTTCATTCTCTTCCTTCTATACCTATCTAATATGCGTACACCTGCACTTCCATTTCTTTCTAAACCATAAAATTATTTTGATTTTACCCCATTCAAACCCACTAATTAATTCTTTGACTAATTCAACTACTCCATTCACTTATGGTTTGAATCGATAACATTCGAACATATTTTAGTCTACTTATAAACAATTTGAATTTCATTTATAACCCCCGCCTCATATTTATTTTAAATTCTAATTTACAAGTCCATTTTACTTAACCCACATCAAGTTCCATTCAAATCCCACTAACTTCTTTTATTATTTAGTTAATATCATTCCATAATTCAAAATATGATTTAATCATAAAAAACCACTTCATTCAACTTACTTGAGTTCATATTTGTTTATAACTCAAATCTGGATTTTTCTAATTGAAATTCGGATTTTTATTCCCTAAAAATCCCTTAAATTAATTAGTTAAATCGTTACAATTTTACGACTTTTCTAAAATTTGATTTTGACATAACTCAAAATCTTTAAGCTGAAATACTTATTTTTCTCTTCCATTAGAAAATTACTATTTAATAGTCCAAACATTTCTGGTTTCATCAAATTCCGACATATATCAAGTTCTATAAACTCAATTCAAGTTCGGAATGCCAAATTACGAACTACCGCGCTGAGGCAAGTTCGTTTTAATTAATTTTAATATAAATATTTAAAAATTTCGTTTAGTAAATAAATTTCAATTTCGCTTTCAATATTTTAAAATAAACCTGTTATCCAAACCTAAACTTAACAATCCCGATTTCTCAAACTCGTCGACGATTTTATTCCATATTCATGCTTAGTTATAAATTAATTCAAACTCCAATTTTCTATATTCAGTTCTAATTCACATGGAATTAGATTATTAAAATTGATATAATCGAATTCCAATTATAAATTCTTTTATGGGAATTGTCAATTATTTTAACATATTTTACTATTACGAACTAATATCATCCCTTGATAATCATGAAGTCGTTCAAGTTGGGGTATTGTATTTACCTCTCAGACCTTGATCGACAACGTTCTTATCTTGAGATAGACAAAAGCTTGTAATACCAAAACCTGATTTAAAACTCACCTTATATTGCATTTCTTACATTTGGAAATTTGTTTTCACATTACACGATGAAAATTACTTCATCACATTGTTTATAAATTTACTATCTTTATTAAATAAACTTCCATTTAATAATCTATTTGAGACTCGATTCCCATTTGGAATATTTTATTTCTATAACTTATATATATATAAATGAATAGGGAATCTATTTTCATATTTAAATTTTAATTTCTAGTTTTTATCTAATGAAATCCCAATATCTTATCTGGTAATAATTTATTTGTTTAGTAAATTCGACATGTCGAATTCCAATCATGAATCCGTATGGATTTATTTCAATTCATTTTATATTCCGAATATCGGAATATATTTCATCGTTTCCTTTTCCTTGAAGCAAATTTAAAATTATAAATTCATATTTGAATTTAAATTTTAAATTATCTAATAAAATTTCCCTTCTTTTATTTATAAACATCATTTATAAATTCCACTTCTCATTTTAAATATTTAAAATAAGTTCCTATTTCAAATCTAATTTGAAATCCAATTCCCATTCTGGAAAATAAATTTTCCCTTTTTAATTTCAAACTTGAATTTTGTTAGACCAAAAAGTGGTTCTAACATCCAAATTAGCAATAATTCTACTAAAATGAAATCAAAAAGCAAAGAAAAACACATGATTTATAGTGGTTAGGCGTTAAAGAGCCTACGTCCACTTTATACTTGTTGGATCGATGATTTGAATGCAAGTAAAATAATGATTCTCACTCAATTTCACTCATACTATACATAGATTCACTCAATTTTCTCAAAAATATACTTTGAAAGATGATTGTAATCTGGATAAATGTTGGAATTTGGTTATGGAGGAAGCTTGGGTTGATAGATTGCCAAAAGATCCCTTCAAATGACCCATGTAGGTGTATTTATAGGTGAAAATCCTCTTTGGAATTACCCCGGTTCGGATATACGTGGCCTCTATCCCATGAAAGTCGGAATCGGACATCTCCAGATGATGATAGCGCATCACAATCGTGGGTGATCGTGGGGAAATGGGTTCGCAACCGCTCCGAGTTTTCAGGGAACTTGGGTTATAACTGCTTCTGGTTCGGATCGGACGTGCGATGGAGAATGGGTACGGATCGGACTGACCTGAACCGATCCGATTCTTTCTGCACTTCTTTATTTCCTGCTCTACAAAGTCTCAACTTGGCCACAGAACTCCGATTCGATCTGGTCTTCTAAAGAGTGTTTCTCTAGTCAGCATTCTTCATCAATTGGTCTTCTAACTTTGTGTAGTCTAGTTCACAAAGTAGGCTAACAAATTTAAAATCTAATATTATCAAATGATAATTCTTCTTTCCATTTATAACATTATTTATAAATTCAGCTACTTGTTTTTATTTTTTTTAAAATTAGTTAATATTTCTCATTCCGTTCGAAATTCCATTTCCATTTCGAAAAGTAAAATTTCCCTTCTAAATCCCAAAATCCCTTTTTATATTTTTAAATATAAATATCTAGGGCCAGTGATATTTAAACATCCACATACACAAATCATCAATCCAATTCAACACATCATACACATATAAATATATAAACAATAATAATAAATTTGAGGAATCCAGTTGGATCCCTCCAACATGTTTTCCTACATCCACAGATGTTAGACAACATAGATAATACCAATCCTACTTCAAGGCAGGATATCACGGTATAAAAGGTCATACACTCATATATCGTGGGGCGATAGGGTTATCCGCTAATGATACTACGGGCATCTGCTAATGGCACTGCGGGAAATCCAATATATATATATATATATATATATATATATATATATATAATAGCCATAACCACCAACCCTAATATAAATAATATATAATAACCAAGTCTGATAAAAATTTATAAATGCAACCAAGCAACCAGCAATTTATTTTAATGATAAAAATAAATTTTTAAGTGAGATTTACTCACCTTGTTTGCCGAATATCCATTAATTTCCATATGCACAGCTACGAATCTACCCCTATTGTCACGAATAATTTGATCTAACACCTACAATTATTTAATTTTATTATTTATCGCTCAAAAATTTATTTATTTAAATCAGCCTCTATAATAAATAGATTTATCTATGTAAATTTAAATTTGTAAGACGAATACCTTATTTCATCTCTCCGCCTTACTGTCCTGACCTTCACTTCACCTACAATCCAATACAACATCACTGCTGCAAAACCACAGCTCTATCAGTTTCACTGACATCCAGACCTCTCTTCCACTCTGTTATAAACAAACTCGGCCCCCTATCGAACCAGTACCCCAAATAACCAACTGCCAGAACCCTTCTTCCTTAACTCATCATCAGTAAATGCATCCTCCTCAACTCCATTATAGTCGCCCCTTCAAAACTACACTCCAGCTTCATCATCAACACATCATTCCAGTCTAGACAACTCCTCTTCAGTATGACAATTACACTTGCATCTCTACTGGACTGACCCTATTTTCCCATTGCTATGCCCATGCCAAACCAAAAACTAATTCCAATATCCCACTTCAATTTTTTAACAAAAATCAAACTCCCTATCAGACCAACGGAATCTGTACAAACATCAGTCTAGGAAATGCATTCATCCTCAACACTTCAAACTCATCCCAGGTCAAGCATCCTACATCTTTCACCTAAAATCGCAGCACCCAACACTACTCCGGTTCGACAAATACGTCGAGCTTATCCATATTTTCCTAGTTCGCACAGCACCCCGTCGTCATTAAATCATCGAACTCCACCCAGTTCGATCCCTGATACCAGTGTCGACACTTAACAGCATCGACCTCCTTTTGGAACTCTATCACCAAACCCTTATACTACCAGCGGTAACCCCACAACAAATAACAATACACACTTCTCTAATTGCGATTGCCTCCAAATGTTATCGAGCTTTCAATGCCCATCGCGATCCCTATTTTCGTGGTTTGAAATTGCGAGCCTCAGATTTCAAGCTTAAGGGGATTGGGGTACTCAAAATGTGATTTCAGATTTGGGTTTCCTTTTTTTCAATTGATTTGGTTCTTGGATCGCTGAAAGAAGAAAAGGGATGAAGGGAGAATGGAAAGCTAGACTCGAATTTGTTGAGGAATGAGAATGTCCATGGAAAGGGGAAACACGGTATTTATAATTGAAGACCGGAAAACAAACGTACACATACCATTAATTTCCTGTCTCTTAGATATCAAAGGTGGAATACCATTTTTTCTGCTCGAGGAAACAAATAGGATGGGAGATTTAATTGAGATAGGTTTGCTGATAAAAATTCTAGGACGACTCTCTTTTAATTTGATTTGATTATTATTATTATTATTATTATTTATTTTTAATATTTCAAAATATCTCGTGGTCCCTATCTTGCAATGCCGAACCGCTATTCAATCGCAATGACAAATGTTTCCAACATTATTTGCGATATTCTGGACTCAATGGAACCGATTCTGAAATTTAATTCGACTTATAGAAGATATGACAATTTAAATTAAAATCGATTTCAAATATATATCGATTTCAAAGAATTAAATTTGTCGATAATAAATAATTATTATCGTTCTAATTCGAATAAAATTTATATTAATCGACTGAAGAGTTTTGATTCAGTTTTTAACTTTGAACTCGATTATTTGTTGATACTTTGATATATTCGAAATTATATCGTATATCGATTATTAAATAGATAAATTCAATAAAAATCCATTTATATTATCCAATCAACATTTAAAACTAATTTAAATGTTCATGTTAAATGACTAAAAAATCTAAGACGTTACAATATGACTTGAATCGTTTAAATTTCAACAAAATATATTTTTGAAACTTTTTGCAAACGTTGCTTGATAAAAAAACTTTCATCCTTTTTAAATTTTACATATTACTGATTTACTTTCTGTTATTTCGGTTTGTGTGAAAATGTGGATTTGAGTACGGCAGTTTGCGCACGTTTAAACATCTATTTTATATTAAAAGAGATGATTTAAAAAACGCAAAATGGACGTTACCAAAATTTTAGTTTTTATACAAATCTCATATGGAAAGTGAAACAATTTTGAAATGAAATTTTCAAAATTTATAAAAGAAATTTCAAAGCAGGAATTTATTTTTGTGAAAAAAAATAAATTTTTGGTCACGTGAACGGCGTGAGGAAGATTTTTGAATGGTTTGTATGCACGTTTTAGCGGTGCAGTAGGTATGACGATGCGATAAAAACATTAGCGACAATAACAAAAAGACTATTTTAGCCTTGGAAGCGTTGTTTCCACATTTTGTCAACAATGCCCGCGAGTTGTTAATTAAATCGTTTTACGTTTTAGAGCTGTTTTAAGCCTCCTTTGCAGTCTACAAGAATTTTTTTGGAGTATTTTGGGGAATTGAGGTAGAATTCCGCTGTAGGACGGGAATCAGAATATTTATAAGCGAATGAAACATTAAAATTCTTTGCTTTGACTTCCTTTTTCCAGCTTAGGAGAAATTTGATAGGAAGCGATTAGATGCGTTGGCGTTTTGGATGGTAGGATTTGGATGCAAAATTGTTGCTTTACACTTCTATTCATAGTAGTGTGAGGGTTATGGATGAAAATGGATTTACAAAATATGAATTCATATAGATCTGCCAGTATATTTAGGATGTTTTGCATCATGCTTTCGAAAGTGTTTTAAAAATTTAATGCTTACATATAGGATGATCTGATTTAGAATCATTATGCATACATGTTTTAGGGTTGCAATGCATTATGTGCACTATTCCCATGCACACTTGGTTGGAAAATGGATGTTCACAAATTGGTTGTGTATGATATGATAAGTAGGTGTCAGAATTTCAGGACGAAATTCCTTTTAAGGGGGGAAGAACGTAACAACGCGGAATTTTGACAATAATTTAATTAGTTATTTAATTCGCTACTCAAAAATAAGAATTTCTGCTAACAAATGGAATTTGACCATGAAACTTTCACCATTGCATTCATCACGGAATTTTGGTCAATTTTCATATTTGGAGTTTCGCGAATGGAGTCCTGTATGAAAAAGTTGTGGATAAAATACAAAAAACGGACAGGAATAATTAAACAAAATGCATATAATATTTAATACCATTTATAACTTTCCTTTACCGAGCGGTTGACACACTTAGATGGGGCGGTCGAGCGCTTATGGCGATTACAGCCCAGTGACGGCTAGGATAAAATAGTTTTTATTGTATAATATATAAAACGGAAGGACGGATTTTATTAAATTAAATCTAATGGTTTAGGGCTATTTTAAACCCTATAAATAAAGTATTAGACCCCCATTCTATTCCATATATTTCTGAGAGCAGCAGCGAAGCTCTGCCATTCCCCTTTCTTCTCAAACAAGTTTTAAAACAAGAAAATATGTTCATATACAATCAAAATCAAACATAAAAATATAGATATGAAGGGATTAATCAGATTCAAGTGGAAAAGAATATGGATTGGCATTTAAGTTCTTCATCAGATTTCTCCCCTCTTTTCTTATCTTCTTACAAATCTACAAATCGGAAAGTATCCCCTTTTTAGAATAACTACAGATCTATAAGAATTTTGGTATTATAGGTCTAAAAGATTATTCATATTTGGATGTTTTCATGTGAGTGAGAAATCTACATAAATAGTTTACAATAATCCGATTACTTCGTTTGTATGAAATCTGAAATATATCTCTATGTATTCAACAGATCCGTTGTTGTTTTTGTCAGATCTGAAGAATAGTTGTGGTTTTGAATAATTTTACTATTTTTAGTCTAAAATAATTGCCTACAATTGTGTTTAAAATATTGATGTTATTGTAAACAATATAGATCTGGAAATCAGTCCCATAAATCATCGTTAAATTGTAGTTTTATTCCAGATCTGTAATTTGGTGTTGAATTATAATTTATGTAAATTTTGTTAAAAAGATATAAGTCTATTTGTGTTCAGTTTTGGTTGGGTTTTAACTTAGTTATTGTAAATATTCCTTTTTGTTCTTTTTCAATAAAAAGACATTATTTGAAATCAATAAGAGATATGTTCAAAAACAAAAAAAGGTTGTGCAAATTCATACACAAATATAGGTTTATATACATATACATATATATATATATATATATATATATATATGTGTGTGTGTGTGTGTGTGTGTGTGTGTGTGTGTGTTTGCGCGCGCGCGCTTAGTTTGCACCAACCATTCCAAAAACATACATATTATATATTTCTTATGATTTGAAATATGTTTATTCCTTTTTTAAATATTTAAGCATAATTTACAATAATTACAGTTAATAGTCTTTCTTTAAGATATAGAATCTTATTACAAAATTGAACGCAAAAAAAGGTATATTTAATTGTTATCTTGAACCAAAACATTGAATTTAATAATAACAAAAATAAAAGGATAATAACTACATTAACTGCACGAAAATATAAATATAAATATATGTATACATTATCCGTCAAAATCTACATAAACAATGAAATATATATTATAATTAATGTTGTGTGTTTGAATGGTTTCCATTTTATGGAATTACACATTGAAGTGTAATCCATATTAAATGGAAATATATATTATAATTGTTGTAGCAATAAAAGCAATTGATTTACTACAAATAAGGCCATAAAGAAATAATAACTATTGTAACCATCATTGATTGGGGGAAAATAAATTGAATTAGGTAGTTAGGCCTAATGGTTACAAATTGAAACGATGACTAGGAATAAGAATTGTAACTCCAACTAAGTAAGTATTTTTTGTAACATATATATGTACAAGGATAAATCAAAATTAAAGAAAAAATGGAAATGTTTAAGGAGTTACAATAATTAGGTTAGAAATAAAAAGAGACTTCTATAATAAGAACATTAAATTATAAATTAATGTAGGGAGTTATGACCGTTAAGTTCATAAATTATATAATTATAATCAATGGAAGTAAATGGCATTTAAGGGGTTTATTAGCGCCTTAGAAAAATATGATTGTTATTGTCATAAGTGGCAATAACCCAAATAAATAGCAATAGAAGGAATAAAAATGGGATTTATGGGTATTTTATACTTGTTAATCTAGAACTAATAATTAAAAGTTATAATTGGATTTAGTAGGTTAATGATGTGAGGTCGGTTGCCTTATTCGTAGGAAATATGCACTTTTCGGCAGTCGAATATATGTCTAACTGATGTGAGACATCATTGACCATAGGAACCCATGAGGATAGTTAGCTTGCTTACGTAGATTACTCCGTAAGGAGAAAAAAATGGGAATAACTCGATAACATGGCTTGCTATGGGAGTTAATGTCTTAAGCGGTTAGATCCACCTATAAAAAGGTATTAAGTGGTTGTGTAGCCTACCTCCCATAAATAAAAGTATTAAAGGCTAATTTGGGTACAAGTTTGATAATCTCCATAATTAGTCCGCTTTCTCATGTGGTCTTAAGTGGTTAAGGTTTGAGGGTCCACCTTTGAGAATAGGTTTTAACAACCACTATATAGGAATCATAGGTTAACCTATCCTAAGGCAAAAGTATAAATGATTAGGGGATTATCTTAATAAGTTCAGCTAGATAGTAACGAGGGGTCCATCATAGTGACGACTTAAATGGTGTGCTACGTCTACCTATACGATTGGTCTTAAGTGTTAGAGAATGGATTTTTGATGATGACAACCTTAATTCAATATTAGTTGATTATAAAATATACATTAACACTTTTGTCTAGAATATATATATATATGCATACATATGAAGGATTTATATACAGGAATTATTACTGAAGACTGTACAGCTTAAAAATGTTAGAGATTCAGAATTCAGAGATATTTCAAGACTCATGAGTATTCAAAATTTCAAGAGTTCAAATATAGTTATAGAGTCTAGATTATGTAAGACTCTGAATAGCACTCCAGGTTCAAATTCAAAATAATACCAAATTCAGTTTTTAAAATTCTATTTTCAAATTCTATTTTCAAACTCTTTCTTCTCTATTTTACTTTCTATTTTTATTTGATTTTAAACTTAAGTTTTATAGATTTATACTTTATAAGTGTTATATATTTATATTTTTTATACTCTATATTTATATAGTTTTAAACTCTGTAATTTTATAAATATGTTTATATAGTTGAAATTTATGTTTTCATATGATTTTCTACTTTATAGTATTTATTTATAACACTTATTTTAATTCAAGAAATTCAAGAATTATAAATATATCAAAACACTTGAAAAATATTCAAATTTCAATTTGCTACATATATATGTTGACATACATATATATACATATCGACATATAACTGTCATTTTTTGAAATTTGAAAGGAAGTGTCGTTTCACTATTTGTGACGGTTCTGAGATGTTGCAATCTTTCACACATTATAAAAAGGGGATGATTTCGAATTTTTAATCATGTCTTCTTCTCTATCTTCATTCCCTTGCATTACACCATTATTCTTTATAATTTTTATGGTTTCTACACCTATACTCTGCCGAATTCAATTCTGTTTTCACTAATCTTCTTCTCTCTACACTCTCTACTCGTTACTCTCTGAATCAAGCACTATTGAAGAGTTATAGGGCTATTTGTAATTGTTTGGATTGAGTAAAGGAATCGATGGTATTCCTTGTACCCGTGAAATCAAGGACGGGTAATTAGTTATATCCCTTGTAGTCGTGAAATCAAGGACGGGTAATCGGTGGTATCCCGTGTAGTCGTGAAATCAAGGAGGACTGTAATTGGAAAATTATATAGTAATAAAACTCTGCACAATCCAGCGTTGTAAGAGACTGGACATAGGAGCAATTCCGAACCAGTATAAAATTTGGTGTGTTCTTTCCTTTTCTGTACTTTATTTTTGTTTATCTTTCCATTTGTGTTGTCTGTGGTTATTTCTGTAGTGTTTGATTCATATAGTAGTTCATATAAGTTTAGATTTTGTTTAATTTCTTAAAAAACACTATTCACCCCCGTCTAGTGTTTGGTTTGCCTTAACTATCCTTTTCGCAATCCCTAACAATTGGTATCAAGGTCTTTCAAAAAGTTCATAATCTGATTTTTGAAAACTTTTAAATGGCAAATTTTGGAATTTCTATTAACACTAGTATCAATTCATGCATTACATCATTGTTGAAAGAGTCTGCATATAATTATGTTGAAAAGTCATGTGATCTACTGAAATATTGTTCAATTCATTAAAAGATACGTTTTATGACTTGAAAAGTCAAAAGTTGAAAAGATGGGTAAAGTGGTTGTTGGCAATTCAAATTCTGAAATGGTGGCTTTTGGAAATTCAAATACTGAAAAGGTGGCTGTTGGAAATTCAAATTCCGAACTAGTGTGTAACATGGCTGTTGAGATTTCAAACTCTGGAAAGAAATTGGTGGAACTGAAAAAGGACAAATGGATACTGGATAGTGGCTGTTCGAGACATATGATGGGAAATCCTGAATTACTCAATAATCTAAAATATGAAGATGGTGGAATGGTGAACTTCGGAGATAACTCTAAAGGATACATTATTGGAATTGGCAATGTTGATAACTCTGAAACTCCTACTATTTCTGATGTTTTACTAGTTAGGAATTTAAAACACAAGTTGCTAAGTATAAGTCAACTTTGCGATAAGGGTTATAAAATAAACTTTGAAAAGGATCAATGTTTTATAGAAGATATGAATTCAAAAGTAATATTCAAAGGAGATAAAAAGAAAAATATCTATATATTGAGTATGAAAATCTCCAGTGATAACCTATGTCCTATGGGCAATGCAAGTGACCCTTGGATCTGGCATAGAATATTTGGTCATATAAATTTCAAACACATTTCTAGGATTTCTAAATTAGATTCAATCAGAGGATAACCCAAAATGAAATGTAAAGTTAATAACTTATGTGACGCTTGTCAACTAGGAAAATTAAAGAAAAATACATTTAAATCAAAAGAGGAAATCAGTACATCAAAACCATTAGAGTTAATTCACATGGATTTATTTGGTCCATCTCAAATTCAATTAATAAATATGTTTTCATAATAGTCAACGATTTTTCTAGGTTTACTTGGACTTTGTTTCTTAAAAATAAAAGTGATGCTTTTGATCAATTTAAAACTTTTTCAAAAAGAATTCAAAATTTATTATCAATAAAAATCAAAACAATACGAAGTGATGATGGCGGAGAATTCGAAAACAAAATTTTTGAAAAATATTGTAATAAAAAGGGAATAACCCATAATTTTTCAATTCCAAGAACCCCTCAACAAAACGGAGTATTTGAACGTAAAAATAGGACGATATAAGAGTGTGCAAGAACTATGTTATCTGACAGTAATTTACCAAGGAATTTTTGGACTGAGGCAGTTGCAACAGCTTGCTATATTATAAACAGAATTTCAATTAGACCTTTAACTCATAAAACCCTATATGAACTTTTATATAATAAGAAAACAAAAGTATCATATTTTAACATATTTGGTAGTAAATGTTTTATACTTAATACTAAAGACAATCCAGATATATTTGACTCGAAATCCAATAAACAAATATTTATTGGATATTCAGAAAGAAGTAAAGCATATAGAGTTTTCAATACTCGAACCAATACCATAGAAGAAACCTTAAACGTATCATTTGATGAAAACTATAAAAGTATAACTCAAAACAATGAAGATGAATGTGAAAATGAAATTAATGAAATAAATCATGAAGATAATCAACAAAATAAAAGAATTAGATTACTTAGAGATCATCCTATAGAAAATATATTAGGAGATATAGAATCTATTGTTAGAACCCGTAATCGATTAAATAATATAAGTAATACTGCATTTATTTCAACTATTGAACCTAAAAATCCAAATGAAGCACCTTCCGATGATTCATGGATACTTGCTATGCAAGAAGAACAGAATTAGTTTACTAGGAATGATGTATTAGAACTTGTTCCTAGACTAGAGGATAAGACTATAATAGAAACAAATGGGTTTATAAAAATAAAATGAATGAACACGGTGAGGTCATAAGAAATAAGGCACGGCTAGTAGCATAACGTTATACTCAAGAAGAAGGAATAGATTACAATGAAACTTTTGCCCCTGTTGCAAGACTAGAAGCTATTAGGATTTTACTAGCCTTTGCAAACCATAATAATTTCAAATTATATCAAATGGATGTCAAAAGTGCTTTTCTAAATGAATTTGTTAAAGAAAATGTATATGTAGAGCAACCATCTCTATTTAAAGACGAAAAATTACCAGATCACGTAAATAAGTTGAAGAAAGCGTTATTTGGATTAAAACAGGCTCCTAGGGCTTAGTATGATAGATTAAGAAATTATTTGTTGCAATCGAATTTTGGAATAGAAAAATTAGATAATACTTTGTTCATTAGGAGAAATAAAAAGGATATTCAATTAGTACAAATATATTATGACGATATAATTTTCAGATCAACAAACGATAAGATGAATAAAGAATTTTCAGATATTATGACCTAAGAATTCAAAATGAGTCATATGGGAGAACTATCATTCTTTCTAGGATTACAAATTCGTCAATTAAAGAATGGAATATTATTAATCAAGAAAAATGCGCAAGAGATATTGTTAGCCCTGCTAAAGCACTCGGTCAGCTCATCAAGTTACAACCGGTCAGCCTAGTCACAAAGCAACGGGTCAGATCGGTTTGTTAAACAAAAGAGGATCGGGTCGTCCCAGTTAAAGTGAGTCGGACAATAACAAGGAGGCGGGTCGGTCTTGATCGCTTGGAGAACAGGTCGGGTCGGTCAGTTGCAGTGGACCGGGTCGGTCAGCTCCAAAACAAATGAACTGGATCGAGCTATTGTATTTTGATTTGGGTCGGTCTATTGTGCTTTGACTCAGGTCAGGGCATTAAAGCAAGGAAATGGGTCGGCACTTTTCCATAAAGAGGTGAGACAGTGCATCATACACTTGGGTCTTTCGCATGTTGTAATATGGATCGACGGTACTTGTTAAAACATGGAGCATGCAAAGTTAAAATACAATATGATTGGTCTCCTAAACTTGCATGGCATCATGATAATGTAAACATAAGATTGAGGAACCATGCAGCTAACATTCATGAAGCATCTTCATTCCTGGACACACGAGGCCAACAAGTGTTAACGTAAACAAGCCATGATATTGGTGCAGTAGTGGATCGGTACATGTTTCGTTATGGGATTGCATCTCAATGTGTACACATGGTCAGCATTTAAATGATAAAGGTGGCGGCATCAACTAAATAAAGCAGGCATATGGATCAGGGCATTCAAAGGCACACGTGGTCGGGAAAATTATATGCGTTGGTAGATATAAATCAAACTAGATCAGGTCGAGACATTAACATAAAACTGGAACGGATTGGGCGCTTTGATTAGCGATGGAATTCCTGTAAATAACTCACATCCGAATCAAACTACCCCGATCCATGTCTACCCCGATCCAAACTTACCCGAGCCAAGTTTAGCCCGATCCAGATACAAAAAGCGGTGGCAGAACTGTAATTTATGGAATGCGCCAGCTGCACACAGCTGTAAAGTGGACCGGTGGCACTTCCGTAAATAGTGAATAGCCGGAGCCAGATCTATGCCCGAGCCAAATTCTATAATCCGTAATTACGAAATTGCCATCATCCTCAAACTTCTTCTATAAATAGCCCCTTTTTCCACAATTCAAGGGACCGATTTTACAACCCTGAAGGGCTACCAAAATGAATTCTCAACCGTTCTAAAGCTTCCAAAAACTCCGTTAATGGCCGTCAACATTATCTCCTTCTTCCTCCTACATGAAATGGATCTAATCTTCTTCGAGCACCATTAATTCACACTTCGATCTACTCCAAGTGATCTCCAATCGCCATTGCTCCTCTTCAAGCACAGATCTAACATCATTTTCATGATGGAACCAAGGAAAAGTGCATAAATACACAATCCGATCCGTTCCTCCTCGAATCTAAGTGTGATCTAAAAGCACAAAAAGAGCAAAAAGCGGTGAATTAAATCAAAAGTGGTCAAGTGTAATTAATGCGATGTATGAGATCGTAAAATTTGCAATTCTTTCCATAATGATAAAGAATGATTGAAAAGTGGACGTAGATTCACATTGAATCGAACCACTATTAAAATCCCATGTCATTTACTTGTTTTTCTCCTTTTATTTTGCGATTGTGCCCCTTTTATTTTCTAACCATATTTGGCGAAGTGTGATTTCACACCCTTGGTGTTGATTCCGATTTTGAGATCAACAGATATAATTAATAAATATAATCTAAAACAACAAATGGGAGACCAATACCTTTGGCAACTAATATAACATTAAGTAAAGATTATACATCTAAAGATGTGGATCAAAAACTATATAGAGGAATGATAGGATCGTTATTATACACACACACACATACACACACTGCTAGTAGACGAGATATAATGCATAGTGTATGTCTCTGTGCAGGATATCAATCGCAACTTAAGGAAACACATTCAAAAGTCGTAAAGCGTATTCTAAGGTATGTAAAGCATACATCAAACTTTGGATTATTTTACCCTAAGTATGATTCATTCGATTTAGTTTCCTACTGTGACGCTGACTACACAAGATGTAAATCCGATCGTAAAAGTACCAATGGAACATGTCACTTCTTAGGACATTCACTAGTCTCGTGGTTTAGTAAAAAACAAAATACTATATCTTTGTCAACAACTGAAGCAGAATATATCTCTGCTGCTTTGGCTTGTTCACAAGTAATATATGTGCAGCAAACTCTAAATGATTTTGGATTAAAAATAAATAAATCACCGATATACTGCGATAATACGAGTGTTATAAATATTTCTAATAATTCCAACTCATCATTCAAGAACTAAACATATCGATACAAGACATCATTTTCTAAGAGATAATGTAAGTAAAGAGAAAATTTCACTCGAATTTATAAAAACAGATAAATAAATAGCAGATATATTAACAAAACAACTAAACAAGCAACATTTACAAAATTTAGAAGGCATATGTTAATTAAGTGAAGTAGAATAATTAAATATACTTATATATATATATATATATATATATATATACGTTTGTGCATATGTCGACATATAACTGCCAGAATTTTAAATTTACTTCCCACCAAAAGTTAGTTATATCAATTATTTAAACCTTCTACTTCGACTTTTCTTTTTCATTTTCATTTCTCTTCTTCATTTTCATTTCTCTTCTCCGTAAATATTCTAAACTAAGATAAACAATGACCTCCACTAATTTAAACACCCAAATCAATCCCGATTCATCCACTGGACTATCCAAGGGTCCTTTTCAACAATCTACGCTATCACGGGTCATCAAAATTGAAGAAAAGATGGAGTATGCTCTGCATATGATGGCTGAAATAAAGTACTACAGATTAGTATGAGCCAAGAGCAAAATAAGCAAGGGAAAGCAATAAGGAGTCTTCTTAAATTCGTAATGGATAATCAGGCTAATACGATTGTCATCGACGATGATAATCAAGCCATAGAAGAGGAGGAAGAACCAGAAGAAGAACTAGAAGAAGAAGAAGAAACGATGGAGGAAGAAGAACCACAAGAGACTCAACAAACCATTACAGAAGAAGACGATAAGGTGTGTGTGTAGGATAGGTCTTATTCGACCAAGATGGGAATGTGATTGAACAGATTGGGGATTTTTGTCTCCATTATCCAAATTGTCCAATTCACAAATCTCCCATTGTAATGGATAATTAGTATTTAAGGTTTTCTTTGGTTTTCGTTCTTAAGATGTATCATGCTTGTAAAAATCCATGTACCATTGCTTGTACAAACTCAAGTTTAATATAATAATTGTTTATGTTTAAATTAAGTAATTAATTATACATCTTAGCATAAAGTAGTACAGATATAAAATTAAAAGGGAGTCTAATAATTATTAAAAGGAGTATTTTACTTAGTGGGAGTATTCTACCTAATTACTTATAGTTTTTTACTTAGAGAGTTATACGATTTAGGGGGGTAATTTTAGAATTTCTTTTTGATAATGCCAAAGGAGGAGAAATTATAAAATATAGACATATTTTGTAGGATTTATATAGACATAGTTTATAGGATTCATATAGACAGAGGGAGTATTTGAAGGATCATCATCAACAGGTATATACAGGTATGATATTTTATAAACTAAGGTTGTCATCATCAAAAACGGGGAGATTGTTGGAGAATGGAGTTTTGATGACAACAACCTTAATTCAATATTAATCGATTATAAAATATATACTAACACTTTTGTCTAGAATATATATATATATACACACACACACACAAACACACACATATATGCAAGATTTATATACAGGAATTATTATTGAAGACAGTACATTTTAAGGAGGTTAGAGATTCAGAATTCAGAGATATTTCAAGACTCATGAGTATTCAAGATTTCAAGATAAATATAGTTATAGAGTCTAGATTATGTAAGACTACGAATAGCACTCCAGGTTCAAATTCAAAATAATTTCAAATTCTGTTTTTCAAATTATGTTTTCAATTTCTATTTTCAATCTCTTTCTTTTCTATTTTACTTTCTATTTTTATTTGATTTTAAACTTAAGTTTTATAGATTTATACTTTATAAATATTATATATATTATATTTTATATACTTTATATTTATATAGTTTTAAACTCTGTAATTATATAAATATGTTTATATTGTTTAATTTACGCTTTCATATGATTTTCTACTTTATAATATTTATTTATAACACTATTTTAATTCAAGAAATTCAAGAATTATATATATATATATATATATCAAAACACTTGAAAAATATTCAAATTTCAATTTTGTACATATATATGTCGACATACACACACATACACACATATATACACACATGTCGACATATAACTGTCATTTTTTCAAATTTGAAAGGAAGCGTATTTTCACTATTTGTGACGGTTCTGAGATGTTGCAACCTTTCACACATTATAAAAAGGGGCTGATTACGAATTTTAAATCACTTCTTCTTCTCTATCTTCATTCCCTTTCATTACACCATTATTCTTTATAATTTTTATGATTTCTACACCTATACTCTACCGAATTCAATTCTGTTTTCACTAATATTCTTCTCTCTACACTCTCTACTCATTACTCTCTGAATCAAGTGCTATTGAAGAGTTATTGGGATGTTTGTAATTGTTTGGGTTGAGTAAAAGAATCGATGACATCCCTTGTAGCCATGAAATCAAGCACGGGTAATTGGTGGTATCCCTTGTAGTCGTGAAATCAAGGAAGGTATACTTGATCAAGTGTGTGAGTGGAATCAGTGGTATTCCTTATAGCCGTGAAATCAAGGAGGGTTGTAATTGGATATTGATATAGTAATAAATCTCTGCACAATTCGGCGTTGTGCAGGACTGGACGAAGAAACAATTCCGAACCAATATAAAATCTGGTGTGTTCTTTCCTTTTCTGTACTTTATTTTTGTTTATCCTTGCACTTGTGTTTGATTTTGTGTCTGTGATTGTTTCTACAGTGTTTGATTCATATAGTAGTTCATATAAGTTTAGATTTTGTTTAATTTCTCAAAAAACACTACTCACCTTCCGTCTAGTGTTTGTTTTACCTTAATTAGTAGGACCTGTAGCTAATGTCCCTCTAATTTATAATAGCGGAGAATAAACCATCGAAGGGAATTAAGCGACCAATAAGTCCGCCTAGGGTCTTAAATAATCAAGATGATCCACCCTTATCTATCTTTTAATAGTGAGGTCTTATGTGGTTACATGTAAATTTAAATAATTAACCTCTGTATGATTAGTAAGTAGTTGACAGGCCACCTCTTAGTTTTTGTAATTGGTTAAAGGATGGTTTAAAGGCTTCAAAATTATGCGTAAAAGTTCTACCTCAGTATTGCGATATCGTTTATCGTTTAGGGATGCTACCTTGGGTATGGTAGTTAGAGTCTTGCGCTAATGTTTACGTGTTTAGGTTAGAATCACTAGCATTGATTGACTTATGTCTCTAGGTGAACCAAATGGGATACATTTATGTATTTTATACTATGTTATACTTTTCCTGCTCACCATAACTTATTGTAATGAACCCCCTCCTCATTACAATCTCCCAGGTTATCTCGAGAAGGTTAGTTCTCACAGGTGTTTAAGTTTGGTTTTCGGTTCTAGTTCTCTCTCATGCTCGGTATTGACATGATGGCTCGCTCTTATAAGGTAGTTATCCGAGTTGATACTAGTATATCATATTTCGTTTCCACTGTGAGTTATTCTATGTACTCTGATTATGCTCATGATCGTTTATTTGCACGTACCAGATTGACATGCTCCGTTCTTGATGGGTTTGAGTTTCGATTTTTGTCGAAATTAGGCTCAGAAAAGTGTAGGGTGTTACAGATAACCAAATCACTTTTATTATAAAATCCAATGATATTATTATAATCCCTATCAATCCACAAATAAAATATGAATATAGCTGAAATGCTTGCATATCACTTTTCGACATAATTAGTTTACATTTAAAACCATAAAGCTCGTATTGGAGTTTGTATTTCCAAACATGACTGGGTATGATACCACCTTCTGATCAGTGCCCTCTAGAGATAAAACACTTGGGGTTCAACAAAATCTTCTTGTAATCTGGCTACATAGAACTGACCACTCATTCAACTTGAGTGTACTGAATATATCATCACCATTGTTGTAGGTCGTCCGACCGTACTCATTCTGAAGCGTACGAAAATGTACAATCGATTTCTCTAGATCGGGTAATGATATACCCTAATGGGTATGACCCACATATCCCTGCTTCCTACCCGATGTCAGTCATTTCCCGGTTGATGAGGCTTAATGCTACGATTACCTTTTGGAAACATCACATTCAAAATTTGAATGTCATAAAGATCCGTCAATCACTAATTAACTTACACAAACATACTTTGAGTGTTAAGCTAAAAGATGATATCTTCTCCGCTACCATTCTCGGTATATTTGTAAAAACCAATGTATGTGATTGTTGGAAATACACTGTCAAAAATTCATCCATACAAATTCGTTGTAGGTCTGAACAAAACCGAAGGCACTATTTTCTACTAATCCATCTTAGGCAATTTCTACCTAGGATTAACGGAATAGTATTGCACTTTACTTCGTCTTCAATTATCTTCAATATAATCTAATTCACAATGCTTATGCCTATGCAGAATTGTTTCAGATAATAAATCTGATCTTCGTCTTTTCGTACTGACAACGACAATATTTAATTGGCCAACACTTTGATAGACGATTATATAACTATCAAAGAAACAACAATCAACCAAACTTTCATTTCAGTATTCAATGAAGCAACATTGATCCCTTTTAGATTAATCTCTTATGAATTTAAATAGCTTTTCCAACATTCATCTCAAGTATCTTCTTCTATTATATTTTCCAAAAATGGCTTTACCCCTGCATGACATTTGGAAAACATCTCCATATTCCACAAAACTCTTTATTTTTTGTATTAGAAAATATTCATTTTTAACATTGGAAAACATTTCCATATACTTATCTTTTTCACGAAACCATTCATTTTCTGTACTTAGAAAATATTCACCATTATATTTCCAAACCACACTTGTTTGGGTTAAAACGAATGTGGCATAAAACATCGTTACGACAACCTAAAGTATTGCATATATATATATTCAAATCTCCTTAAAACATTTCCTTTTTGGAAATCATTTGATTTATACTTCAAATATTTCCAAAATTCCTTTTCCAAATATTATTCAAATCTTCATTTGAATTTTGCTTAGGAAATATTTTATAATCTGACCTATTAAACTTCAGAATGCATATTAATTCCTTTTACACTTTACAAAATCGATTATACTTATTTACAATCTCAATTATCCCTTCACAACTTCTTCTATGAATTTATACTCATTTTTCGAGTTCCTTTCTTTAACAAATTTGATTTATAAGATTTCTCTTACAAAATCTTTTTCGTTAAATAAAATACGTTTAAGAAATCTCGAGATAATTTATAATTAACGACCCGACTTCAAAAAGTCTTTATACTAAAATAAGTATTTATAGAAAATAATATATTTTAAAACATTTAAATTAATTTTTTTAACAACAGAAATTTTTCTAAAACAAAGATAATAACTAATTTCAATTTGAAATGATGTTATGTTATCACAAAACTTATTTATAAAAAAACATAGATTTTATTCCCATATCCTTTAAATATTAAAATAATAGCTTATTAAAATATTTAACTTCAAATAATATTTTTACAAAATAATTTTAAATAAATCGTTTTTTATAAAACTCGACGTGGTCGTTTTCCAATTATAAATCCCTCTTGATTTATCTCAATTCAATTTACATTCTGAATTCCGAAATAAAATCAATTTATCCCTTTTGAATGGATTTCCACTTATCATTCTCTTTAAATTCACATTTGAATTTACATTTCCAAATTATCCATTGATAATTATTTATCTTCATTTATAAACATCGTTTATAAGTAAAACTCTCCTTGTTTTAAAAGCAAGTTTTTATTTCCAATCCCATTCGTAATTCAACTTCCATTCAAATAAATAATTTTCCTTTTAAATACTTTTATGCATCTCAAATTCTCTTTTAAATGTGAAATGACTTATAACTTTGTTTATAACTTTATATTGACTTCAAATCCATTTATTAAATTAACCAAATATAATTTTTCTTGTCAAAATCTAATTGTACATCCATATATACAAATATAGTTATAGTGTGGTGTTAAAGGCACATCAATTTCCACTTCCTATTACCACAACTAAAAAATAAAAACATATTAAATTCTCTATGATTCCTAATACCACGTAGATCTTAGAATAAATAAAGTCAACAGAACAAATGATGATCAGCCTTTGTTAAAACAATATACGTACGGTGATCAACCACCATTCAAAAAAATGTTCATAGTAAGAAAGCGTCGTTTATCAATTTCATTCACATTAAATAACACTCAGTGCAATCTTCAATCAAACTGAAATTAGGGTAAATAGCTTACTTGATTGAGTTGATTGGGGTTGAGACGACAATGCATCTGCAGGTATCTTCTTCCTCGGCATTAAAGGCATCGAACGATTTCACGATGATTAAAGTTAAATCCAGGGTTTTCGAAAGAGGGACAGATGAATTGAAACTGAGAGTGAGAAATAGGTATAAAAGGTGGTATCTCCTATTTTTTAGTGTGAGATATTAGGAAGAGTGGAAGGGTAATTTTTAGTTGTAGTAATAGGAAAAGGAAATTGGAGTGCCCTTTGCACCACACTAATTAAAAATTCAATTATAAATCCATGGCTTAATTAACAATTTCCCTTTAATTTAAATTATCAACACTTCTTCATAAATGTATTTTACAAGCTATACATTTATGACATTCCAATAATTAACTTTTATTTGACTTCCACAAACACTTTCTCTTTTAATATTTCCAAATTATTGAATGCATAAATTTTAAGAATCACTTTAGAATCCAAATTAAATCAAAATCAATGTTTTATATTTTATAAATCCAAATTTATGGCTCAGTTATACTATAACACTAAATATGGTGATTCACATCAGTCATAGCAAACATGACATCAAACATGTCACAAACCACACAATAAAGCATATATAACAATGCCTATAATTTAGAATTAACTAATGCGAGAATTCAATTAGATCCCTCCAACCTCTTTCCCTACATCCATAGACGCTCGTCAATGCAAATAATACCAATCATGCTTCAAGACAAGATATCTCGGTATAAAGGGTCATCTGCTATTATGAGGGCACATAGGGTCTCATCCGCTAAAATGTGCTGGAATATCCAACCACCAAACCTATATAATATATATAAGCAAAGAATTGATTATAATTTATCTATCCGTCCAAAACAACCAAAAAAAAGCATATAAACATTATATACTAAATTAAAATTCGTTTAAAAACATAAATGAGCCAGAGATAGTGAGTTTACTCACATTGATTATATTTTGATGATTTATCATCGTTTTTATCTAATTTTAAACAAATGTTTAAAATAAGACAAAAATCCCAATTAGCCTCAAATCCTACCAAAATAAGTTCCATAGTGTAGCCTACTTTTATACGAGCCCAATGCTTCTGATCGCACTCGATTTGGACCTAGCATGGCCGAGTTATGTAGTTTATAAATTTTGATTTTTAATAACGATAATTATAAACTAATTACCTATTATATACCTTAATCAACGATTTAATCTTCTTCTTCTTCCAAATAAAACACCACCCGCTTGTAATAGCAAGACCCATCTTCACTGATACTTCTCTCCTCCTCAACGACCACCCCGCACCACGAAATTGTCCACTGACTTCATCGATCTTCTCCTCTACGTGAATGCTTTGTACTTCACCCACCCATCCCAAACTCGCACGCCCTTCTTGATTTGCAGCTTCGGCCCCCCCTCCACCATATGTTGTACAGGATGAGACACTTATTAGCATCGAATTCCACAAAATTCTCATCCATATGTGAAATCCTACTAGAAGCTCAACTACAAGCTTCAAATCGAGAATCAGACACCACAAACCCCAAAAATCTCTAACCTAATCGTCGCTAGTTCAAACCTGAACCTGACGAAACTCGTCGCACACAAAACTAGGTATACTGAGGTGAAGCTTTTGGATCTAGTAACGTTTGATTTCATTTAGAATTCGATGTTACAAAAAAAATTGAAGAAGGAATTAGGAGGCGGCTTCGATATACTTTGAACGAGAAAAATCGAAGATGCTAGTTATTGAATAAGGACAAAGGTAGAAAGTTTTAAAACCAAGATCAGCCGCAAATGTTGAACACAACAGGATCTGCCAAGATTTCGTAAGACTTGAAAAGATTTTATAAAGATTTCGCAGAGATTTTGTAAAGATTTGGAAACGAGATTTCTGAAGTAACCAATATTTTATAATATTATATTTACAATTTTTTTTCGTTTCATGTTTACAATTCGCACCATTACATAGAATCTCCGATCGCTATGAAAATTTACACCCTATTATAATTCAATATTCTAGACTCGATGAAACTAGTTTCGTCGAATTCCGAGATTATTTGCAAAAAAATCTATTTTAATTTCAAAATCGTTAATCGATACGCATTTATGTCGCGCACGATCGCACAATAACTCTGATTGACTTGAAACTTGAAATCTAACAATAATTAACCATTATGGATTTCATAAAATTAGTTTCGTCAAAATCCAAGGTCGTTTGAAAAATTATTATTTTAATACGTTGATTAAATCGACCATTTCCAAAATAAATGAAATCATTTCAAATTTCTATTTCAAAAACTTTACTTACTTAATTCTAATTCAAATAGAATTTATATTAATTATTAGAATCGTTTTGATTCATTTTTAACTTAGAATTCGATTAATTTTCATTTTCATATTACGATAATTGAACATATTCGAAATTAAATCATATTCTGTTTATTTTATCTATAAATTCCATATAAAAATCCATTTATAATTCCAATTCAATATTTAAAACAAATTTCAAATATTTAAAGTTAAATGATTAAAAATCAGGGTTATTACATTCCTCCCCCTTTAAAAGAACTCCGTCCCCAAAATTAAAAGGTAGGAAAAATGCTTCAAACCATAAAATTTTCAAAACTCTCTTAACTGAAAACCTGACACTTCACATTTCTACAACTTTAGTTCCATACAAACTTTTAGTTTTCAAGAAAGTAATTAATTTCTCATTTCTAGTTCAAAATCCTTCAAATTGTAACTAATTTAAAAATCGTGATTTCACTATGTCATAGATTGCATACTGCAACACTAGAGAAGTGATGCAGGAAGTGCCAAAAAATATTGCTATAGGCAAAAAATGATTTGTGGCAACACTTCCCCAGTGTTGCATGTGTCATAGAGTCAAATGCAGCACCTTTGCGACCCTATGGCAGCAAAGATACAGTTGTTTCCACATGTACTAAATTTACTAAAAAGTGGGTCCACAATCTGGGAGCCAACATCTGGGGCCTACATTATGAGGCCCACTAAAATCTGTAGCCCGGGTTTATGGAATCCTGTTGTGGGGTCCACATTCATTAATCTATGGCAACACTTTTACCATTCAATGGCAACAATATATCATAGTTATGGCAATATTTAACATCACATACTGCAACACTATATCATAGCTATAGCAACATTTAACATTCATTACATACTGCAACATTATATCATAGCTACGACAACATTACATAACATACTGCAACATAACAACAATTAATATCACACAATGAAATTTAAAAAAAAACTTATTTCAAATTATCTAGTAACACAAGTACTACTTAGTCAACAACAAAATAACAAAACATAGCCACCAAATTCAGTTTTACAAACAATACTTACAAACACAGCCAGTACTAAATTCATGATTACATCAAACTTGAACAGTTTCAAAATATAGGCCAGCCTCTGGTGCGTCCAGTGCCTCTACTGCCTCCAGTACCTCTAATGCCTTCAGTAACAAGTTCTTGAACAACTTCATCACTACCTCTTTCACCTGCAAAATAAAGCAGTTTCAGAAGTCATACATTTCAGTTGCATAACTGAGTTTCATTTGTACTTTAACACAAACTGAGTTTCATTTGCATTTCAGCACATACTGAGTTTCATTTTCATTTTAGTTGCATAATTGAGTTTCATTTGCATAACTAAGTGGCATAACTGAGTTGCATTTCAGTTGCATAACTGATTTTCATTTGCAGCTCAAGTACAAAATCAAATTATGAGTAAATGCCATAGTATAACCGAGGCATTGCCTCGGTCTGATATAAGTGTATACTGAGTAAATTCTGGATGATCAAGTGTATATTGAGTAAAGTATGATATAAGTGTATAATGAGTCAAATGCCTTAATCACTAAATGTGGCAAAAATTATAGATGTCATATATAAGGGAAAAAATTCTGTGACTAAATTTAAAATTATACCTGAAAAACTGTCCATGCATGTTCATGTTACTTCACTGCACTATATTATCATAGCAACACACAAAAGAATTCCAAACGTGATCCAGGACGTAGCTAAAGTCGTTGCAAAGAATTTTTCTCCTTTCTTGTGTTTTCCACATTCAACGCGCATTAAGGCCAACTCAATCTTCATATCTTTCACAAATTCATCGGCTTTTGCCCTCTTTTGTTTTTGCTTCACTAGCTTTTCTTCTAGTGTCTTCTTTTCCACAAGCAATTGCAATATAGTCTTTTCTTTTTCCATCAATTTAACAGTACTATCATCCAGTTCAGCATTGTTGTTGATTTCATACACTTCGTCATGCCACATCAAATGCCCACAATCGCCATTCTGCACATATCATAAATTTTTGATTAAAACATCACTGAAAGATATGATAACCGTAAAAGCAACCAAAAAAACTTAATTTATACTTACCGGTCACATGGAGCAACCAAAAAACTTCTTCTCTGCATTTGACCCTAACTTCATGGCCCTCATCTTCGCTGGGATTATGTGGTGCCAGTTCTCTCTTGCAGCCGCGGCTGATGAATTTGAAGTAGAAATCGATTGAGCAGTCATTGAACTCGAATTGAAGGAAGAATTGAAACGATACCGCAAACTGCAAATGATTTCAGTGATATCACAAACTACAAATGATTTGAAGTAGGCTTTCAGGCATGCACGTATTTCATGCATTCAGTATTTGTGTGCATAACCAAAACAAAACATGCGTATATTTATTAGACAGTCTTACACACACGCGCACACACACACGCATGTGCACACACACACAAACGCACACAAACACACACACACACACACACACACACACATATATATATATATATATATATATATATGTATATGAATAGTTCTTAAATCTCACATAAAATTTTAGAAGCATGCATCATGAAGAAACAATCATCCATTAGCAGTTTATTGATCCGTGTGTGCATAAATATCATTGTATGACCTTTTAAGCATATCCAAACATTACTTGAACAATGCATGGTTAACTGACATACAATGATGTCATTGATAATGCACACATCAATGTACAGCTGGTGTAAACATTCATAGATGAAGTGAATTTGCACATAATTCCTAACTATGCATACATATCTTATCTGATTGGGAACTAGGTGAAAAATCATGCATATGACAAATATGAAAATACTTAAGAGATGAATACTATCATGTATATGTAAGCATCCTTATGTAAGCATTTTCATAAACCATTGTATATCTTATTAAAAAAGCTAGCAGTATCATGTCTCAATCGTCACCGGCAACAACAACCTGGGAAACCCGAGCAGTTGTTTAGAACATGCAGCTCATATAAGATCGATGGTCTAATTGTTCACAACCACACTTCACTAGGAACTAAAGTTCTTTGTTATTAAATTGATTAATAACCCAACAGCTGCTCAAAGAACATTTCAGTGAATCAACATACAAAGGAACAAAATAACACCACCAACCAAACAAAAAGAGGTACATTCTTCTAGTGTGATATATGAACTATGAAGTCACTACAAATAACACCATTTATAGGTCTAGTTTCATTTGTATACAACTTCAAACTAAAAAAACTGTGGATTCATTGTCAAATAACAGGCAAGAATTTTTAATCACCTAACACCAATTATACTCATGGTGATAATAATTTCTGTTTCTCGATAGGCAAATTAATAGCGATGATAAAAAGACCAACATAAACGCACATGAGAAACATAGGATAAAAATCTAGCACCTTTCTTCTTGGATTGACTGTCGTTTGATGACGGGGAAGAGGAGAAATGGGTGCGTTTGGAGTTGGAGTTGAGGATTAGCTAGAAGAAGTGGAGGATGCAGAAAGGTTGGAGTGCAAGAAGTAGGTGAATGAAAATTAGGGATTGAAATTGGAAATTTAGGGATGAGAACGAACAAATCTGAGAAGTCGAGAAAGAGAAAGGGAATGAGTAACGAAAGTTGATTTCCTGTTGGTGGTATAGGATTTTAACGGATTAGTGAGGTGTCAACCACAGATGTTGTTTTTAAAAGGTAAATTGATGGATAAACATGCATGTTTTCATAGGTGCAGATTGATGACATGGCAAATTAAACTTATAAGTTTATAACTGCAGCTACTGCAATACAATTTGATATATATGCTAACACATTGAAAAGTGCATTACAATAGACAAAAATCAGCATAGTTGTGGCAACATCTAAGCTGGCAATACCTAGGATTTTGGTTGTAGTAGGCCATCTATGGCGTAATGTTTTTAGCATACAAAAATTTTCAAAAATTATGAAATACTTTCTAACTCCCTAATTTTTCAAACAAATCGGCAGAGTCTTACCTTACGGAGGAGATTTTGCAATATGACAAAAGAGATAAAAATGTATACATCGACCCATACGGTCGAAAACAGTTCATATATCCTATTTTTTGTATATTTGCGTAGACCTTATATAAGTGTCATTAAGTGAGTTTGCTTAATATTTATGTAATTTATGCAAGCAAAATCAAGCCATACAGCTCCATGTATCTGTACTTAATTTAAATACATAAGTCTTAAATATATGAAATTCGATAGCTTTCATTCATTTAAATAGTTATACATGAATTCATCACCAAACATGTCATATCATGTACATTTTACATGTACATGCTAATATAAATTCCAATATTTAGTTATTTATTTCAAATTTAGTATATATGTCATTTTATTCGAATTACACACCATATATACTCACATTCATTTAATTTGAATGATTTACAACCAATATATTATATTCAATCCGTATACCACACATATACATTCATATTCATTCAAATTGATTAAATTAATTATTCACTTTCGTTTACGACAAACGAAAAATTTTCTATGTAAATTCAATGTTTACGGCTAATAAGATAGTCACTTATATTTTAGCTAATTTTAATTGATTTCAAATCAATTTATCACTTCATTATTTCACTTTAAATTTTATTAATCAATCTGGTTTATAATTCCATATACAATCAACAAATTGATTTTTAGTTATCAAATTTTCTAACTCTTTAAATTTTTGAAAATTATCTCTCCTTTGCGCAACTCGATCGATAGAAAATGCCTCTCTAAGCCCATTCCATTCAAAAAGAAAATCAAAGAGCCAAGCATCTCACTCATAAAATCATCAAACCAAATTATAATGTAAGCATGTACCTTTTTGTCGGGCATTCTATTTTATTTCTTTCATTTGCTTCCATTACATACCTATTTAATATATATATATATATGCAATTCTAATTGATTTCATATCAATCCAACCTTTTAATTTAATCACATTCAATTCATTAATTAATTCTCTGTTAGATTATTTACTATATTCATTTTAAGTTTGAATACACCTTATTCAAACACATTTTATTCGCTTATAAACAATTCGAATTCAAATTCCATATTCGATTCAAAATTTTAACTCATAAATCCAATTAACTTAATCAAGTTAAATTCTATAAATATATTCCATTAACTAAATAATTTCTTTAATCGATATTCAAAAATCTAATTTTCATTCCAAAATCAATTCATTTAATTCACATGAATCCATATTTATTTAATAACTCAAGTCTGGATTTTACTTATGGAAATTGAAATTTTTATTCGCCTAAAATCCTTCCATTTTATTAAATAAATCGTTATAGTTTGTAAACATCCATACGGAGATTTTTTTTGGAAATTTAATTTTAACATAACTCAAAATCTACCAGATGAAATCACGATTTTTCTCTTTTATTAGGAAACTATAATCTAATAGATATGGAAGATTCTTGTTTCACAGAATTCTGACTTATATTAAATCCTATATACACGATTGAAGTTCAGATTGTAAAATTACGAACTACTACAATGCAACGATCTTGTTTTTAATTAATTTAAATTATACGTTTAAATTTTGTTTTATTCAACCTTATCCTTTTATATTTTAATATAAATTAAGTTGGGTTTCAAATCCAGCTTGAAAACTTCAAGTATCCAAACTCATTAAGTAACTGACCGAAAATCATAACTAAGTTATAAATTCATTTATAGCTCAATTTTCTATATCTAATTCCACTTGATATTCTAATCCAATTCAATGTTATTTAACTTAAATTTTAATCCATTAGATTCACTTTTACCATTTCAATTTATTCAGCTTGCACAAGTTAAATTTAAATTTTCATAATTTAAAATCCTTGTTTTGGTCTGATATCGGTTTGAAATCTTATAATTATACATATATATTTATAATCACGGCAATTCAAAACATAAGAATTTTTAAAACGACTTGTTTTCTCAAACAAATTTCCATTAAAAAAATATCATAATAGCAACCCGTCACTTAGAAACTTGAAAATGAACATTGATGATGCTACAGTCATCATCAGAATTATTGTACAACGATTGAAGTGAGTTCGGTGCTTTTTTAAAAAACAATTTAAAACGATTTTTATTCAACCATTTTAAAAGTAATGCTATATTACTTTATATACTTCAGAAAAAAATTCCAACTTTTTGGGATTTAAATTCCAATTCCTAGTTTGAATCTAATTTTGTTTCATCTCATTTGTACATATTATGCTTGTACAAATTATATTTGGTTATATATAACCATTCCAATTTTATAATTTCATTTGATTATAACAATAACAAACACACTGCTAGATAAAGTGGAATAGACATCACACTTTTACCATCGGTTTGTAAAACCACCGATGTTAAAAATTCTTTTAACATCAATAATTTTAAAGCGATGTTAAATGGTTCTTTAAACATCGGTTGCTAAAACAACCGATGTCTATCTTTTAGAAAAAAACCATTTTCCTTTGGCCACGAAAAAATGCATCTCCCGAAATCATTTCTCGTGCCTTCTCTATTCTTGAAAAAATAAAAATAAAAAAGGGCAGACGAAACCCTCTGTTGTTTCCTCAATCGCCTCGCCTGGCCACCTCTAAAACGCCTCGCTACCACCTGTAAATTGCGAGCCATAGCTAGCAGTTGAGCACAAATGGAAATGGAAATGTTTACCTCCTTTAAATTAGGGTTTTTGATAATAACGGATGCTTCGCTTTCAGATCCGTCCTCTTATCTCGAGCACAGTAGTGATTGGAAAATTGTAAGTGGTTATGTTTATTGTTTTGCATGATCTGTCCTCCTATCTCAAGCGCAATTTATGTTTAAGCTTGAACTCGAATACACTCATATGCCAATGATGATTGTTTTAAATAGGAGTTGAAACTCATATTTTCTAGTCTGATTTTGATTTACCGATTCAAGTGATTTTGATTTGTTGTATGTTTCTTGGTTCATACATTCATTTAGAAAATTGTAATCTTTGTATAAAGGTTTATATAATTCTTAGCTTAAATGAGAGTTTATATAATTTAATGATTGTTGCTATAATGATAAGAATTTGTTTCTTGCAGCACTTGTATTTTATTCATGATATTTTGTATACTTGCTTTGCTTTTGATTTATATATGTATAAGTTTTATATATGTGATAACTCATACACTCCTATTGCCTTGATGTACTGATTCTTGCATGTTTAGCATCCATGCATGCCTAACTCAGTTGCTCCTTGTTGCTTTTACGCCTTACTTGATGTTGCATGCTTGAAAACATGTCATAGTATTTACGTGTATATGAAGATCTCTAACATACGTACACTTGCTCAAAATTGATAAGAGTAGATACTACACTTGGTCAAAACTGATAAAAAACATATAATATAGAATCAAAAGATGATGACAAACAACCCAAATACCTAAGGCAACAATATAAAAAAAAAATTGTTCGAGTTATATTCGTGGTTTCTGCTGAGTGTCTCTTGTGATTATATGTTAATCTACTTAGTGGTTTTTGCATTGGTTACGGGTGAGGCTTGAGCTTGTGTTTTGGCCGAGCTGTTCGCAACAATAGGAACGTCGATCGAGTTGGTGGGATAAGGCTAGTCAAAAGGAAACGCTTTTGAATAGTCTCATCCCACTAACTTCGGACGAAGTTCATATAATTGTTAGACAGTTCCACCAAAACCACAAGATTGAACCTCACCCTTAGCTCGAACATGGAGCACGACCACTACAGGCATGCTGACACTTTATACATGAATTTTTGGTTTGGGTTATATTAAGTGATTTTTGATGAGTGTCTTTTACTTGTGATCAGGTTGATCTACTTAGTGGTTTTTGCACCGGCTAGGATGAGACATTAGTAATAATTTCTAAAAGATCAAAATTTCCAAAGGTGTTGTTAATTGCACAAGTAATAATTTTATGTTGCCTTAGAAAAGAACTCTAAGGTAGCATACAAATTATTACTTGTGCAATCAACAACACCTTTAGAAATTTTGATCTTTTGGAATTATTACATGAGCTTATGTTTTCGATGAAGCTGTACGCAACAATAGGAACATCGTTCGAGTTGGTGGGATAAGGCTATTCGAAAGTGGACGCTTTTGATTACTCTAATCCCACCAACTTCGGATGATGTTCCTACTGTTGTCGAGTAGCACTACACGATCCACAAGCTTAAGCCTCACCTTTGTCTTGGAAAGGGGGAACATGCTACACCATAATGGCCATTTGGTAACCCTTATATTTCTCAATTTCCAACACTTATTTGTGTTACAGGTTAGTGACAATAATAAGCGTTGTTGTGTTAAAAATGTGTTACCAAAAATACATAATTATAATTTTTTTATTGTCAACACTTATTTGTGTTGGTAAGGCTGGTTCTCGAGGGCAAAAATGTAAACAAGCTCTTGCTATTTCCAATAACCCTAATTTCCCTTTCTCTCTCCTGTTCTCAACGCTTTTACTCATCTCAGCCGTTTTTAAAAAAATTGTCCATCGGCTCCTCAATGATTCGGCTCCTCGACTTCAGACGCTGGGGAAATTGCGCTCAAGTTCAACTTCAGAGAATTGGTCCTCGACTTCAGACACTGGGGGAATCGCGCTCAAGTTCAACTTCAGAGAATAGGTCCTCGACTTCGACGTTTGATTCGAGGGTACTGATAATGGCTTCAGACTCAAGTTCGACTTTGACTTCGACGTTATATTCGAGGATACTCGATTTCGGCTTCAGGTATGATGTATTATTCATGTTTGATTAAATTGTTATGAAATTGCTGTGAAATTTGATTGAAGTTAATTGATTTCATCACTGCAATTTAATATTAAACTGTTATTCTTGTACATTTCATTTTATTTTGGATTGTATATGGAAGGGTGTAACAATGAGTGATTGTGAGGTTGGGCAGAAGTTGAATTCATCAAATGATTATAATGGTTCGCTGTGTGGTTGGGTGAAGCAGGAGTGTCGCAGTTAGATTATGGTGGTGTGATTGTTTTGATAGAAAGACAACACATGTATGTTATTCTATCCTTCCTCCCAACTATTTTCTTGATCATGGAATCAGCACCACTGCTGATCACATCTTAATTTTGCTATTTATGTTCAGATTGTTTTGCATTAGCCTAAAAGAAGCTTGCATTTGTCACTTTACACTCCAGTGAGGTAAATATTTGGGGACGTCGATCATTGAAATGGTCAATGCTAGGGAGTATTAGTATAAGTCTGATGTATTATTTTTGGTAAGATTTTGTTTATTATTTTTGCCGTGAAATTTTGTATGATTTTGTTTATTAATTTTTCAGTGGAAAGTATTTAATGGATCTGAATATGGGGGGAGCTGCATATGTCTCGATCAATAAAACAATGGTTAGAAATAATAAAAAGTTCGTGCAAATAACTTTCTTATGCAATTTTTAGTTTAAATGAAGTATTATCCCTATTACCACTTCTACCACTTGTAACACAATAATTATTATTAACACTACTACAAGTCAGTTCTATGCACAATAAGGATTTGTTATTGGTACTTCTATACAGTCGGCAAAAGTTCGCCATTACATTGGTGCTTATTTTTGCTCTCAAAAAGTAAAATTCTAGCCTATTCTGTAATAAACAAAATGTTGTATGGAGCTTATGGTTGTTCATTACTTGGAAGCTTAGTAGCTAATATATGAGCTATATACCATATACGTATCTTTCAACAATGGCTTAAAAAAATGAGATTGAAACTTGGATAGTTGAAAACTATATAATGAGAGCCAAAGGATAGTCCATCTTCTAAACTACATAAGTGCAAAAAAGTAACAAAATAATCTTGACAACAAAACATTTTTGCTAATCCTTATGTTTTTTTGGAGTCAATTAAACATTGTAATTACTCATCATAAATTCTGTTAAAGCACGGCGTGTATTTCCTTTTACACTGCTACTGCTAGCGTCTGCACCCTTGCTGTAGCTTCATTTATTTTAAATTTTTCTACTTTCCTACTTCATAACTTTCTATTCTCAATAGTATATAATTATATTAAAACATGATCACTATAATTTGGCTTGAATATACATCTAATAATATTTCATTTTGTTTCTGTTGACCTTTTATAGAAAATCATGAAACATCTAATATTGTTATCAGTTATCTTTAGGCCCATGGCTATTTTTTTAAGCATATAATTGATATGTTACTCCTTTTTAAATTTATTATATAACTTTACTTTTACCTTTTGTGTGTTTATGTTGCTGCTTACGATTTTTCTTTAAAAACATACGCTATGAATTGATTGATTTTTTTAGTTTATTAATAAATTTGACCTATTTTAGGAAATCTATTGGTGCGTGCAATTTATTCTATTTAACATAGAGCAGACCATAAAGTGGGATTGGAGCATAATATCCTAAAGCTCTTTGTTAGACTGATTATGCTAATGGACAATATCATTAATGTAGGCAATAAAAACCAAAGACCTATTATAATACGCTTGCCACGAATATCATGGAAAAAGTTCAAGAATAATGAAATCGTCGATTGGTTGCCATTTTAAGACATTTATCTGATCTTTTGCTATGGTAAAATTTATAGGAATAAGTTATTATAACCATTGAGGCGTGGTTTCTTACAGTGCAAAAGTTCATAACTAAAGCTCACTGATTATGGTTCTCATAAAAATAATTTGTAGAAGTTCATATATCCTCATGAATTTGATTTGCTAGGATTACCGACAATACCACATCTTTTATAGATCCAGCACAAAAAGCATTATTTTCTTAATTAAATCTTTGTATTTTCTTAGTTATACATTCCTGTATTGGACGAAATATATAATGTAAACAAATAAAGTATAAAACTGGAATGATTTTGTTTGTTGTGGGAAAAAGATCTTATTCTTATAGAATGTAAATGAACTAGGTTGCTCAATCTTTTCATATAAATTCTCCTTTATATCTGTTATAAAATCTAACCATGATTTTGCGTCCTATTATTGTAGGTGTTTCCATAGTCAATAGTATGATAATTAATTGAGCTGAACTTGCTTTGTTGTATAGTATGATAATTAATTATTCCATTTTCAAATCTTTCCATTTTGGACACAAGATTCACTTATGGTAGGTTCTTTTGCTAATATCCTAATGCAATGGAATATTATATGCTAGAAATTTATCATGGGTGTAGCATTTATTAGTTGCCTCCTTTTTATTTATGATTGTAGCAGTTTTTAAACTTTCCTCAATTTGTTTAAACATAGTTGGTAATCAACTTTTATTTATTTATTTAAATGCAACTATATCCACTTCTATGAAAATAAAAATAGTTTTGGTCATAGAAACATGCAATTAGGTTCAGATTTGATTTTTAAAAAGGAATTTTTTATTCAAAACCCAAATTAAGAATTACCTGACATAATGTTCCATCATGAATTACCTTATAATGTTTGTGTTTTTTTGGTTATTCAATGGTTACAATTTCATATGGACGTTACAGGAAAAAGTCAAAGCTAAAGTTGAAGAGTACAAAAGAAGTGGAGGCAGCGGTAATGGCCATCATTTATCTATTGACGATGATCCTTTGTCTCAAGTTTTAGGCAAAAAACAATGTTTTCCAGGTGTTGGAAGCAAGGTTTCTAAGAGCAAGTATGAGGCTACACTTCATTCTCATTTAATGTGCAAAATTTTATGTCATTAGTAAATGAGCATGTTTCAATGAATCTCGATACAATGTCATGGTTAAAGACCATAAGTAAACACATGAATGACCTGTTTAGTCTTGGTTTTGGCACAGAGTTATTGGTGATACCAGATTCTTCATCTCCTATTGAATCATACAATGTTAAGAAGTATCGTGGAAAAGCAATTTTTCAGCATAAATTTCCACAACACAATCTGACAATGGAAGCAGCTTATCCGGGTCTTTTTGTTGACAAGCATGGAACATACTGGGATGTAACATTATCAATGGCGATTGGCCTTGCTTCTGTTAAGCCGTATTCAAGCTTTAACTACCATTTTTGCTCATAACATAATAGTGGGCAACCTGCACATTTTGGTGGCAATCAAAACATTGAGCCACCCGTCTCTTTTACCTGGATTATGTGTCAAAGCTGTAATTTCAATCAAGAAGAGCATAGAATTTTGGCGAAAGAAAGAAGGGAAGGTAAAACTGGTTAAACCATATGATGCATCACTTACGAGTCCTCATGTTTCAGGATCAGGGGTTTTAGGTGCGGAAGCAATTGCATCTTTTGGTGATAATTCAGCCAGGCTTCTTGTGGAAAATAGGCAGATGACTTCAAAGGCGTTCAGCTTGTGCGGGAATAATAATTTAGGTCTTTTTTCTGATTTTTTTTGCAAACTTTTCGTTTTCAGCTCAACACGGGAACTTTCAAAGGCTTGCCTTTGATTTGACAAGGTTAAATGCACACATAAATGTTCCTTCTGGTTCAACCTTTGTGTCTTCGGTGTAAGCACACCTGGAAGATGATTGTAGGTGGGATCCTCAGGTTATGTTGCTGTGTAGATGATTGTAGGTAGGATCCTCAAGTTATGTTGCTGGGTCTCAGATGAAGATGTTACTCCTGGAAGAAATCAGGTATGTCACTACTTAATTGTGCTACAAAGTATAAACTGTGAAAATACTTTTTATCATTGTTTCCGTTTACAGCAAGCTAGTTATAGCTATGTATTTACTAAATATTTATGTGAGAAGTATACCCTTTTACACATGCATCACTATATTTATGTGAGAAGTATACGAAATTTGCAGGGTGATCAAGAAACATTTGTACGTATGTTTTTTAACTTGCTTAGGAAAACATCAATGCTCCTTCCATTGAGTTTTTTTTGAACTCAGTGTTGATCACTAGGTCAAGTGGTGCTGCAACACTGAGTTAAAGATTTAATGATGCTGCACTGGGTTGAAAATATGGCACTGTATTCTATTTGAATAGACATGTTGCAAGTCTTTTACTCATTACTATTGACCACAACTTTCCAATATTTGCTAAAGTTTGGCTGTCTTGAGGGCGAGAGCGAGTACCCACATACTAGAGATAACTTAGGCGCTCAGTTTCGAAACTGAGCGCCTCAGGCTGCTCAGTTTTGAAACCAAGGTGTAGTTTCAAAACTGAGGCTCAGTTTGCTCAGTTTCGAAACTGAGTGCCTCAGTCGGCTCAGTTTCGAAGCTGTATTTTATGACACGGAGAATGGAATGAACTGGTGTTAATAGCTTAATATTGTTTACATTTACTAATTTGATACGCAAAGTGCTAGCAGTTATCTTACTAAGTAATTATTTTCGTGAAAATTATAGTTAAGGCAAACAATATTTTGATGCATTGCAGAAATGTGTAAAGCTCAACATGTAGTGATTTGTTGTCCCTGCTTATTGTGTCATCATGTCCTTAACCCATCCAATTCTTTTTTGCCAAATTTCTAATTGCATGTGACCAACTAATGAACATGTGCTCCTTCAACAGTTCATTTTATCGTTGTTTTACCGTAATATTGAATGAGCAATAGATGTATGGAGGGTGATTGAGAGGAAATCCATTGATATGTTTGTATCCTATGTTGTGTCAACTTGAATTCAGAATAACTTATTTCAGAATCAATTGTAATATGAAGAGTTTTCTCTTAGTATTTTCATAGGTCTCGTCATGTTATTTTTCTTGAGGGGCCTAGGGAATGAGAATGTATTTTTTTTGGTTTTATACGTTCACTTTGATATCACAGAAAAAGCTACCGGTTCAGTGATAGTAGTCACCTAAATAGCCTCTTTGCAATGTAATGTAGACACACATGTATGTATGTATGTATGTGCATGCATGAGTATGTGTATGCACGAACACACTCTTTATCAAATCCATGCTAGTGCAAGTGTAAATTAGAATGGTTACACAGTAAATATTTGTAAGTTCTCTGACATAATAAGTATCACTTATGTACTGCGGTAAAAAAGAGTGGAGATTGTCTTGTAAGTTCATAGATTAGGCTCTATCTCTTCTTTGATGTCATTTTAACTTTTTTTAAAGGTTCATCAATAGCTTTGCGTTAGTGGTATTACAGTGAAGTTCTTCCAATTCTGAATCCTTCTCAATATCCTTAACTGACATTTTTTTTGTTTTGTTTACAGTACCCTATGTTCCTATGCTAAAAACAAAGCTATAGATCAATAAAAATTTAATCTAAATAATCATTTTCATAATCGGAACCTTGCGTTTTCCTTTTAAGTGAATAATGTGACATTATAACCAGCTCTGTGTATATTTTTATAACCACTGAAATAATAATTAGCAAGGGACCACACCCACCATCCTTGATATGTAAAAAAGACACATAACAACACTGAATATAGATGCCATCGTGCTTATTTTATGTATTTTATTCCATTTTGACCAGAAACACTTAGAGCTAGGGCGGTGGCTTGATATTCCAGATATAAGTTAATTTCAGCATACAGGAGATTGAAATTTTTTACCATTGCATTTGTGATCTACTTGGACTATAAGGTTTATTTTGTTCAATTTACATTGATATTGTTCATTACTAGTATTCCATCCAGTAAGGTGCAATTTCTGGTTTATAGGCTATTAGGCTGTACAAAAAAATGCAAAATGGCTGAACAAAAGTAAGAAGGATTCTATATGGGAAAGAACACATCAGAGGAATGCTAAGCTTTTATTGAATTTGATAGTAGAGTTGGAAGGTTTGTGGGTAAAGCTTGGCCGATATTTATCTACACGAGCTGATGTACTTCCTGAAGCGTATACTAGTCTTCTCAGGCATCTACAAGATTCTTTTACTCCTCGTCCTCTAAAAGAGGTGAATTTTAATTGTCTACAAAATAAGGTTATATGCACAGTAAAGAAAAGAAAAAGGGTATGCATTTTAGATATTTTTCTACATTTTCTTTCTAATATTGCAAATATGTATGTGATTTGTTAATTATTTCCTGTGTTTCTTCACATAGTATATTTAGTTTTGTCATCAAAGTGCAAATGCTTCCTTTGAGTCATAATTTCACTAATTAAATTTCATTCGAATTTCCTAGGTTTCTTACATGCCCAACATATTTTGCCTTACCTTCCTTTACATATATTATAGTCTTGTATATCATCTTTTCGCCAAACAGGTTCACCGTACCATAAAAAAAGAGTTGGGTAAACCTGTTGAACTTTTCTCTAATTTTGTTGAAACCTCTTGCAATAGCTTTTGTAAGTGCATATTTAATGAATTAGGAATATTGGAAAAATGTTAATAAATTATTATCAGCATATACACACACACACACACACACACACACACACACACACACACAGAGAATTAAATTAAATTATTTATTTTTTAATATGGTTTACTGAAGATAGCACAAGTTCATCGTGCAACACTGAAAGATGGACAAGAAGTAGTCATCAAAATTCAACATGATGGAATCAAAGAAGTCATACTTGAGGTTCCATAATTTGTTATTTTTAATATCATATAGATCTTGTACACAAGTATTGTGCCATCTTGGCTACGCCAAAAGTATTATGCCATCTTATAATTTATTGATACGCAGGACTTGAAGAATGCGAAATCAATTGTTGATTGGATAGCATGGTCAGAGCCTCAATATGACTTCAGTGCGGTGATTGAAGAATGGTGCAAAGAAGCGCTTAAAGAACTTGATTTCAACCATGAAGCAGGTATGCTTGCAAATATAATGATGTTGATATTGTTTGATCACACATTCATATTTCTTTCTTTATTTTTTGTACTTGCTGCACTCCAAAGTTTAAACACATATGCTAAGAGGTAGTATTTTGGAAAAGGATTTCATGAAAATTTTGTACTGCAGAAAATACAAGACAAGTATCAAAGAATTTGGATTATAGAGGTAACAATGAGAGCAGTAGTCATCTAAACACTGTTAATGTGTTGATACCAGAAGTTATTCAGGTGCAGTTCATAATGAATTTTTATTAGGAAACTATTCAACTTGGTTTTATAATTATTGTATTCATTTCCTCTTGCATCATATTTAAGTCGTCTGAGAGGGTCCTCATACTACAATATATGGATGGCATCCGCTTGAATGACAGTGAATCATTAGATGCTTATGGTATTGACAAGCAAAAGGTTGTTGAGGAAATCACGCGTGCATATGCTCATCAAATATACGTCGATGGATTTTTCAATGGTGATCCACATCCTGGTATGGATCCATTTGACTAATTTCGTAGAAATGTCAATATGTGGCTCTTTTTCATTAAAAATCACAGTTTTGTTGAGCTGATAGTGTACTGTTGGTATAGGAAATTTCTTGTAAGCAAGGAACCTCCACACCTTCCAGTTCTGCTAGATTTTGGACTTACAAAGTCAGTATCGATCTCGATGAAACAAGCTCTTGCAAAAATGTTCTTAGCTTGCGCAGAGGTGTGTGATATAATGTTACGTGAACTAGTGTGTTATAAAGTTCTGATCTCCAACTTCAAGGAAACAAGTACCAAGGCAGCTCGGTTTGAATTTGAATGTTGAACTAGTGCATCATTTCTTTGAGCATTGATGTCTTGGCTTTAACTGATAATTTCGAATCATTTTGATATTGAACGCATGTAGGTACTTTTAGAAGAAATGAGAAGATTGGAGGGTAGTTTTAGTGGTAATGATAAAGAAGATCTTGAATATTTAGATGGAGGATTCGTTGTATGGTCCGAGTTTCGTATTCAGTATTTGTAGAATTTCATTTATGTATTGAATTTAGCAACTTAATTATGTATTGTATTTGTCTGTTGTTAACTAATATTTTATGTCGTTATTTGATTATGAATGTTGTTTATTGGTATTCGTTGAGTTATAATTTTTAAATTGAGAGTAATATTAGTTTTGGATTCATAATATCTTTTAATTCATAATCATATTAGTTATTAATTGTCATTTTAACAACATTAATTGACTGTTAATGTTATTAATTGATTATTCGTAAGAAAATATACCAACGTTTATAAGCGTTGCAAAAAAAATCTACCACGCTTATAAGCGTTGCGAAAGAAAATCTACCAATGTATATAACAATTGCGAAGGAAGATATACCAACGCTTTTAAGCGTTGGCAAAGAAAATCTACCGACGCTTATAACCGTTGCGAAGGAAGATTTGCCAACGCTTATAAGCATTGGAAGAGAAAATTTACCAACGCTTATATGCGTTGGAAATAAATTGCCACGCCCTCATAGCAACACTAATAAGTGTTGCTGAAATTGTTTGCGACGGTTATACTCGTTGGTAATCACCTGTTTTGGTGTAGTGAGCTACTGCAAGTATGTTATACATTTTATACATGAATTTTTTTCTTTACGTTACGTTTGATAGCTGCTAGTCTGTAACGACCCAGATTTTTCTAATCGATTTATTTTGAATATTTAATATCGTTTTAAATATTGAGCTGATAATATAATCAATTTTTATATTGAATTATCGACATAACTATCGTAAGATGAGGATCTTAAGTAATTAAATTTGAAATGGAGTCAAATTGATTTATATGAAGTTTTATTTGAATTTAAACGATAACAAATAATAATTTATTATCGAAGAATTCATTTGTTTAAATTTAAATTATATTATATTGATTTAAAATGGTTATTTTATATTACGTTCAAATTAAATTATATAATCTATTTCGTTGGATTCAAAATAGTGAATAATGTTGGGAACATCAGTTGTTTTGCTGAAAGTGTGGTTCGGGGTTTTAAATTAAAGGACCGCAAGATATTTTATTTATTTAAAATAAAATCGAATATAAAAGTAAATAAATATAGGAGAGCCGACCTAAACTGTATGCGTCGTCCTATTTTACCTTGAGCAGTAAAATTTGTTTCCTCCTCCAGCTATGTAAACATGAATTAATGGCGCCACCCTAACCTTTCAATATCGCAGACCTATCATTTCCTCGAGCTGTAATTTTTGCTCCTTTCTCGTGTATAAAAACACACACAGACCCATTCATTTTTGCAAACTGAAACCAAAGCTCAAATCAAAAAAGGAAATGGCTCCCTCTTCATTTTACAAATCGAAATCGAAATAATATCACTCGCGATGTCCTCCGAAGCCCTAAACCACTGATGGATTCGCGATTTTGAAATGGGAAGAAGGTTCGAACTCGAGCTAACCGAGTTAGGCAAGAAATGGCATCACCGTTGGTTGATAAGGGGATCTGGGCTCGTGATTCAGACAATCGCAATTTCAAATCTTTGTCGCGAAATCACCTGAAGCTCGACTAAATGGTAGAGACGCTCGTGAATTTGGGGAGTCGATGCAGAAATCGAGGGTTTGAACGAGGTTACGAGGTAGTTGAGGCCATTCGATTTTGGCTACATCAACGTTAGGGTAGCGGCCTGGTCACGGTGGTAATCTGACGCGGTGCGATGCAGATTAGGGAAAAGTCACCAGGTCTTAGAGAAGCTAGGGTACAGGGTATCGAGGGTAGAAGGGAGTCGCAAGCGCTGTTAGGGATCAAACTGGAGTATGTGATTTCAGTGGAGTCTGATTGAGGAAGGTAGATGCTGAAAGAAATGGCCGAGACAGCAAAGGGTGGTAGTTTGAATATGAATTATTTGATGAATTACCGAGGTATATAATTTCAGTTTTGGAGCTGAACAATGGTTGCCGACATGTTTCGGGGTTGTTCAAGATAGCTAGGTGGTAAATGAATTCACTCGGGTAAAATCGTGACTGAGACGATACAGCAATTTACCGGATATTCAGCAAATAAAATCACGGTGAGTAAATCTCACTCACCTTTTATTTTTAATTATTTTTATTTCGTTAAAAATAATTGTTGTTGCTTGTTTGGATTTTTCTGCTTGTTTATATATATTAGTTATTTAGGCTATATATATATATTGGGTTGATTGATTGGTTGGATTCCCGCAGTCTCATTAGCGGATGCCCGCAGTTTCATAGCGGATGATTACCCTATACGCCCCACGCTATGATTAGTGGATGACCTTCTATACCGCGATATTCTGCCATGAAGCAGAATGGGTATTATTTATGTGCTAACATCTGTGGATGCAGGAAAACAGGTTGGAGGAATCCAACTGGATTCCTCAAAAATATATTATCTGTTTGTTTATTTGTTTGCATATATATTGTTATATATGACGTGTTAGAAAAATAAATAATTCGTTGCTTTGTGTGTTTAAATATCACTGGGCCAAGTGTTAATTTATTAAAATATCATGAGAAAGATATTTGAGGTTTAAAGGAAAATTCTATTTTTCCCAAATAGAAATTTGAAATTTCAAGTAGAATTTGAAAATCTAGAATTTCAAACGGAATATTGAAATAAGAATTTCAAAATAGAATTTTGAAATGAAATTTCAAAATAGAACTTGAAAATAGAATTTTTAAGTGAAAATTTAAATAGAGTTTAAATATTTGAAAGGAGTTGGAATATTTGAAATTCAGAAGAAAATTTAAATAAGATTTGAAATGGGATTTTAATTATGTAAATAAAATTTGAGTATAACATTTGAATTTTAAAAGGAGTTGAATATTTGAATTTTAAGAAGAGATTGAATATTAGAAATTCAAATAGGAGTTCAAATAGAATTTGAATAGACGAAATTGGAAGGGAAAAATAGAATTTGAATTCAAGAGATTAAATGAAATTTGAATTCAAAGGAATTCGAATAAGAAATTCAAATAGAGATTTGAATGTAGAATTTCAAAACAGACTTTGAAATATGGAATTTCAAAGAAGAATTTCAAGATAGAATTTGAAATATAGAATTTCAAAGAAGAATTAAATAGAATTTGAAATATAGTATTTCAAGGAAGAATTCAAATGTGAAATTTGAATAGAGATTTGAAATGGAATTCAAAAAAAGAAATTTGAATTGGGATTTGAAATAGAAATTCAAGTGCTGAATTTGAACATGGAATTGAATATAGAAATTCAAGTAGAAATTTGAATATGAGATTTCAAAATAGAATTTGAAATAAACTTCGAAGTAGGATTTCAAAGTAAGATTGAAATAGGATTTCAAAATAGGAAATCCAAATAGTTTTGAAATGGAATTTGAATTCAAGGGAATTCACATGAATTTGAATAATAGAAATTCAAATGGTGTTGAAAATGAATTTGAATATTAGAAATTCAAAGGAGTTAAAAATAAGTTTGAATATTAGAATTCAAATGGGGCTGGAAATGAATTTGAATGTTAGAATTCAAATGGAAAGGGAAAATGAAATTTGAATATAAGAGATTCAAATTGAATTCAAATAGGATTTGATCTATGGGATTTGAATATGAAATTCAAATGGGTTTTAAACTATGGAAATTTTGAATATAGAATTTAAAAAGGAGTTTGAATATTTGAACTTCAATAGAATTCAAATATAGAAATGGGAATATAGAAGTTCAAATGGAATTTAAGTATAAAGTTTGAATAAGAGAATTCAAATGAATTCAAACATAGAATTTGAATATAGGAAATTCAAATAGAAATTCAAATATTGAATTTGAATATCAAATAGAAAAGGGATTGGGATTTGAAATATAGAATTCAAAAGTGAGATTGGAATTTGAATCAAGAAATTCAAATAGAGTTAAATGAAGTTGAATTCATTTTAAAGAAGTTTGACGTTTATATTTATAAATATAATTAAAACGAACTCGCCGCAGCGCTGCAGTTCGTAAAATAGCGATTCGAACTTCAATCGAATATACAGGACTCGATTGAAGTCGAAATTCTTTGAAACAAGAAACGTCAGGACCGGTTTGATAATAGTTTTCTAATGAAGGAGAAAAATCTGAATTTCGTCGTATAGATTTTGAGTTATGTCAAAATCAAAATTTCAAAAATGCAGCGCCATAAACCATTATAAACCATAATGGATTTTATATATAAATATTGGGATTTTTAAGCAAATAAAAATCCGGATTGCCATTTAAAAATATAGACTTGAGTTAGAAAATAAATATGGACTCAAGTGAAGTAAAGAAGATGATTTTTGAAATAATAACCATATTTTTGATTATTGAATAGAATTAGTTAATTGAGTTTGAACTAAAATCGAACTTGAAAAGTGAAATTTGGGATTGTAAATATATATTCGAAATCGAATATAGAACTAAAATTGGAATTTGAATTCAATTGATTGATAAGTAAGTGGAAATATATTTGAAACGTGTTATATTCAAATATACAAGCGAGATAGGCAGATAGTTAGTTAAAGAATTACTTTAACGAGTTGAGTCAAACGAGTGTATGAAATTGAAATACATTGGACAAGTATAGACATACAGGAGACAGGATGGGACAAGAATAATGCAGGTATATAAATAATGTGCTCGACAAAAGGTACATGTTTAAATTCATATATGGGTTTTATGCGCCGTATCGGCAAGCCGCTTGGCTTTTCCTTTTTCTTTTTGATTGAGGAAGATACCGGGAAGCTATTTGAAATTTCCCGATGCTCCCGATACAGGGGAGGTTATGGCGAATTTTTCCGGGAATTTAAGGAGTTAGAATATTTTTAAGGAATTTGACAATTAAAAATCTATATATCGATATATATAGAATTCAATAAGGAAACGAAATCAAAAATAGCGTAAAGGGCCAAGATTGATTATTGAAAATATTTGGTTAACAAATATTGATAAGGAAATGGAGAAGTGGTTTAATTAATGAAATATTAATTAAAGGGCCCAGTGATTTGTTTGATATGTTGATTGAACACTTGTTTTATTCGATAGTTAAATCACAGACTATCGAAGTTTTTGACCATCGTTGTCAATATGGAGAGACCGGTTGGATTATTATCCGAAGAACCACTCCGTATCGGCATAAGCGTTGCGAACCAAGTATGCTGGATATATTGAAGACGGAGTGAAGTGCAAGGGCTTTTCTATTTATAGAAATAGTGCCTTCGGTTTCGTTCAATCCCAGAACGAACGTAAATGGACGAATGTCTGACAGAGTATTTCCAATGATCAAATGGGTTGGTCTGTGTAAATATATATGGTTGCAACGGATTTATCCCTTAGCATAATATCCAGAATATTTGTGCAAATCAATTAGTGATTAACGGGTCTGACAATGTGGCATTCAAAGTGATTGTGCTGACAATGAATGGTAAGTATGCGTAGCCTCAGGCCTCAACAACCGGGAAAAGACAAAAATCGGGCAGGCAGCATGGCTATGTGGGTCGCACCCATTAGGGTGTATAATCACCTATCTAGAGAAATTCCTTTTGTTTCTAAATCTATCGATTCTGCCCATTCGGGAAACGGTGGTTTGAGTCCAACCGTTGGTGATATACATTCGATACACTCAAGCGAAATGAGTGGTCGGTCATGTGTGGGCCGGGTTACAAGATGTTCTTGTTGAACCCAGGTGTATTCGCCTCTAGAGATGCACTGTCGGAAGGTGGTCCCATACCTTGTCATGTTGGAAATCCAATCTCCAATAAGCGCCATGCGGTTTTTGATTTTATACTATATATGTGGAGCGTGAGATGCAAGCGTTCTGCTAATTGGTTATTTATTTGATGTAGACATTATTATAATATCACTGGATGTCACGGCCCGGGGTCGTTACAGGTGGTATCAGAGCTTAGGTTGAGTGAATACCTAGGCTTGTGTGGCATGTGCTCATTAGAGATAGGGTCAGTAGTACCCTAGAATGAGTTGAGTCTATATATACGAGAGAGCGTATTTGTTAATTGATATAAAAATTGTTTTATATTGTGTTGGCTTGTCTGTTGAGTGGTTTATGAATTCTGGTCGAATAGTGGGACGCCACAAAGTCGATAGGAATTTCTAAACACTTGGACAGAAGATTGAACACGATATTGTTTTAAAGTGGGTAGATGAAATAATTTTACCCAAATTTCTATTTTGATATAGAAGGAATAATTTTCCGGAATTATTATATGGATGTGTCGATTGTTAGGATTATAATCAAATGAGATTATAAATTTAGAATAGTTATTTATAACCAGAGTAGAATTTGTATAGGAATTAAATATACAAATGAGATGAATTAGAATTAAATTCAAACCGGAATTAAGAATTCAAAATCCTGGGAAGTTAAAAAAAATATTTTTCAAAGTATAATAAAATAATATAGATTTGTTTTAGAAGGATTTGAAAGAAAATCATTTTAGATGGATTTAGAAGTAATAAAGTACTGAACTCACTTCAGTGGCTGGGAAATTATTCTGATGATGATTGCAACATCATCAGTGTTCATTTCCGAGTTTCTAAGTGATGAATTGCTGCCTTAGAAAAAGTTTTGATGGAAATTTGTTTTGAAAGAAACAAGTGATTTAAAAATCCAAGTGTTTGGATTTGAAATGGAAATAAATATATATGTATATATTTATGGGATTTCAAAAGAATTTGAAAGGAAAACCCAGGGATTTGAATTCTGGAATTTAAAATTTAACTTAAGCAAGTTAAATGAGTTGAAGTAAATCAATTGACTAAAATCAATTTGAATAGGTTTAATGGAATATGGATTGGATATAAATGGATTGATCGTAGATCATTCGAATCAAATGAAGGAAGACCAAAAATTTTGGTTGAAATTAAAGTCATAGAAATATGAGGAGTTGGGTTTCAACATAAGAGAGATATTGAAAAGAAATGGATTTGTACCCTTTTTTCTACCTTAGCAATTTCGAGGACGAAATTATTTTAAGGGGGGAAGAATGTAACGACCCAGATTTTTCTAATCGATTTATTTTGAATATTTAATATCGTTTTAAATATTGAGCTGATAATATAATCAATTTTTATATTGAATTATCGACATAACTATCGTAAGATGAGGATCTTAAGTAATTAAATTTGAAATGGAGTCAAATTGATTTATATGAAGTTTTATTTGAATTTAAACGATAACAAATAATAATTTATTATCGAAGAATTCATTTGTTTAAATTTAAATTATATTATATTGATTTAAAATGGTTATTTTATATTACGTTCAAATTAAATTATATAATCTATTTCGTTGGATTCAAAATAGTGAATAATGTTGGGAACATCAGTTGTTTTGCTGAAAGTGTGGTTCGGGGTTTTAAATTAAAGGACCGCAAGATATTTTATTTATTTAAAATAAAATCGAATATAAAAGTAAATAAATATAGGAGAGCCGACCTAAACTGTATGCGTCGTCCTATTTTACCTTGAGCAGTAAAATTTGTTTCCTCCTCCAGCTATGTAAACATGAATTAATGGCGCCACCCTAACCTTTCAATATCGCAGACCTATCATTTCCTCGAGCTGTAATTTTTGCTCCTTTCTCGTGTATAAAAACACACACAGACCCATTCATTTTTGCAAACTGAAACCAAAGCTCAAATCAAAAAAGGAAATGGCTCCCTCTTCATTTTACAAATCGAAATCGAAATAATATCACTCGCGATGTCCTCCGAAGCCCTAAACCACTGATGGATTCGCGATTTTGAAATGGGAAGAAGGTTCGAACTCGAGCTAACCGAGTTAGGCAAGAAATGGCATCACCGTTGGTTGATAAGGGGATCTGGGCTCGTGATTCAGACAATCGCAATTTCAAATCTTTGTCGCGAAATCACCTGAAGCTCGACTAAATGGTAGAGACGCTCGTGAATTTGGGGAGTCGATGCAGAAATCGAGGGTTTGAACGAGGTTACGAGGTAGTTGAGGCCATTCGATTTTGGCTACATCAACGTTAGGGTAGCGGCCTGGTCACGGTGGTAATCTGACGCGGTGCGATGCAGATTAGGGAAAAGTCACCAGGTCTTAGAGAAGCTAGGGTACAGGGTATCGAGGGTAGAAGGGAGTCGCAAGCGCTGTTAGGGATCAAACTGGAGTATGTGATTTCAGTGGAGTCTGATTGAGGAAGGTAGATGCTGAAAGAAATGGCCGAGACAGCAAAGGGTGGTAGTTTGAATATGAATTATTTGATGAATTACCGAGGTATATAATTTCAGTTTTGGAGCTGAACAATGGTTGCCGACATGTTTCGGGGTTGTTCAAGATAGCTAGGTGGTAAATGAATTCACTCGGGTAAAATCGTGACTGAGACGATACAGCAATTTACCGGATATTCAGCAAATAAAATCACGGTGAGTAAATCTCACTCACCTTTTATTTTTAATTATTTTTATTTCGTTAAAAATAATTGTTGTTGCTTGTTTGGATTTTTCTGCTTGTTTATATATATTAGTTATTTAGGCTATATATATATATTGGGTTGATTGATTGGTTGGATTCCCGCAGTCTCATTAGCGGATGCCCGCAGTTTCATAGCGGATGATTACCCTATACGCCCCACGCTATGATTAGTGGATGACCTTCTATACCGCGATATTCTGCCATGAAGCAGAATGGGTATTATTTATGTGCTAACATCTGTGGATGCAGGAAAACAGGTTGGAGGAATCCAACTGGATTCCTCAAAAATATATTATCTGTTTGTTTATTTGTTTGCATATATATTGTTATATATGACGTGTTAGAAAAATAAATAATTCGTTGCTTTGTGTGTTTAAATATCACTGGGCCAAGTGTTAATTTATTAAAATATCATGAGAAAGATATTTGAGGTTTAAAGGAAAATTCTATTTTTCCCAAATAGAAATTTGAAATTTCAAGTAGAATTTGAAAATCTAGAATTTCAAACGGAATATTGAAATAAGAATTTCAAAATAGAATTTTGAAATGAAATTTCAAAATAGAACTTGAAAATAGAATTTTTAAGTGAAAATTTAAATAGAGTTTAAATATTTGAAAGGAGTTGGAATATTTGAAATTCAGAAGAAAATTTAAATAAGATTTGAAATGGGATTTTAATTATGTAAATAAAATTTGAGTATAACATTTGAATTTTAAAAGGAGTTGAATATTTGAATTTTAAGAAGAGATTGAATATTAGAAATTCAAATAGGAGTTCAAATAGAATTTGAATAGACGAAATTGGAAGGGAAAAATAGAATTTGAATTCAAGAGATTAAATGAAATTTGAATTCAAAGGAATTCGAATAAGAAATTCAAATAGAGATTTGAATGTAGAATTTCAAAACAGACTTTGAAATATGGAATTTCAAAGAAGAATTTCAAGATAGAATTTGAAATATAGAATTTCAAAGAAGAATTAAATAGAATTTGAAATATAGTATTTCAAGGAAGAATTCAAATGTGAAATTTGAATAGAGATTTGAAATGGAATTCAAAAAAAGAAATTTGAATTGGGATTTGAAATAGAAATTCAAGTGCTGAATTTGAACATGGAATTGAATATAGAAATTCAAGTAGAAATTTGAATATGAGATTTCAAAATAGAATTTGAAATAAACTTCGAAGTAGGATTTCAAAGTAAGATTGAAATAGGATTTCAAAATAGGAAATCCAAATAGTTTTGAAATGGAATTTGAATTCAAGGGAATTCACATGAATTTGAATAATAGAAATTCAAATGGTGTTGAAAATGAATTTGAATATTAGAAATTCAAAGGAGTTAAAAATAAGTTTGAATATTAGAATTCAAATGGGGCTGGAAATGAATTTGAATGTTAGAATTCAAATGGAAAGGGAAAATGAAATTTGAATATAAGAGATTCAAATTGAATTCAAATAGGATTTGATCTATGGGATTTGAATATGAAATTCAAATGGGTTTTAAACTATGGAAATTTTGAATATAGAATTTAAAAAGGAGTTTGAATATTTGAACTTCAATAGAATTCAAATATAGAAATGGGAATATAGAAGTTCAAATGGAATTTAAGTATAAAGTTTGAATAAGAGAATTCAAATGAATTCAAACATAGAATTTGAATATAGGAAATTCAAATAGAAATTCAAATATTGAATTTGAATATCAAATAGAAAAGGGATTGGGATTTGAAATATAGAATTCAAAAGTGAGATTGGAATTTGAATCAAGAAATTCAAATAGAGTTAAATGAAGTTGAATTCATTTTAAAGAAGTTTGACGTTTATATTTATAAATATAATTAAAACGAACTCGCCGCAGCGCTGCAGTTCGTAAAATAGCGATTCGAACTTCAATCGAATATACAGGACTCGATTGAAGTCGAAATTCTTTGAAACAAGAAACGTCAGGACCGGTTTGATAATAGTTTTCTAATGAAGGAGAAAAATCTGAATTTCGTCGTATAGATTTTGAGTTATGTCAAAATCAAAATTTCAAAAATGCAGCGCCATAAACCATTATAAACCATAATGGATTTTATATATAAATATTGGGATTTTTAAGCAAATAAAAATCCGGATTGCCATTTAAAAATATAGACTTGAGTTAGAAAATAAATATGGACTCAAGTGAAGTAAAGAAGATGATTTTTGAAATAATAACCATATTTTTGATTATTGAATAGAATTAGTTAATTGAGTTTGAACTAAAATCGAACTTGAAAAGTGAAATTTGGGATTGTAAATATATATTCGAAATCGAATATAGAACTAAAATTGGAATTTGAATTCAATTGATTGATAAGTAAGTGGAAATATATTTGAAACGTGTTATATTCAAATATACAAGCGAGATAGGCAGATAGTTAGTTAAAGAATTACTTTAACGAGTTGAGTCAAACGAGTGTATGAAATTGAAATACATTGGACAAGTATAGACATACAGGAGACAGGATGGGACAAGAATAATGCAGGTATATAAATAATGTGCTCGACAAAAGGTACATGTTTAAATTCATATATGGGTTTTATGCGCCGTATCGGCAAGCCGCTTGGCTTTTCCTTTTTCTTTTTGATTGAGGAAGATACCGGGAAGCTATTTGAAATTTCCCGATGCTCCCGATACAGGGGAGGTTATGGCGAATTTTTCCGGGAATTTAAGGAGTTAGAATATTTTTAAGGAATTTGACAATTAAAAATCTATATATCGATATATATAGAATTCAATAAGGAAACGAAATCAAAAATAGCGTAAAGGGCCAAGATTGATTATTGAAAATATTTGGTTAACAAATATTGATAAGGAAATGGAGAAGTGGTTTAATTAATGAAATATTAATTAAAGGGCCCAGTGATTTGTTTGATATGTTGATTGAACACTTGTTTTATTCGATAGTTAAATCACAGACTATCGAAGTTTTTGACCATCGTTGTCAATATGGAGAGACCGGTTGGATTATTATCCGAAGAACCACTCCGTATCGGCATAAGCGTTGCGAACCAAGTATGCTGGATATATTGAAGACGGAGTGAAGTGCAAGGGCTTTTCTATTTATAGAAATAGTGCCTTCGGTTTCGTTCAATCCCAGAACGAACGTAAATGGACGAATGTCTGACAGAGTATTTCCAATGATCAAATGGGTTGGTCTGTGTAAATATATATGGTTGCAACGGATTTATCCCTTAGCATAATATCCAGAATATTTGTGCAAATCAATTAGTGATTAACGGGTCTGACAATGTGGCATTCAAAGTGATTGTGCTGACAATGAATGGTAAGTATGCGTAGCCTCAGGCCTCAACAACCGGGAAAAGACAAAAATCGGGCAGGCAGCATGGCTATGTGGGTCGCACCCATTAGGGTGTATAATCACCTATCTAGAGAAATTCCTTTTGTTTCTAAATCTATCGATTCTGCCCATTCGGGAAACGGTGGTTTGAGTCCAACCGTTGGTGATATACATTCGATACACTCAAGCGAAATGAGTGGTCGGTCATGTGTGGGCCGGGTTACAAGATGTTCTTGTTGAACCCAGGTGTATTCGCCTCTAGAGATGCACTGTCGGAAGGTGGTCCCATACCTTGTCATGTTGGAAATCCAATCTCCAATAAGCGCCATGCGGTTTTTGATTTTATACTATATATGTGGAGCGTGAGATGCAAGCGTTCTGCTAATTGGTTATTTATTTGATGTAGACATTATTATAATATCACTGGATTTTTGTATCAAAGTGTTTTGGGTTATAGTAAGGTAAAAACCGTCCGTGTTTATGTGTGGGCTGGTCTTACTATTATCTTTTCTTTCGAAAAGAGTTTTGAAAGTTAAACAAGTGGTTGGAGTTTACTCACACCAGTCCCATGACTGACCCAGAGTTTATTTTGTTTTGTTTTCCCTAAACTCTTGGGTGCCCAAATTTGTACGGGCAGTCAAGTGTTTCAGGCTTTTACAGATACACTTGGAGGAGCTTGAAGCAGGAGGCTTCAACGTTAGTTATTTAGAGTTACTTCCGCTGGATCAAATGTTATGTGTACTCTGATGATGGTATGTATGTATGTACAAAACAGATTTGTATTTCGAAGCTTATGTTATATAATATATTTTATTCGTTCCGCTGTGAGTTGTGATCTTCGTTTTTCTCCTATTCTAATATTTCTTTCTTTCTATTTCTCATCCGCTAACTTCTTTCTATTAATGGTTCGTATTTCTGTGTTATTTGGGTTGGACGTGTGTTGTATTTAGTCAACTCAGATAGCACGGATTTGCGGGTCGTTACATAGTCACCTTGATTACTGTATAAATTTGCACACACTCAATTTATACATATGTGAACATACATACATACATACGTACGTACACATGTATGTGTATCTATGTATGAGTGGTGTGTTCCGGACTCATTTATTTGTTCGCTGGTCACACTTATGATAAATGCTTGCTACTGTCCATTACTACATCCTACTTTGCCATGTCCTTGCCTCCTCTGTACATTGAGTTGTGAATTCCATGAAATGTTGATAGTATATTAATCTTTCCCCATGTTGACAAGTTTGTGTATTTTCCACTTGTATTAACGTGTCTCAACATATGTATACACATATTTATATGTATATACGTGTGTATTGGTGAGCGAGAATTATGTGTAAAAAAAAAGTATGTGCTTAATGGTCATCCCATTTGTTGTATCCAGTTGTGAACCCCTATCAAGGGATCTGAACTTAAATGGTTAGGCATCGAAACTCATATGATTGCATTGGTTGAATAAAACTTAGTACTGTCATTTATTTGCCCCTTTCCAGTTGGTCATCAAGTTATTTTTAGGTCATTGCTGCCTTTCTCTATATGCTTTGCTTTGTGCATGTTGCCACTGTTATTTTGCTGCATACATTAAAATAAGAAATTTTTAGGTCATTGCTGCCTTTCTCTATATGCTTTGCTTTGTGCATGTTGCCACTGTTATTTTGCTGCATACATTAAAATAAGAACAGAATTCTTCACTTGATGACCCACTTATAATTTGACATTTGATTTTAATAAGGAAAAAAATATTGCAATTGATTGGGTCTACACTACTGTTGCTTGATGTACCTTGACTTTATGCATATTTGCACTTGTTTCATTTTAATCTGGAATCAAATCCGACCCTTGGTTGTTGCATGCATTTGACCCATGCTTTATTCATACTAGTGCATTTCTATTTGTCGGGTTATAATCATGTCTAGTTTGGTTTCCTTGCCTAGTTTTTAATAGGATTGTGTACATGTGGTGGCTACCGCACATACATGTAAACATTTTGTTTGCGTATATACGTACCAGCAACATGCGTATAAACAACAAATCAACCCTGTCTTATACCATCTATGCATCTGCCATATTGCTTTTAATGTGCTTTATATATGGCTGTCTTATCCATTTTTATGATCTGAGCCATTTAGTTTTGTTGTATGCACAAGGAATACAGATACGGCAATAACAGTTTTGATGTGTGCACAATTTTAATCTTGTGTGCATGCTTCATTTAATTCTTTTGCCATAACTTAGGAACTTGAATTGTTTGGGCTTTTATGTGACAACTATACAGGTGACTGGACTGAACTAGAAGCAAATAAAGAGTCAGCGTATATGAATTTGTTTATAAATTAAGTGACATTGAGTGTATTGTAGTGAGAGATGTAATGTATATGAAATAGAATGTATGAATAACATTATAATGCACAGTGGTGTATAAAATATTTTATTGAATAAAAAAATGTTTAAATATTTAAATTATTTGAAATAGCATTATTATTCAATATCGGTTATGTTTAAACAAACTGATGTTATAAGGAGCATATATCATCAGATGTTCAAAAAAAGTGATGTAATAAACCATCTTTTACATCGCTTGTTGTAGAAAACCGACGTATATAACAATAAGTAACATCGGTTCTTTTAAAGTGACTGATGTAATCATCTTTTTTAACAACGGTTCTTTATAAATAACAATGTAGAATTCGTGTGAAGACATCGGTCGTAAACCATCGGATATCCTAATCAAAATGTTGTATAAAGTCATCTTAGACATCAACCAAAAAGCGATGTGAAAGACACTGACCTTTCTCTACACATGTGAAGATATCGGTCGAAATTCTTTCAGACATCGGCCAACAACTGATGTCATAGGTAGTTTTTCTAGTAGTGACAACACATTCATAAATTATAATAATTTTAGAAAATCATTCTTTTTAAATCAAAATATAATTTTTAGGCAAAATAATTTCATTTACCCACTTTAAAACAATATTATGTCGAATTTGTCAGTTCAAGTGTTTCCAAACTCTTATCGACATCATGGCGTCCTACGATTCGACCAGAATTCATAAACCACTCAATAGACAAACCAACACAATATAAACCATTTTTATATCAATTAATAAATACGCACTCATATATATATATATATATATATATATATATGTATGTATGTGTATATATATATGTTTATATACATATATATATGTGTGTTTATATATGTACACACACACACTCAAACTCATTCTAAGGTACTACTGACCCTATCTCTAATGAGCAAACCCACCAAAGCCCTAATACCAATGTAATAGCCCGAGCGATTTTCGACCCTAAAAATCGACAAAAATACGTTCACTGTATAACATGTCGACTATTCAAGTACCGAAAATACCGGATCATTTGGGTTAAAGAAATAAGATAGAAGAAGATAGAAACAATACACAGATCCCGCAGCGGAATAAAATAAAATATATTATATATAACAAATTTTAAAATACATAACTGTAACTGTATATACATACCAATAATTAGAGGGCAACATTTATTCGATATAACGGAAAGTAAGCACTTAATAACTAACGGTGAAACACCCTGCTCCAAGTTCCTCCAAGTGCATCCGTAAGAACCTGAGGTACTTGAGTGCTAGTATAAATTTGGGCACCCAAGAGTTTTAGGGAAAACAAACAAAATAAACTCCAGGTCGGTTATGGGACCGATGTGAGTAAACTACAAACAATTTGCTTAATTTTAGAAATCTTTTAGAAGAATGGAATTCTTGTAAGACACGACCACACAAAAACATGACACTTTTTTTATTTACGTTTGGAACCTAAGATTTCACTCAAGCCATTGCTTGTCGGTCTTAGTAAACCCCACGGGTAGTGATATACCCCAATTTTTCAACACCTTCGCACTACCTAAGTAGTCACCCCTAGAAATTGGCAGAGGTGGCCCTCAAACCTGAGACTTATGTCTCATCCCAATTCGCCCACCTCTAACCAACTGAGCTAGGAGTGTCGGGTACATGACACATGTTTTTCCCTTACGATAATCAAAACTCTTTTATTATAAATCAAGTTATATTATTATAATGTCTATCAATCCACAAATAAAGTAGGAATATAGCCGAAATGCTTGCATCTCATTTTTTGACATAAGTAGTTTACATTTAAAACCATAAGGCTCGTATTGGAGTTTGGAATTCCATACATGACTAGGTATGGAACCACCTTCCGATCAGTGTCCTCTAGAAATAAAACATTGGGGTTTAACAAGAACATCTTGCAATCTGACCATATAAAACCGACCACTCATTCAACTTGAGTGTACTGAATATATCATCACCACGGTTGTAGGTCCTCCAACGTGCACATTTCGAAGCGTACAAAAAGCGACAATCGATTTCTTTAGATCAGGTGATGATATATCCTAATGGGTATGACCGACATAGCCTTGATGCCTGCCCGATTTTAGTTATTTCCCTGTTGATGATGCTTGAGGCTATGATTACCTTTTGGAAACATCACATTTAAACTTTGAATGCCATATTGTCAGATCCTTGAATAACTAATTGACTAACACAAATATACTCTGAGTGTTAAGCTAAAAGAAGTTATCTTCTCCGCCACCATTCTCGGTATATTTGTAAAAACCAAAGTACGTGATTATTGGAGATACACTGTCAGACTTTAATCCTTACAAGTTCATTGTAGGTCTGAATGAAACCGAAGGCACTATTTTCTATTAATCCATCTTAGGCAGTTTCTACCTAGGATTAACATAAATAGTCCTTGCACTTTACTCCGTCTTCGATTATCTTCAATATAATCTAATTCGCAATGCTTATGCCTACATGGAGTGGTTTTAGATAATAAATTTGATCTTGGTCTCTCCGAACTGACAGTGATGATATTAAATTGGCCAAAACTTTGATAGTTGGTTATTTAACTAACAAAGAAACAACAATGAACCAAACTTTTATTTCAATATTCAATCAAGCAATATTGAGCCCTTTTAGATTAATCTCCTATTAATTTAAATCACTTTTTCGAACATTCATCTCAAATATCTTCTTCTGCTATATTTTCAAAAATCGCTTTACCCCCTCAGAACATTGGGAAAACATCTCCATACTCCACAAAACTCTTTATTTTCTATACTTAGAAAGTATTCATTATTACCATTGGAAAACATTTCCACATACTTATCTTTTTCACAAAACCATTCATTTTCTATACTTATAAAATATTCACTGTTATATTTCCAAAACCATACTTACTTAAGCTATACGAATGTTGTGTAAAACATTGTTATGACAACCCAAAGCACTGCATATATATTCAAATCTCCTTAAAAAAGATTCCTTTTTTGAAATCATTTGGTTTATACTTCAAATATTTCCAAAATTCCTTTTCCGACACTTAGGAAAATATTTAAAAATATTATTCAAATCTTCATTTGAATTTTGCTTAGGAAATATTTTATAACCTGACCCATTAAACTTTTGAATGCATATTAATTCCTTTTCCACTTTCCAAAATCGATTATACTTATTTATAATCTTAATTTTCCTTTCACAACTTCTTCTATGAATTTATACTCATTTTTGAAGTTCTTCCCTTTAACAAATTTGATTTATAAGATTTATCTTATAAAATCTCTTTCGTTAAATAAAACACATTTAATAAATCTCAAAAGAATTTATAACTAACGATCCGACTTCAAAAAATCTTTATGCTTAAATAAGTATTTATAGAAAATAATAGATTTTAAAATGTTTAAATTAATATTTCTAATAACTGAACTTTTTATAAAACAAAGATAATAAGTAATTTTAATTTGAAATGATGTTACGTTATCACAAAACTTATTTATAAAAAATAAAGATTATATTCCCCTATCCTTTTAATACTAAAATAATAGCTAACCAAAATATTTAACTTTGAATATTGTTTTACTAAATAATTTTAGATAAATAATCATCCTTTCTGGAAAATAAATCATTTTTTTATAAATCTCGACATAGTCGATTTCCAATTATAAATCCCTCTTGATTTATCTTAATTCAATTTACATTCCGAATTCCGAAATAAAATCAACTTCTCCCTTTTAAATCGATCTCCGCTTTACTTTCTCTTTAAATTAACATTTAAATTTACGTTTCTAAATTAGCCAATAATAATTATTAATCTTTATTTATAAACATCGTTTATAAATTAAATTCTCCTTGTTTTTAAACAAGTTTTTATTTCCAAGCCCATTCGTAATTCAACTTCCATTTGGATAAATACTTTCCCTTCTTAAATCCTTTTATGTATCTCAAATTATTTTTTAAATGCGAAATCACTTATAAATTCGTTTATAACTTTAGATTGACTTCAAATCCATTTATAAATTATTGGTTCAAAACCAAATATAAATTTTCTTGTCAAAATCCAAATACATCCATTTATACAGATACAATTATAATCTCCAATTATAAATCCATGGCTTAATTAACACTTTCCATTTTAATTTAAATTATTCAACACCTCTTTATAAATGTCTTGCACAAGCTATACATTTATGACGTTTAAATAATCAACTTTTATTTGACTTCCACAAATACTTTCTCTTTTAATACTTCTAAATTATTGGACGCATAAATTTTAAGAATCACTTTGGAATCCAAATTAAAACAAAATCAATGTTTAATATTTCATAAATCCAAATTCATGGCTCAGTGCTATTTTAGCGCTAAATAGGGAGTTTCACATCAATCATAACAAACATGGCATCAAACATGTCACAAGCCACACAATATAGCATATATAACATTATTTATAATTTAGAATTAACTACTGTGAGGAATCATATTGGATCCCTCCAACCTTTTCCCTACATCCACTGATGTTGGTCAACACAAATGTGCGGGGAGCATAGGGTCTCACCCGCTAAAATATGCAGGAATATCCAACTACCAAGCCTTCATTTAATATATATATATATATATATATAACAACAAACAATTGATAATAATTTATGAATCTATATAAAACAACCAACAAACATCATATAAACTTATATACTAAATTAAAATTCATTTATAAAAATATAAACGAGCTAAAGATAGAGAGTGTACTCACATTGATTTTAATTCGATGATTTATTATCGTTTTAATCCAATTTTAAACAAATGTTTAAAATTAGACGAAAATCCCAGTTAGTCCCAAATCCTGCCAAAATCAGTTCTATAGCATAGTCTACGTCTATACGAACCCGAATCTTCTGATCGCACTCGATTTAGACCTAGTATGGTTGGGTAATGCAGTTTACAAATTTTAATTTTTAGTAACGATAATTATAAACTAATTACCTATCTGAAATTAATTATATACCTTAATCCATAATTTAATCTTCTTCTTCCATATAAAACGCCATCCACCTGTAATAACAACATCCATCTTCACTAATACTTCTCTCTTCCTCAACAACCACCCTGCACCACGAAATCATCCACTGACTTCATAGTTTTTCTCCTCTATGCGAATGCTTTCCACTTTACCCATCCATCTCGAACTTGCATACACCCTTCTTGATTTACGTCCTCGGCCCTCTCCGCCTTATGTTGTATAGGATGCGACACTTATTAGCATCAAATTCCACGAAATTCTCACCCAGATGCGAAATCATACCACAATATAAACTATGAGCTTCAAATCAAGAATCAAGCACCACAAATCCCAAAAATCTCTAACCTAGTTGTCGTTGGTTCGAACCAGAACCTGAGGAAACTCGTCGCACCAAAAACTGGGTATACTGAGCTGAAGCTTTTGGATCCAATAACATTGGATTTCGTTTTGAATTCGATGTTATAAAAAAAATTTTGAAGAAGGAATTAGGAGGAAGCTTTGATTTATTTTGAATGAGAAAAACCGAAGAAGCTTGTTATTGAATAAGGACGAAGGCTGAAAGTTTTAAAGCCAAGATTAGCCGCAAATGTTGTATGCAACACGATCTTCCAGGATTTCGTAAGATTTGAAAAGATTTTATAAAGATTTGAAAACGAGATTTCTACAAGTGAACATTGTTTTATAATATTATATTTACTATTTTTGTTCGTTTCACGTTTATAATTCGCACCATTATAGAGTTACTCCGATCACTATGAAAATTTACAATTTGTTATAATTCAATATTCCGGACTCGATGAAATTGGTTTCGTCGAATTCTAAGTCTGTTTGCAAAAAATTTATTTTAATTTCAAAATCGTTAACGGATACGCGTTTAAGCTGCACACGATCGCACAACAACTCCAATTGGCGTGAAACTTAAAATCTAATAATAATTAACCATCATGAATTTTATAAAATTAGTTTTATCAAAATCTAAGTTCGTTTGAAAAATAGCTATTTTAATATGTTGACTAAATCAACGATTTCCAAAATAAATGAAATCGTTTCAATTTGCTATTTTAAAAACCCTACTAACTTAATCCTAATTCAAATTGAATTTATATTAATTATTAGAATCGTTTCTATTCATTTTTAACTTAGAATTCAATTATTTTTCATTTTCGTATTACATAATTCGATATATTCAAAATTAAATTGTATTCCATATATTTAATCGATAAATTCCATATAAAAATACATTTTTATTTCCAATTTAATATTTAAAAAGAGTTGCAAATATTCAAAGTAAAACGAATAAAAATCCAGGTCATTACACCTGTTATGCTTCACTATTATGTCGTATTGTATATTTTCTGTATGTTATTTATGTGTTGCTGGTTATGCAATATTTTCTGTTTTGAGTTATTCTTCCTTCATGATCGTCCCATATCGGCCTGGCACATCTTACAACACATTTTTTACTTAGTTTAGTGTAGGAGTTATGGGGCGGTCATTACATACAAAGCTTGGATCCTTAATTCTTTCACTTTCAGACCTGCTATAAATAGTTAGTATTCTGCTTCGTTGTTGGTTGTAGGGAATCCCAATCTTAATGTGTAACAAATGGAGCATCCTTTAGGAGTCTCATGTGTGGCTCCAACTCCTGTGCAGTAATCATTCATTACACCATCGGTAAGAAGTTTCCATTGTGCGACCACGTCCATTGTTTCTTCCTCTTCGTTCTCCTTGATTGTGAACTCAACCATAAAGTCTGCAAGTGCCTATCCATTGATCACTTTTCGTGGGTGATGTCACATTATATTGATTTAATTTGGTGTTCCGTTTCAGTAATTGCCCTAAAGTTTTTAGGCGAAATAGAACCTTCTTTAGCAGTTGAACGGTGAGCACTTTCATTGGGTAAGCTTGGAAGTATGGTTGTAGTTTTCTTGATACTATTAACAAATAATATGTAAGTTTCTCTAATTTCCGATAGTTCCTTTTTGAATTTGTAAATCGTTTATTGATGTAGTAAATTAGTGTATGAACTTGGGCTTCTTCACGCACAAGTGTAGCACTTAGGGCTTCGTAAAATACATCCAAGTAGATAAACAAATCTTTACCGTCCATCACCTTAGAAAGCATAGGAGGAACTTCCATGTGTTTAAATAACTCTTAGAAATCTGTTTGGCACTCGATGGTCAAACCAAATTCTTTTCCCATTTTTTAGACCATCAAAAAAATGTATGCATTTAACTATGGCCCTTGAAATGATGGCTTAGAGTAATAATTTTCCTGTTTAGACTTTGGAGTTCTCTTTTATTCCTTGGAGCTTCAACATTTCTTAATGCAGTGATTTGCATCGGGTTAGCTTCAAAGCCCCTTCTTCCGCCTTAAACCCAAGAAAATTCCTTGATACAACACTAAAAGAACACTTTAAAGGATTCAACTTTATCCCATATTTCCTCAGCACTTCTAACATTTTGACCAGGTTAGCTATGAGATTTCCAACCATACAAGATTACACTAACATGTCATCGACGTAGACCTCCATAGTTTTCCCTATTTGATTTTTGAACATCAGATTCACCAATCATTGGTAGTTGATCCGACTTTCTTGAATCTGAATGGAATCACTCGATAGAAATACAATCTTAAGTCCATGATGATTTGTGTTTTCCTTATCTTGCTCGTGCATTATGATATGCTTATAAAGTTAAAGTTTGAGTAAGAATTCATGAATGATATGAGTTAGTGCGTTGTCGTTTCATGTACAAGCTAACGATGGGAAATGGGAAGTTGTCCTTAGGATATGCTATGTTGAGATTTGAGTATTCCATGCAAACTCACCATTTCATTTTTGATTTCTTGATAAGGACTGGATTTAATACTCAATTTAGGGATGTTGCACCTCTTATGAACCTGCTCTTCATTAGTTTGTCTTCTTTCTCTTTCAGAGTGGTAGACAATTCTGGTCATTTACTGCGCCTCTTCTGCTTGAATGAAGTGAAGCAGGGTCAATGTTCAACACTTGGCACGCTATCTTTGATGAAATCGTGCATATGTCAGCATGACTCCATGCAAACATATGTATGTTAGCTCGAAGGAAGACGACTAGATCTCTTTAGATCATAATGAGTTATGATCCCGTACTCAATACTTGGAATGGATTTTCCACATCTATAGGGATAAGCACAGAAATTTCGGCTGGTGTTGCCCGATTATGCTCTGCACTCTGCTTTTTAGGGTCTATAGCTCTATAGGCACAAGTATGTTTCCTGAGAAAGAGGTTCTTCTATAGTCGTTTTAAGAGGGGTCTACGAATATAGAGAGATCCCTGCACACTTTTTCCTTTCTCTTCACTTCACTTAAAATAGTGATGCAACATTTACATGCCAAACTTTTGTCTCCTTTCACGCACTAACTCCATTTCTGTGGAAAACTTCTTTGTCATACACTGTAGATCCAACACGATTTTAAAGTCCATCAAAGCAGGTCGTGCGAAAAACACATTATATGCTGACTTTTCATCAACTGTCGTGAAGGTTTGGATTAACATGCCCTTCTTCCCCCCGCCTAATTCGATAGGCAAATTAATCGTCCCAATTGGCTATTTTGGTTCTTCAGCCAATCCCTGAATCTTTAACTGACAGACAGACACATCTCTCATACAATATTCCATTTGTTCCAAAGTCTTTCGGAATAGAAAGTTCATAAAGGCTACTATTGACCAACACCCTTTCCACCCTTGTTGGTCTGATCCCGATGATCATAACCATGGGATCAATAACTAGAGCTTTAACACCCTCGGTATTTCTTGCTTTGAATATAATACCATCAACGAATGTCCTCTATTGTTTCAGATATGTCCTTTCTTTGACTAGTAACAGTTTTGAACCTTTGGTGCATGCTTTAAGGTGCTAACGTAACTTTACATCTCTCCTAATCTTCTTCGAGCATAACGAGGTCCCCTAGAGATCGTGTTGAACACCATCTTTCCGTCATTTCATCTGGCAACTAGGCTTTTAGGGTCAGGTTGGTTAACTGAAGCCATTTTCCCGTATGTAGTAGGTGATAGGCTTGCTTTTGGAAGCTTCTATACGTATTGTTGGAGCTTGTTCTTCCTGATGAGTTCCTCGATGAAATTCTCCATGTAGTAATACTCATTAGTAGTGTGTCTATGGGCTTCACGGAAATGAAAGTATTTGTGTAACGACCCGTGTTTTTCGACCATTTGAATCTGAATATTTAAATTGGTTTTAAATATTATATTTGAAATATTAATAGATTTTAATATTTAATTCGTTATTAAAACAAAGTTTGAACGTTATATATTTATATAAATATAAATCGAGCTCGAAATGGCGCTGCAGTTCGTAATATGGAGTTTTGAATTTCAATCGAATATACAGGATCTGATATAGGTTGGATTTCTGTGAAACAAGAAACGTTGGAACCGTATTGACGATAATTTTCATATGAAAGAGAAAAATCCAGATTTCGTGTTATAGATTGTTAGCTATGGTCAAATCAAAATTTGAAATAGTCGCTATGGATAATCGTTATTAAATTATTGGCCTTTAAAATAGCCATTTTTCAAACGGACTCCGTTTTCGATGAAATCAGTTTCATTGGAACCATATCGTTAAATCATTGTGAGGAAATCAAATTGCATGGCAAACCGATGTCGTGTGTGACCACGGTAACCGTAAACGTCCGTTCATTTTATATAATGCGTAATTAATTTAATTTAATTCAATACAGAGATATTTGACTGTAACTTGAGCAGACGATCAAATTAAGCCATGAAACTAGTTCCGTTGAGTTCGTATCGTCGATTAGAGTCAGGATAGCTATATAGTTTGTTATTTTTGAAGACCGGATAATTCGGTGTCTAAAATAGCAATGCATTGCGCGTAAAAATAGCCTACTAGGGAAACAGTCTCAAAATGCGATGAAACTGGTGCCGTTGGGTTCGTATTGATTAATTATTGTAGGATTTTGAAGTTTCAAGTTGATCGGGTTTATCTAGTGATCGTGGAAAATTTAAACGCGTGCTTTCGCTGGTTTTATAAAGGAATTGTTTTCAAACGATGTCGGAATTCGACGAAACTTGTTCCACTGGGTTCGGAATATTTTTCTATGCTAGGATAAGCTTTGTTATCAGAAAACAGAAGTCAATTGTAGATAGTTTTATGCATTACTTTACTGCGAAGTTTCATTTTATAATATTATATTTTATATTGTCCCTTATATAAATACCGTACTTTCAAGCCTAACCCTAACATTTGGTTTTCACGGTCAACCGATACAGCCGCCACTCCTTAATGAACCTACGGCCAAAAACTTAAATCTTTCTTTCCCAAATCCCACTCTAACTGATCAGTTTTCATCCAACATTCAATTATAAAACTTAAAGAGGACACCGAGTTGTATCCATCCAATGGTCATGATCGGCGGGGAGGTATTGTGGTGAACGGAAATGGTCTCGAAGCAGCCGGCGTTTGAGGATGTACTGCAGTCTTACGGTGGCGCCGGCTTGGACAGGATTTGGGTCGATGGTAGTAGGTGTTTCAGCACTTGGATCGGCGGAGCTTGATCAACCTCAAAAGGTCAGATGGAGGAGCGACGTGGTGGAATTTGTAGCGTGCGGTTGTTCAGATATTGCGATGGGAAACTACCGAAAGGAAGGGGCCCGATGGATTAACTGTAATTACCAGTAACTAAAATTAGTTAAGCAATTAAGTTTATTTTAAATTATTAAACCCATCGTTGTTGTTTGAAACAGGGCGTATATGAGTACAGTAAAGGTTGGACAAAATAAACAAAGTAGCAGGAGAATTTGGTGAAGATTTAGTATTGGGCCAGTTTTCAGATGCACAGTAAATTTAATAACTAATTTTGAGATTTATAATACCTGATTGTTATCATTATATTATAAACTAATTTCATAGTATTATATCATCTTAGGTGTAAACGGATTCGGGCTAGGGTCCAAGAAGTACCAAGTCGCAATTTGCATTTCTGGAAAGAGCTCAGCTGGTTATTTTAAAATGAATTAGAGGGTAATAAACATAATTAGCTAGATAATTATTAATTAAATAGTTATCACTTGAATTAGACTCTTATATGCTGAAACGTGGTTTTGTTACAGCCGTTAGGGTAGCAGGAAACAATGGGAAGCAAGAAAAAGAATCTGTTCGATCAGAAATCTTTAACAAAACATATCTATTTTAAACTGAAATAATTAGTTAATTTAAATAATGATTGAAGGTTAATCAGTAATTAATTTATATTAACTTCAATTTTTAATAACATATTCATGTGTGATCAGAATTGAACAATTCAAAATGCGTTGGGATTGTCTCGACGAACACTACCTTGTGGAACAGTGACGAAAGGAAATGGAATTTACCAGAATTTAATTACAACGAGCTGTTGACAACAGAATCAAATCAAGGTGAGTTAAACTCACTCGGTTTTCCCATTTATATTTTATATAAATTGGGTTTTTATTTTGTGTATTCTGCTTGCCAATGGTTGACTGTTTGCTAGTTATATATTTATTTGTTGATTTAGCTGATGAAATTAAACCGTCGTTTAATTTCAGTGAAATACCAAATCGTTATTTTTAACGATTGGTTCCAATAAAGGTAACTTACCTTGTTGGTCACGTTTATAAAATAAACGTGCTAAAATTGTTTGGAGTGTTTGAATTGCTTGTGAATTGGTTGATGTTAAATGGTCGTTATTTATTTAAAATGAAATTGAAATAATCTGATTTGAAATAACCATTGTGATTTCAGGGAAGAACAGGTTGGAGGGACCTTACCGGATCCCTCAAATATATTATTTATTTATTTTCATATATGAACTGTCCTATTTGGGTGATGGATTAGATTATTGACTGGGAATTCAACCTGTGCTTGGTTTAAACCAATGGGCAATATTGGTTGAGTAATTGGCAGCGTATGGCCTATAAAATCAATCGTTTTATAAATATTGATTCACCATTAGGTGAGTCGATAGAGATGAAGTTATAAAATTTATTTTATAACTGGAGTTAGATTTTGAAATGTATTATTTTGAATAAAAGTTTATAAAAGGGAAATAAATATTTTATTAAAGACTTTGATTATTATTGATTGATTCTGATGTTAATCAGATTTGTAAGTACAAGGATAAGAAACAGAACGAATGGTAAATTTTGGATAATTGTTTTGTTAAGAAACAATTAAATGGAGTTATTTAAAAAATTTATTAAATTTAGAAGTGGGAACTAAAAAGGAATTAATTAACGAGATAACCGTGTTTTGAGCAACTAAGTCAGATGGTTTATCTGGAATTGATTATTTAATTAATTGATTTGAATTGATCAAATAAAATAGTTTAAAGAATATTTGTTTTAATTAATGAAGTTTTAAAAAGAAATTTACTATTTATTTTGGTTAATAAAGAGATTAACCACTTAAGTAGTTAATGATCAAAGCAAATTATTATTTTAATTAATAATAATTTAGAAAATTACTTTTTAATGGGAATTCATTTAAAAAGTAATCGAATGTGAAATGAAATCAAATTGAATGGTGAAAGGGGTTTACAAATGGGTTTTATATTTAAACCCGAATTTTTATAACAAAGTTATAGAAGGAAATTAAGCGAAACATGACAGCTTAAATAAATGTTACTCAATTATTTGAATTAAGTCAAAGGAAATTAAGATAAAAGGTTTATAATAAACCAGGATTATGTAAATGAGTTTTAAAGTGTTAAGGCGTTAATTTTACATTAACGATACTTGAAAATGAGATCAAGTAGAAAGGGGAAAATTTAAATAAGATTTCCAAAGTGGGAAGTGGTCGAATAGATTTGAAAGGAAATTGGTAAAAGTGAATTTGGGTAAAGTAGTGGGTCATAGGATTGTATAACCAAATCCAACTTATAACGGAATTTGTTTTGAGACTGGAATAGAATATTGGTTTGATTACAACTTATATTTATCTGAGGATAAGAACGTTGTTGATCCAGGTCTGAGAGGTAATTAAAATACCCTAACTTGAACAACATCAGGATTATCTGAAGATGATATTAGTTAGTAATCGTAAAAGAGGTTAGTGATAATTTATTATTTCCATTAGAGAAATAATAATGCGATGTTTGGTGAAAATTTGGAGAATATACGAAGTAAAGGAAATTAGTAAGAAGGAAATGTAAGGTTGAGTTTTTATTGTATACAAATAAATATTTGTTATTGTTTCAAGAATAGAATAAGAGATATTACGTAACGTTGATTACGAATAATAAGTTAAGTGGATTTCCCAAATTGAAATAATAAACAATGATGTAACAAATGTTTTGAAAGGAGAATTAAGTGGAAATTTAATATGATTATAAGTTATTTTACTAAGTATTATAAAGAATGGGTTTTGAGAACATTAGTGTATTAAGTAAGAATTTAAATATCGTATTTTTAAATATTTAGAAGTTTTAATTAAACGGAAGTGAATCAGTTGTTTTAATTTAAAGGGCCAAGTGATGCTGAATACTGAACCAGTGAACTCATTGGATTGTCATGATTGAATCACCGTATATATTGATAGTTAAATCACCGACTATCAAATCTATCCAATACGATTGTTGGTACGGAAAGACCAGGATCGAATTTATATTCGAAAACCATTCCGACCAACAAATACGTGAAGATATCAGAAGATGATCGAGATGGAGCATTGAAGACCGTGGATTTTCATAAACAGAAGAACCACTAATATTCTCCGCCTAACAAGCAGAGATAAGCTGTGATTCTATCGTAGTTGGAATCTACGGGTTGCAAGGACTTCTCGCTACTGATCCATGGGGTGATTCTTAAATTAGATGCAGTAGGAGAATACCTTCGGCTCATCCTGTTCCTGGATGACTTGCATGGACGGATGCTTGACAGAGTATTTCCAAAGGGGTCACGTATGTTGGTTTTCTTCAAACGTGCTATAGTTATTGGGGGAGAATTGCAGTTCTCTTAGCTTCCAACTAGAGTATTTTTTGTAGATGTCAAATAGTGATATCTGGCGGATCTGACTATGTGGCATTCAAAGTGAACAATGACTAGATGTTCAGAAGTTAATCTAAACCTCAAGCCTCACCAACCGGGAGATGACAAAAATCGGGCAGGCAGCATGGCTATGTGGGTCGCTCCCATTAGGGTGTATAATCACCTATCTAGAGAAATTCCTTTTGCTTCTTTAATCTGTTTCGATGCTGTCCCTTTTCGGGAAACGGTGGGTAGCTCCCAACCGTTGGTGATATACATTTGATACACTCAAGCAAAATGAGTGGTCGATCATGTGTGGGCCGGGTTGCAAGACATTCTTGTTGAACCAAGTGTATTCGCCTCTAGAGATACACTATCGGCAGGTGGTCCCATACCTTGTCATAGTCAGAATCCAATCTCCAATAAGTGCCCGCGGTTTTTGATTGTATAATATGTATGTGGAGCATGAGATGCAAGTGTTCCGCTAGATTGGTACCTACTTGTATTTAGACATTATTATAATATCAAAAAAGATATTGACTTCAAAAATGTTTTGGGTTATCGTAAGGTAAAAACCATCCGTATTTATGTGTGCATTTGGTCTTACGATTATCCTTTTCTTTCAAAAAATATTTTGAACTTTAAAAGTCATGTTGGATGATTCCCCTTAATATTGTGCAAGTTTATCTCACTCTGGTTCACCAGACTGACCCGGTGTTTTGTAAATGCTCGGGTTAGCCCGGGGTGTACAGGTTCAGGTTATCGAATGTTGTGAAGTCCAGAGACGAGCTGGAGATGTTCAGACGTATGATATTATATAGCTACTATTCCGCTGTGTGTTGTATATGGGAACAGGTCATTATAACTGTCCCTTTATGTGATATACTCTGATATTGTAAGTATTTTTAAAGCTCTCAATAAAGATTTATTTCTGTATTAAATTTTAATCCGCTGCGATGTGAGACTCTGTGTTGCGTTGTTTCTTCTCCTTCTACTATTCTAATATTTCTTTCTTTCGTATCTCACCCTCTAAATTCTTTCTAATAACGTTCGAGTGTTTTCGGTGTTTGGAAGGTCGGCATGAGTTACGGTAAAGGTATTTATGTCGATTTCCAGGGCCGAAAATCCTTGGATCGTTACAATTTGCTAGATTGTTTTTGCGCTTCCATCGATTTCCCGATGGTTGCTTTGGTATTTTTTTTAGCTTTCTTTTGTAGCCAAGAAAACGTTTTGCAAGATATCGGTTGTAGGTGTATAGTCTTATGGATTGAAATCCTTGAACCATTTGTTATATCTCTCACCCTTTATTTTATCCTGGTTTACTCTTTTTGGTTTCTTGCCTTGTTAGAGTTACCAGGAGCTTCACTCCTTATTTCATTTCAACATCATCTTGATGACTGTGGTTTTGAGCACCAACATAACTTCTTTCAATAACCTCCGCCTCCTTCAACCTCAAAAATTCATCAAGTTTCTTATTAATATTCTTTCAAAGCGTTAGGTCCTTCATTTTGATCCTTTTCCAAAATCTTTCCTTTAATTAATAGGCATACAACAATGCCATAGGATCACTTTTTTGATATATGTTACTGACCTTGGTGACCGCCGTAGCGATTCGATTTAAGAAGGCCTTTAACAACTCTTAGAGACCTCGAGATATCCCATATATTGACATAACATCACAATTAGAATTTTTCCTTTAATTTTTTTATTATACTTGGGTGACAACTTGGTGAACCATAATGAAGTAACTCCTTCAAGGTAAATGAGAAAATATCTACACGTCAAAGCATTCGTTGTCCGTTGACCATTCATGTGCCATTCATACTTGTATAAGAACAAGTTCAGATATGAAGTTCCACTGTATTTGGGCATTGTGATTAGTTTAACTTCTTCAAACATTCTGCATCTAAGATTTTTTGAGTGGATGAGCTTCAACTTGGAGAGAAGTCCCAATCTCTTCAGCATCTTTTCGCATCATACTTTCCAGCATAGTTTCTTTGTCTTCCCCGAGATATATTCCTCACTAGTACTATTCTCCAACGAGTGATCATCAACAACACCCCACCCCCAAGTGTTTGACTTTGTAAATGATCTCAGTTAGCTAGTTGAGATCTTGGTCCTCTATTCTTTGGAGAAACATTTTAGTGGAGTTTAAAACTCTTATGGGAAATCATACTATGGGCTGGTCTGCATTAGGTTGATTTCCTCTTCCTATATTCACATCCATATAAGATCATTTAAGGTCATCTGACATGGACATCCTATCTAAATTTTGTGCAATGTTTGCATGGATAATTTGATTTGTCTCAAAGTTAAGATTCCAATGAAGCATGATTTCGTTCCCTTTAACCAAGTTATGGTTCACATTAACAATATGCACTTTATGTCCTTGATCTTGATTTCGTATTCGCCTATCAAAAGCAGATGAATGTGGATGTTCTTCCAAATTTGCTTCTATTCTAATAGCTTAGCGTCAAGCTAGGATAGAAGTGCAAACAGAGCTTCCATCTTCTCCGCAAGCGCTTTGGTAGCAATTATCCTTTGATTTATGTTATCCGCCACCACATCCAGTTCTCTTCTATCGACGGTATCTCCTGAGATATGGTTTCATTTTGATTGTTGACTTCCCTACTAGTAGGGGTTTCATTGGTACTTCCTCCTATATTTGCAAAACCACAAAATTTGCTTGTTTACCGCTCTTCGGAAGCATCTATATTCGCAATTAGTAATTTTTTTTGCAGATTTTCAATGCTTTAATACAACTTATTGAATATATATCCTAGACTTCGTGGATCCACAATAGATAACCTATATATTCTCTTTTATTTGAGCTCTTAGTGAAAACACCAAGTGTAAACGTCAAAATCGCATTAAACCTAAATTTTATGTAAAAACAACTGCCTTTTACACATAATTAGATCAAACTTTGCGTAAATTCTACACAGATAATTAAAATAAATGTAGAATGAAAGAAAAAGGGAAGAGAAAGAGAAGACAACACAAAATTTATATTGTTCAAATATTAGTGCAGTATATGTCCACTTTTAGAAGACTAACTTTATTTTCCACTGTCCATTACAAGTGTTTTGATACAACTCATTAAATAGATATCCTAGAATAGTTGTGACTTCTATCTCAAGTACAAGGATTGATTGGAATAGACCACAATAGCCTCCTTAGTGATTGGTATTGACAGAAAATTATGTTGGAGAAGTGCTTTGACAGAGTGCAGGCAGAAAGAATCCAAATTCTTTGTATGTAGGAGGTAGATTGGTATTATAAGTGTTTGGAGTTGAGTCAGGCAAAGATATTATATTAATGGGCCCGTCCCCCGGGGGTAGAATGCTACACTAGAGAAATCCATGCAATCTGACTATGTTTGATGAACAGTTTTGATCCATAAACTATGGATCAATACCAATCTACAGATTAAGATTATAAGGAGTTTTCGTCCACTTTTCCTACTTCCTAATGTCCATATGATGCCTCCTATCAAGTTTCTAAGATTTGGTTTTCGTTTGATAGTACTTTGCATTCAAGATACGTTGAATTGTTTTCAATTTGTACGATACATCGAATATTCTAAGCCATAGACATTGGATTGCAATCAAACTTGGTGGAGAGACTAACATGATGATAAGAAGCACGATGGTGAGGCCCACTATGGATCGCATGGATCACTACTGGTCCATAGACTTAGCCCATTATTGGGTGAAACTCTATAAATCCCATTCTTGGTATGTTTTAAGTATTCTGACCAATTTTCAAGTGATTACAACCTGTCTTACCCTCTAACTTATGTGGATTTTTAATGAGGTTAAAAACCAGATAAACAAAGATATTATCTAAATAATTAATGACAATTACAATTGATTTAATAAATGTTATTTAAACATATTTTTTTTAAGAATCTTATTTCAAAAAGATGTATTTTCGTAGTAGAATAAATAACAAGACTAAATTTTTAAACATGTACCGTGTCCATCCTGCAAAATTTTCACGTAACGAAATAAGTGCTGAAGGAAATACCATGTTGGCATGTTAACTTCTTTTTTTTAGAATTTTTTTCATTTCGCCCACCTTTTAAAAACTTATTACTCATTTAGCCTTGTTTCTTAACTTATTGCGGCCATAGCCTGGCTTGGGTCACATCAGCCAAAACTGTTATTTTATACTAGCGGCATTTGTGATAATGCGAATGTGCGGTATTTGGGATAACACGGAGAAATATTTTTGTTACAAACTTGTTATTTTCTAATATCATGATGGAGCGTCTTTTAAGATGGCTACCAAGCGTCATATTGAATAACACTCATATGTTAGCATTGAAATGTTTTTCTGATGTAACCATGGAGCGTCATCCTAAATTACACTAGAATAGTTTACTTTATTTTGTTAGGGGCATTTAAAATAACGTTGTTACGTGTCATTTTGAATGTTGCACCATTGTGATATACAGAGAACCGAGGCTCTCTTCATCTTCACTTTTTCTTAACTTCTATTTCTTCAAGACCGAAAACCCAAAGCTCCTAACCCTAATTGCTCACCATAACACCAAATTTTAGTTTTTTTTAATCGAAATTCAACACCATGGCAAGCTCATCAACACAAGAAGCTCTAGAAGGTAAAAAACCCTAATTTTGTTGATTTTTTTTCTAAAATTTAAGGTTTGTCCATAATTGAGGAAACTTATGAATAAGCTAGTATGTGGTTTGATGGGTTCAATGTAGTTGGAATTTTATAGTTTTCAGCATTGTTTGTGGTTATTTTCACTACGTTTACGTAGCACTAATGTTGTTTGGAATATGATTTGTGTAGAGATTATTGAGATGGAACCGGGACCTGTAGATGGTGCTGTTCTATACTTGCAAGAAAGGCATAGGTCGAACAATAATGCTTTGATGTCAATATGTTTTTACTGTGTTTGTTTGTTGGCATAATTTTATTTCTTAGTTTTTGTAAGTATTTCTTAAATTGTATATTAATTTTTTGTACAGGGAAAAAGTCCCGTTAAGATTATAGATCACACGGTTTCCGTTGGCATGGTGACCTCCACACATCCAGAAGTAATGACATTGCTTGATCGAGCTAGATTCCTACTAGTACACCAGTTGGAATACATTCAACTCGATCATTATCTCATCATTGCATTAGTTAATAGATGGAGACCGGAGACATCGACATTCCATCTTAGAGTTAGAGAGATGACAATTACTTTGGGTGATGTGGCGGTCCTTCTAGGCATGCTTATTGATGGTGCTCCTTTGAGGAATCCGGAGACAAGAGACTACATGGAGATGTGCTAACGGCTTTTAGGTATTACTCCTCCCGCGGACCGGCGGATGGGAAACGAGCAAATTATTACTAGTTGGTACAGAAAGCAGTTTCAGCACGACATCCCACATGATGCCAAGCAGGAGCAGATAGAACAACGTGTTAGAGATATCATACTCCATATCGTTACTCAACGCCTAATGTGTGATCATTCGAAAACTCGGGTGTGGCTAATATGGTTGCATTTTATTGAGGATTTTGATCAGTGTCGGCAATATTCTTGGGGCAGTGCTACATTAGCATACACATACACGGAACTTACCCGGGTCGTTTTGTTAGAGAGCACTAATCTTGGAAATTGTCCTTCTTTGATACAGGTAATTTATTTTCATACAGATATTTGCGTCTTATATGTTTTTTTTGTATGTCGTGTTTCTTCATTAAATTTCTTTATAGCTATGGTCTTGGACGTATCTTCCTCTTGGTAGACTTGAATTAAAAGAACCAAATATTGATTTTTCTTTACCGTACAGGGCTAGGTTATTTTATTCCGTCACTTATTTACCTTATATGTGTTAAGTTATTTCCTCTATCTCTTACCATGTTACAATTACAGGCGGGTTGGAAAGAAGAGCACTTCGTCGGCTCCGAGGCGAAATATAGATTTCTACCGCAATGGCTCGACGTACTTAGTCTGGATGTTGTTACATGGACCGCATATGCGCAGGATCTTGGACAGCTTCTGAACTTATGTACTGTTTTTCCATCTGTGGACCGCCCGTGTGCCCATTATATGTTTGAACGATGTAGCATATCACGTTCCTGACCGGGTGATGCGTCAGTTTAGATTTAGACAGCACCTTCCTGAACCAGTCCCACATTACAGGATTGACCTTACAGTAACCGCGGAGTACGAGACGGCCATTGAGACATGGAACCATCGACATATGCATATGTAGCAGGAGCGGGAGTTTACCTTGTCGGACGATGAGTATTACACATGGTATTGGCAGACTACCCGACGGTATATTCTTCACAGCGTGCAACCTCTTGGCGCTGTAGTGGAATCGTACATGCCTAGAGCTCCTCTTGAGAGGAATGTGGTATGAAAACCATGCTAATAAGCGTAATTGATTTACATTTTTTTTCAAGTTCGAATTTTATGTAAGTTACCTTATAATTTGCAGGCGGACGGTGTGTACCGGGCTACAGAAATGGTCGATGAGTTATCTCATGAGGTGCCCGAACAAAGCAAGGGAAAATGCTTTAGCATCAAGCGTATTTTGCAAACTATTTTGGGGAAGAACGGGCTCGCTAGACCGACACCGCCTCCTCCTCTTCCCCAACCTCAAGCTTTAGCACCCGTACAAGCTTCAGAGGCACGAGAAGGCGGCGACATTCGTCTATCTCCGCCTACATTGGTTTATACGTCACAGAGGCACAAGAAAGCGGCGACAAACGGAAAGGGTAAGGAACCAGATTCGTCTCAAGCAACTCAGGTTGTGCATAGTCCTTCATAGCCCCCAGATTCTACCCAAGAAGGTTCTTCATCGTCATCGCATGAAGATGTACATCCAAAACATAAGAAGAAAAAGAGATCAACTCCTTACCAGCAACATATTTTGAAGTAGTTTGTCCGTATAATAGTGTGGTGATTTGTAGGTTAACCAATGTATTTAGGTGCTTGAACCTTGTGTTATTGGATGTTAAAATTGTGTATTGTTTTGTGGGTTATGGTTATCTTGGATATGGGGTTGTAACGTACGCTTATTCGGTTTTATGTTACATTGTTCTGATTTGGCATAGATTGTTCCACTGTTTGTTTTTTGGTTTATAAAGTGGGGGAATTTTAGTTATGTGAACGTTATGCTTGTTAGTGCAAAAGGTATGAAATGGGTACAACCTGGAGTGCCTTCCTGAATGTCGCATACAACGTTATTCAGAATAACGATGTGTGCGGTATTTGTGATGCCGCTCCAGGTTTGTATTCAACAGCCTAATACATAAAAAGACGTGCCTTCTTCACCAACACTGCCTTTCAGTCGTTACTTTCCCAAAACAAACCCAAAAACCCTCACCATTACAAAGTCCTATTTTTGGATCAAACTAATTACACGAGGCAAAAATTGTTTGTTTGTTAGACAATTTGTTCGCAATTGAAGGTAATCCTACCAATCCCAACTTGTTTTCTACTGGTTTTGTTTTTTCCGATTTTGATGCAACTATACTACAGGTGGATCAAGGAGAACTTGATGATGACACTTTAGGTAAGTACATGGACGAATTTGAATCAATCCAATGCCGACCGGGCAGAGAACCACGCTTGGAAGCTCTAATACCTAAAGAAATGCGACAAAAGCACTTTATAGCGGTGGATGGTGACGGCGGGAGAAATATGGGGAAACCCTTAACAATTGGGGAGGCGGTACCACGATAATATTGCAATTGTAATGTCTACTATCATGTGCATGTTGTGTAAAGTAGGGCGAACGCAGGCCGTCGATACTACAGTTGCAGACGATATCCGGTTTGGTTACAAGTGTCGCACTTGGTCACGCCATGTCATTATACAGAATGGATAGATCCTTCATTGTGTCGTAGAGGACACGAGTATGCGCTGAAGATGCAAGAAGATAATACACAATTGAATACGGAAATTTACCGAATGAGGGACAAATATGACACGCTTGAGTCTACCATTCCTAGATATTGTAACAACCCGTATTTTTGAATAACATGTTATAACATAAATCAAGGCAGAATTAAACTGTAAAATCTGAATCAGGGGAAACGAGCTGTGCCATTGCATTCGTCTCGGAAAAATACGCGAAATAGAGTCCGAGTTTTCGAAAAACGGAGTCTGTATGACCCAGATAAGGCCCGAAGAAGTTTTAGAAAAATTCAAAACAGATTTAAATACAAAAATTTCAATTTTCAGAAGTGACGGGAAAATTCCCACCAGACCCAGGGGGTCGACTGGGGAGTCGACCTCCCCCCCCCAGGTCGACTGGGGAGTCGACCCCAGGGTCGACCTGGGGGTCGACCTGCCTGGTCGGACCCAGGCAACCTGGTGCACCTATTTGGCTGTTTTGACCTATTTTGTTGGCTAGTGACGGGATTTGATGGCTTGGATTGAATCTAGGGTTAATCCTACGGCTAATACTATCCTAATCTTCTATAAAAAGACCCCTAAACCTAGCCTAAATCACCATTATTCAATCCTACAACTAAACTATGTCAAAATTGTTCCTCTCATGGCCTCCACTCTCATGCTAAAATTTCTAAGCTTATTTCTATGAGAGATTTTGAGTTCATACAAGTGTTTTCAAGCTTGTATGAGTGTTCTTAGTTTACATTCAAATCAAGTTGCAACATTTCTGTTACAAAGCAAGGATTTTTATTGATTTGGCTCAAGGGTTTTTCATTTGGAGCTTGCATATTTGGGTTTTTTGGTGATTGCATAAGGGCTTCGTCTCAATCTTTATAATAAATATTCATTTGTGTCTTCATAGCATTGTAAGCCCTTTTCTACTTTCTTTTTTGAACTCTAAAGTTAAATGAATGATGCAAGTTTGGTTGATTATGATATGCAAGTTTGGTTGATCATTATGATATGCAAGTTGGTTTAGTCATTATGTATGACACATGTTGCTATGTTATGCAAGTTTGGGTTGATCATTATACACATGTTATCATGTTATGCAAGTTAAACTTGAAGTTGTGAGCTTAAAGCTTCAAGCTTTATGTTGAAGGTTGCATTTTGGCAACATGGAAGTTATCATATCCCTTATGATAACTTGCATGTGAGGCTAAATGCGAACTTCTAGCAACTTCTACATGTCATTCATCACCATGTATCACTTATATACTAAGTTTGGTTTTATGCATGCTTTTGAAGCCTAATAATGCAATATGCAAGTATATGAACATATGTACATTTCATATGCCACCATGTTAAACTTGTGGCTTCAACACCTTTTTGTCATGATTATGCCAAGTTCCCTATTTTATCCTTTATGCGTTGTTGCGATTAAGTAAACGATGGGATTACGTCGGGGTTGGGTAACATTATGACATAAACATGGTTTTTATAACATGACGTGATATGTTAACTTGTAATTATGTTTTGGAACATAATGGACATGACACTTAGAAAATATGAGTGTGGCCAACTCGAGGTTGGGTTGAGTTTGTAGCATAAATCTACCCGGACCCGCCCGGCTTAACTAGTGGCTACAAACAATAGGACCCAATGTGAGAAGTTGGTCATGTTGTGCTCGAACCCGAGGTTAGACCTAGTTGTGGTGTAAAGCTACCCGGACCCGCCCGGCTTAACAAGTAACCACAACAAAGTCTAATGTGAGAGGTTAAAGCGCATTAAGTTAATTAATGCCTCCTGATTAGGGTTAAGTCATGGTCCACTTAATACTTAACCAATTTGGGCTTGATGGGTTAATCGGGGTTAAGTCAGGAACCTTGGGTACGCTTAACCAATTTAATCCACGTTTGGATCGGGTTAACCACATTTAACCCGTTAAGAAACCCTAGTTGCGTGGTCCTTTTCAGCAGTAACCCTCTAGATAGTATCATAAGACCCTAGGACTAGGCTAGGGTGGGGCACGATTACTGGGCTGATTGTAAGAGACCAAAAGAGACGGCTGAATGATGCACCGGTTGTTCAGGCGGACCATGGTCGTGCACATTAAGTCCGGAGTTGAACAAGGGCACCGGTAGGTTTGGACTGTGCATCCTGGAATTGTGTCTGAGGGTTACACCGTAGGGCCGGATACACCCTAGGGTGGACCCTGCACAGTCAACTACATTACATGATTAAGCCGTATGACACCGATACACGACGAGTTAGGCTTATAGGGAGCCGATCAACTAGACCGTGTAGTTGGACCTTGATTTAGGTCACCTCATGATGTTGGGCCAAGCTTGGGCCAAGGGATCAATTCTTGATTTTACTTGACATGTTAGAATGCTAGTACACCTGTGGTGCAAAACTTAACCTTGATTATGCGATGACACCTTTATCTATCTTGTTAGTTAATCACCATGCCAGTATGTTGTTATCCTTATGTTCATCTCAGCTTCTCATGCCAGTCAACTTTACTAGTTCATGGACAGATAGTAGTTAGGGCTTACCAGTCTTTTTGACTGACCTGTTTTCTTTCGCCTCTTTTCTTCCATTTCCCCCCCCCCCTCAGGTCCTCAGGGTGGGAACATTGGAGCTTAGCTTGGATCTTTATAGCTTGCTTACTGGATTTGCTCATGTACGGTTTTGGACATTGAGCTAGTTATGGTTTATCACTTCACTTTGGGGATAGTACTTTATGTATTTCAGTTTATGCTTTTATCTAGACTTTGTATTTGGGAAAATAATGATCAAGTACTTTGTTGTAACATGACTATGGTTTTGAAATGCTAGTTTGATCCGCTGCTTTATTTACTCTGTTTTACTTATATGTTCTGTCTTATGATATCTGCATGCATGTTTACCTTGTTTAAACGCCCCTCCAAAGCTAGTGTGCTTGCAAGAGTTACCCTGGCGGAGGTGGGTTGTTACATTTGGTATCAGAGCCTAAGGTTTACAAGATTTGAGCAAAAGTGTATTTAAAACTTACCTTTTGAAAAACTATTTTCAAAACCAATTAAGTATTTTCCAAGAAAAGTCTAGTTATTTTAAAAAGGCTATTCCCCAAAAGCCATTGCACTATCCTTCGTTTCTTCGTTCTGAATCTATCTTTCTTTTTTCTTCGTTTCAGTATGGCTGATCTTAACCTTCCCGAGGGAGTGACCATTCTCGGATGGTTCCGGAGGTACTTGGAAGCTAGGGCCAACGATGTGGGCCCAGCAAATACCCCCAATATAACTGAGGTTCCTTCTCCTCCTCAGAATCCGCAAGCAGATTTCGCTAAGATTTGCAAAGACTTTAAGGCGATGGGTGGCAAGAACTTTATTGGGACGGAGACTTTTGTGGAGGCACGAAATTGGTTGAAAGAAACCGAAGATCTTTTCACTATCTTTAATGTGGAAGACCATAGAAAGGTTTTATTGGCAGCATGGCTATTAAAAGAAGAAGCTGCTTATTGGTGGGAGGTCACCAATGCTACGAGGCCTATAGAGACTTGGGCCGACTTTAGGACGAGATTTGGGCTTAAGTTTCTATCATCAGCTGAGGCGAATTTGCAATTGGAGAAGTTTATATCTTTGAAGCAAGGGGACATGACAGTAGGGGAGTATGTGAATGAGTTTAACAAGATCGCCCGATTCGGTTTGGACATGGTTAATACTCCCCAGAAGAAGGCTTTGCGCTTTGCACGAGGGTTGAATGAGCCATTACAAGGTTTAGCCCTATCTCATATACCCATGGGGGCCACTTTTGAGGGACTAGTAGACATGGCATGCTTCAAGGAGACAATAAGAATGGCAAGAAGGAAGTCAAGGCTAATGAGACTCAAGCCAAGAAGATAGACTCCAAGTGGGGAGGAAATCAGAGCAATCAGAACAACAAAAACAACAAGAACAACAAGGGCAACAAGGCCAAGGCAAAGGATCCAAGAAAATGCCACTACTGTGGGAATGTTGGGCACATAGCTAAAGACTGTAAGAAGAGGAAGAGGAAGTCGGGCGAATGCTTTCATTGTGGAGAGACTGGACACTTTAGCAAGGATTTCCCCAAGAAGCAAGGGCAAGGGCAGAATCAGCGTGCAGGACCTTCTGGAGGGCAAGTGCATGCTCTCAATGCTGCTCCAGTTCAGGATCGAGGTAGTATTTCTGTAGAAAGTCTTGTTTATATTTCCGATTATCCTGTTCGCACCTTATTTGATTCTGGCGCATCGCATAGTTTTATTTCTTCTGACATTGTTGAAAGTTTGCACCTAAGTACTAGCCTAGTTGAGGATCCCGTTTGTGTTTCAAATCCAATTGTGGGTTCCGCCCATCTATCTATGATTTGTGTGGATTTGAAGATTTCTATCTTGACCGTAGAATTCACGTGTAATGCTTATGTTCTCGGGTTCACGGGATTTGGGTTGATTTTGGGCATGGATTGGTTGTCCAGTTATGGAGCCATTCTCGATTGTGAACATAGGGTGGTGAGGCTCATGACTCGCCTCGGTAATACCCTAGAAATTTCTTGTAACCCTAGAAGTCCCGTCATGTTATGTTATCTTGAATCTCTTGACTCGTCCATCGATGATCTGCAATCTGTAAGGATGGTCCGAGACTATCCCGATGTCTTTGAAGAAGTTAAGGGGTTACCCCCTAAACGAGAGATAGATTTCCGCATTTATCTAGTCGATAATGCCAAGCCAGTATCATTGCCCGTTAGGCACATGGCCCCATGTGAAAGAAGGGAGCTCAGTAAGCAAATCAAGGAGTTGCTTGAAAAGAATTTTATTAGGCGAAGCATTTCTGAATGGGGTGCTCCGGTGGTATTCGCTACAAAGGCGGATGGTTCGCTTCGTCTATGTGTTGATTATCGAGAGTTGAACAAACTGACAAAGAAGAATAGGCACCCTTTACCGAGGATTGATGATCTCTTTGACCAGCTGGTTGGTGCTTCTGTTTTCTCTCAGCTCGATCTAGCCACCGGATTCCATCAGCTTAGGGTAGCTGAGGATAGCATTGATAAAACTGCGTTGAGGACTCCAGATGGATTCTTTGAATGGCTTGTCATGCCATTCGGTTTGACTAATGCACCTGCCTACTTCGTAGACTTGATGAGTAGGGTGTTCAGGGAGTTCCTCAACAAGTTCGTGGTTGTCTTCGTGGATGATATTCTGATCTTATCAATGGATGAGGAAGAGCATGCTAGGCATCTCAAGGAAGTGATGGATACGCTTAGAGCGCATCAGTTGAAAGCCAAGTTCTCCAAATGTCATTTCTAGAGAAGGGAAGTTCGGTTTCTTGGACATATAGTTTCTAAGCAAGGCATAGCGGTGGATCCCGCGAAAGTGGTTGTGGTTCAAGATTGGAAGACTCCTAGGAATGCAACCGAAGTAAGAAGCTTTCTCGGTCTGGCGGGCTACTATAGGAAGTTCATCAGGGACTTCGCTAAGATTTCGGCCCCTCTTACTAAGTTGACGAAGAAGAACTTAGTCTTCGCATGGGACTTGGAGTGTGAGCTTGCTTTTCAAAAGCTCAAAAGAGCCCTTACCTCAGCTCCAGTTTTGGCATTACCCGATGGGGGTAAAATGTTTACCGTGTACACCGATGCATGTGGCACGGGGTTAGGCGCTGTTCTAATGCAAGAGGGTAGAGTGATATGTTATGGGGGTAGGCAACTTAAAGTTCATGAGAAGAACTATCCCACTCATGATTTGGAATTGGCGGCGATCATCTTTGCACTCAAATCCTGGCGCCACTATCTTCTAGGAGAAAGGTTTGAGTTGTATACTGATCACAAGTCACTCAAGTACCTCTTCTCGCAGAAGGATCTGAATCTAAGGCAGCAAAGGTGGATGGAATTCTTGGCATCTTATGACTTCGAGATAGCTTATACCCCTGACAAGAGTAATGTTGTGGCGGATGCACTAAGCAAAAGGAGGTTGACTTTGAGCCCCTTGTTCATTGAGATGAAGAACTTAGAATTCTTGGCAACCTTTGATTTCACGACGACTGTTGAGTCGATGACGGGTTCATTAGCATCCCTTGAGCTTAGACCTACACTTCTTGATCAAGTTGGGGCTTCGCAGAAGGAAGATCCACAGATAGTCGAAGTTATGGACAAGTTGATTCGTGGTGAGACGTCTAGTCACCTTGCCAGATATATTATTGATGATAAGGGTTGGTTAAGGCGTGATGGAAGGCTATGCGTTCCACAAGTAGGAGACTTGGTGCATAAAGTTCTTGAAGAAGCACATCACTCGAAGATGACTATACATCCGGGAGGAGATAAGATGTATAGAGATATGAAGCGTATTTTCTTTTGGGATGGAATGAAGAAAGATGTAGCAGAGTATGTTTCAAAGTGCATGGTGTGCCAACAAGTGAAAGCCGAGTCAAAGAAACCAGGTGGGCTATTACATCCATTGGAGGTCCCGCAATGGAAGTGAGAGAGTATTTCTATGGATTTTGTGGATGGATTGCCTAGGTCAAGAAAAGGGAACACGAGCATATGGGTCATAGTTGACAGACTTACGAAGAGTGCTCACTTCATCCCAGTAAAGAGCAAGAGGACCGCATCATGGCTGGCATCTATTTATCTTCGAGAGATAGTGCGGTTGCATGGAGTTCCTTCTAGCATAGTTAGCGATCGTGACCCAATTTTCACTAGCCAGTTCTGGAACAGTTTGCAAGAAGCGATGGGTACGCGATTGAATTTGAGTACAGCCTATCACCCCCAGACGGATGGCCAAACTGAAAGGGTGAATAGAGTGCTAGAAGATCTCTTGAGGCTCTGTGTTCTTGACTTTGGTGGTACTTGGGAAGACCACCTTCCTCTTGTAGAGTTTGCGTATAATAATAGCTATCACGCCAGCATAGGGATGGCACCATTTGAAGCTTTGTATGGGAGGCCGTGTAGGTCACCATCTTGTTGGTGGGAGACAACAGATAGACTTATACTTGGGCCCGATATGATACGGGATACATCCGAGAAAGTTGAATTAGTGAGAAGAAGGATGAAAGCGGCCCAAGATAGACAGAAATCCTATGCAGACAAGCGAAGGGCAGATTTGGAATTCGAAGTTGGGGATATGGTTTTCGTGAAGGTTTCTCCTTTGCGTAATGTGGTACGTTTTGGAGCAGTTGGGAAGCTAGCACCAAGGTTCGTAGGACCCTTCCCTATCATAGAGATAATTGGAAAGATGTCCTATAAGGTGGAATTGCCCGAAAAGCTAGCCGGAGTGCATAATGTCTTTCATGTCTCGCATCTCCGAAAGTGCCTACATGAGTCCGCTGAGGTGGTTGAACCAAGCATTCTCGAAGACATTGAGGTAGAGAAAGAGACAACCCTGAGAAAAGCTCCGATTCGTATCTTGGGAACGGAGATCAATAAGCTAAGGAATCGGGAAGTCAAATTGGTGAAAGTTCAGTGGGGTGAAGCCGAGGAAGACGCAACTTGGGAAACCGAGGAGAAGATATGTGGGCTTTATCCATTCCTTTATGAGGGTACATTCTCGATCTCTCTCCTAATTAGCATATCTTTCTTTTTATCCATGTTTATCTTATTATCTCGTTAAACTTGTCATGAGAACCTTAGGTAATGTAACGACCCACATTTTTCTGGTAATTATTTAATTTATTTTATTATTTAAAATATGGGTTTGATTTAAATAATTGGATTTAACGATTTATTTAAGAATATATTATTTAAATAAATAATAAAATAATATTTTAAGTTTCCAAACCGTTAGAAAATGTTGAGTTGGCAATATAATGTGAACTGGCAGTTTGGAATAGTTGAATATTAGTCTATATTAAATTATATTGATGATTTCGGCTAAATGACGACGATGAATATATATATATATAGTTTATAATTTAGTTAAATAACGAGCTGCAGCGGCGCGATAGTTCGTGTTTTGGTGTTTTGAACTTTAATTGGCTGTACAGGGCCCAAATTAAGTCGGATTTTCTCGAAACAAGAAACGTTGGAATCTGTTGAACTATATCTACCTAATAGAAGTGAAAAATCAAGATTCCACGTTATAGATTGCGAGTTATGTCCAAATTAAATGTTCAAGAAAGCAGCGGCATAATCGTTTATCGACCATAACGGTTTATTTGAAATAACTCCATACCGGATTCGAATTTGGACAAGGTTCTTTTGAGACATAGTGTTAATTTAATTTTTAGAATTTTACTGTAATTTTTAATATATTTAATATGCAACTTTTTATTTGGAGTATTTTGCACCCTTAAGCAGCGAATTTGGGTTTTCACAATATAAGTCAATCTACCGGTATTATTACATTTTTGGGATCGCGACACCTCACTGATCACGACTGTATTTTTATTTCAGTCTGCAACGCTCATATATGAATACATAGTGGTGTAGGTAACTTTATTTTAATGGTTAACTGGTCAAACGGACTCAAAATTCAACGAAACAAGTATCATACGAAACCTTACGAAGAGGTCTAGTGAAACGTCAAGACCTCATATTTTTAGGATTTTTTCTGAAATTTTTAGGAATTAAAGCTCGGTGTTTTTCATCAATCTTTTCTAAAGGATTTTTTCAAATGACCTCGGATTTCAACGAAACCTGTCCCATTGGGTCCGGAATATGATTTTATGTTAGAAATAGGTGTCTTTGTTTCGATTAGAGATCATATGTAGCGATTTTTAACGTGTTTTTCTCGATAAAGTTTGTACACATTAAAATATTAATAAAACAATCCAAACCTTTTACTGTAGCTAATTCTTTTGCCTGTAGCCTTTATTCCTTGCGCCCAAACACTTGCGTCCCAAATTCTTTTGCCACTGCACAATACTTGCGCTCCAAACATTTCCACTTCCTTGCCGTGCAAACTACTTCTGCCGTGCTGACAAAGTTATTTAAATAAAAAAATAAAATTTTATCTAAACAAATCTCTGTCAAGATTACAAATTAAATCTACAGTGAAGGATTTCGGCGTCTGTGAGACATCTGTCTACAAAATGACATGCCACTTTTAAATCAACGGCACATCATATAGGGTAGCCAACAAATGAGCTGTCCAATAAAAATTGAAAAGAAAGAAAACATTAAAAGTTTGCCCGTACTTTCACCAACAAGCCATACTGTTCAACGAAAGGAACGTTGATATTTTGGGTACATTTTCTTCTATAAATAGGACCTGCCTTTCCCATTTCTTTTCAACTTGCTGTATAAATTTAAACCATGAAGTTTCTTCCTTTCTGTCTCGTTCTGAAAACAAATCAACACGCCCTCTTCCATTTGAGATCTGCAAAGGAAACTTCTATATAAAAATATAATAAACTCCTTGTCTGCCCTGTAAACGCTACCCGAAACCAAAGCCCTTCTTCTTATTTTGAAAGCCGAAGCCGACTATGAATATATATACGAAGTTGGAGCAGCAAATTTCACATTCGTTGCCGACGAACAGTGGAAGGCCGGGATCGTGACCGATGGCGTTCGAGAGAGGGAAGAGCGTGGCAGCGTTCTAGAAAAGATAGGGTGTTTTCAGGTGATGTATTTATGGGAGGTCAAGTCTGCGGTGGAGTGTTGAGCTGTGAACGGTGGAATGACGCGAAGGAGAAGTTGTGCATGGATTAGGAGGAGTGAAAGTTGAAAATATATAAGGAAAGGGTACCTGGGGAGGGGAAAAACGTGGGAAGATGATGCTCCATGCATACATGCGCATGGATGAAGATTGGGGAAGGCATGATGAACAAATGCATGGGAAGGGGCCGGTTTTTGTTTTGTTGTTCGTGGGCTTTAGGGAAGTAAAGTGTGGGATGTGCGAACCAGTTTTCTTGCATGGCAACTATGATGGGTTCAACGATGGGAGAAGAAGTATTGAGCATTGGGGGAAGGTTGATGTCTTCAGTTCGACGGTTAAAGGAAGAATAGGGATCATGTTGGACGGTCAAGCAGTTGTCGAGCTATTGTTCGAACGGTGGAAGGGTAATCAAGGGTTTTGGGTGATAATTACGGTAATTATATCTTTAATGATAAAAATCAAGATTTTTAATCTATTCTTTAAAAATAATTTGAACATAATAATGTGTATCACTTGTCCATTCGTGGACAGTTGTGACAAAAACAAGCTCCGTTGAGATCGTGACAACGAACGCTACGCTATTGTGCTGATTCGGAAGGGAAATGAAAACAGTTGGGTTTTCATTTGATTTTAGACGACCGTCTAAAATTAAAGGAAACAGCGCTGGAATTGACAGTCAAAATAAAGGTGAGTTAATTCTCACACTTTTCTGGACTACTATGATGTGATAAATCCATTTAAAAATAAATACTGTTTGATTGGCTGCATTGGTTGCTTATGGTCGATTAACTGGTTGCTATTTGTTAGATTATTGCCGTTAATTAATTTATTTATTTAAATTATAATGTTATAACCATCTGTGATGCAGAGAAGGACAGGTTGGAGGGATCCGACCGGATTCCTCAAAATAACTTGTGTATGTTGTTTATTTTGATACTGGTTGCACATGAACTGTTTGAACCCCAATTGACATCAAAACCTATTGACTGTTGATGGTTGAATTGATGTGACCTTTGATGTGATTTTTAATCAATCGACAGTGGTTGGCAGTGAGGGTTTAAATCTATAGTTTTCAAAACATCGTTTTGTCGTTAGGCGAACAGACGCAGTTACAAGTTATAAAATTTATTTTAACTGAATTAAATCTTTGGGGTTTATTTTATTTTATTTTTAATGAATAAGAAGTTTTATAAAAATATTTATAATTAGAATCATGTTTTACAAACATGATTATTTATAAGTTATACAATGAATTTTTACGCTGTTTACGAACAGAAAAGTAAGAAGCTGGTATATGAATCAGTAAACTAAATAAATGTTTATACAATAAGCAAAGTGATGTTTCTAAATAAATTAAAGTATTTATTTATGTTATATGGAAAAATGTTTATAATTTTCCTTATATGTTATAATCAGTTTTAATAGAGATTTTTAATACTGCAGTCGAAGCTAACATACAGTTAGTGAAAAGAAATAATTGTTTTTACAAAACAATTAACCGATGTTTTAAATTAATTAAGTTATTTAATTAATTTAAGAAGAGAAATTGAATAGAAGTTAGTTAGCCGCTTAACTGAGGGTTATGGTTGGTAGGAACCAACTGTTTATCCTGTTATTTATGAATTGCAGTAATTCATGAACTGCAGTCAGGAATTAACCTACGTATTAGTGAAATGAAATAATTGTTTTTATAATCAAATAACTGATGTTTTAAATTTATTAAGTTATTTAATAAATTTAAGGAAGAAATGATAACGTAAATCAGTTAATGGTTAACTGATATGTACGGTTGGAGAAAATCAACTGTTTAAAGTTGGAATTTGACGATTGTGTCAATTTGTTTTAAATTGATCAAATCAAAGGGACTGACATTTAAAAGACTTGAAATTTCCTTTAAAATAAATATAAGTTATGGATAGATTAGTATGAAAGGGATTTGAATTTTATTTCAAATCGTATAAACAAGATTTGTAAATATGGGTGCAACCTAAGGCGTACATTCCAATCAGAGTTTTGCTCAATTAAGAAAAAGAAATTAATATGAAAAGTGGGTTTTCAAATGAAAGAAAATGGTTTATAAAACCAAGGTATATGGAAATGAGAATAACATATTGGATTATTGAGATGGGTTGACATTGGTTTTAAATTATAAGCTTTTATCTATCTTGAGATAAGAACGTTGTCGATCAAGGTCTGGGAGGTAATTGGAATACCCCAACTTGAACGGCTCCGCTATTATCGAGAGATGATATTTGTTTGTAATGTATAGAGAAGTGATTATCGATATGTTTTGCGATAAATGGAATTTATCATTTATTTAAAACAAACCTTTAAAAATGGATTAGCATCGAAAGGAATTGAATCTAATTCAAATCGTATAAACGAGTATGAAAAAGGGGTTTTACCCAAAACAAGGATTTTAAAACAAGCGTTCACCTGGGGACGAAATTAAGCGAAGTGGTTTAATCGTAATAAGAAAGAGATTTTGGTGATTAAATATTTGTCGTTGATTAAATAAGGATATAACGATATGGAAATAATAAAGGAAAAGGGAAAGTGGATTTATTGAACTATAACCATGATTTCAAATCAAAGAGAAAGTAAAAAGGGTTTGAGGTAATTATACGATGTTAACGACCAAAGAGGAAATAAAAACTGATTTATAAAATATGGCAATATTTCCAAACAAAGGAAATGAAAAAAAGAGCTTGGTAAATATGTTGTTCTAAAGCGAGTAGCGAGTAATGTTTTCAAGTAACGAAACCCATAAGAGTTTTGTTAAGATAAAGTTATGAAGTCGATTATAAGAAATCGATAAACTGGTTTTATGAGATATTTCATATAAAGGACCTGAGCTGCCAGTCCACTGAGATACACTGTTATGATTTGATAGTTAAATCACCGACTATCAAAGTTTGGCCTTTTATCGATTGTTGGTACGGAAAGACCGGGATCGAATTTATATTCGAAAACCATTCCGACCAGCAAATACGTAACGTCGAAGATATCAGAAGATGTTCGAGATGGAGCATTGAAGACCGTTGATCTTCATGTGTGGAAGAACTACTCGTTGGATTTCTAAGGGTCGCTCCCGAAGATATTTTGACTTGTGATTCTGTCATGATTGAATTCTTCGGATTGCAAGGACTTCTCGCTACTGATCTATAGGGTGATACCTAGGATGCAGTAGGAGAGTGCCTTCGGTTCATCCTGATCCTGGATGACTTGTATGGATGGATGTCTGACAGAGTATTTCCAGAAAGGTCATGTACATTGATTTCTCCAGCCGTACCAAGAGTGAAGCAGAGAAGGAAACTTCTTTAGCTGACACGTAATGTATTGTTGTAGACGTCAATTAACTGATTTCGATGGATTTGACAATGTGGCATTCGAAGTGAACCTGATGTGATGGTAAAGCGTAGCCTCAAGCCTCATCAACCGGGAAACGACAAAAATCGGGCAGGCAGCATGGCTATGTGGGTCGCTCCCATTAGGGTGTATAATCACCTATCTAGAGAAATTCCATTTGCTTCTTGAATCTATATTCGATGCTGTCCCTTTTCGGGAGACGGTGGTTTGAGCCCAACCGTCGGTGATATACATTCGATACACTCAAGCGAAATGAGTGGTCGGTCATGTGTGGGCCGGGTTGCAAGACGTTCTTGTTGAACCCAGTGTATTCGCCTCTAGAGATACACGTTCGGAAGGTGGACCCATACCTTGTCAAGTTGGAATCCAATATCCAATAAGTGCCCGCGGTTTTGGTTTGTATACTATATATGGGGAGCGTGAGATGCAAGCGTTCCTCTAAATTGATATTTACTTGTATTTAGACACTATGATAATATCAGAAAAAGATATTGATTTCAAAACGTTTTGGGTTATAGTAAGGTAAAAACCGTCCGTGTTTATGTGTGGGCTGGTCTTACTATTATCCTTTGATTTCAGAAAGGATTTTTCCAAAGTTAAACGAGTGTTTGTGCTGTGAATTTATCACTGATAGTATTCCAGACTGACCCGGTGAAATTTGTTTTAAATCAAATGTGCTCGGGTCAGACCAAGCATATTTACAGGTCAGGTTTCGCTTGGAGTTTCAGGAGCTGGAAGCAGGAGGCTTCACCACTAGTTATACATATTCCCGCTGTGTTTGATGTATGTTGTACTCTGATAAATGGTATGTATATATACAGTTTCTTTTATAAAGAGATTTGTTATATTATATTTATTCGTTCCGCTGTGAGATTCTAATGTGTTTTCTTCTTTCTTCTATTCTAAATTTCTTTCTTCCTATTTCTCATCCTCTAACTTCTTTCTATTAACAGTTTGGGGTTCGATACTTGGATTTTTGACAAGTAATACGGGATTAAGTATTGTTGTTGAAAATTCGAGCATCGAATATTCCCGGGCCGTTACAGGTAGAAACCCTTTGGATGAAACATGTATTTGAAACATGTTATGCTTGATGGTTGCAAGTGGTTGCAAGTGTTTGCACGTGGATACTCGTGGATGCATGATACACATTAGGCACTAAGATCGGCTCACACACTTTCATGTCACATATGCATGAGTGCTTATACTTATTCATGGATGAAACTTGTTATGCTATCACATGGATGTTGCATATTGATGAATGTTATGTGCACTCATGTAGAGACTATGAGTTATGTTAGGAATTTGCATACATATGGACTCATTTGTACTTTGCATTAAGGAGGTTTACTGTATTAGTAACCGCCTGATTTTTCCATTACATAAGTACATATACACACACCTTTGCATATGATCATACAACATTTAGAATCCTTTAAGGACAATGACTGCACGTGGATGATGTTTTGAGTAGATGGATGATGGATGGTAGGATACGTTCTTCCTAACTTGGAGATTTCGGGGACGAAATCCTTTAAGGAGGGGAGAATGTAACAACCCGTATTTTTGAATAACATGTTATAACATAAATCAAGGCAGAATTAAACTGTAAAATTTGAATTAGGGGAAACGGGTTGTGCCATTGCGTTCGTCTCGGAAAAATACGCGAAATAGAGTCCGAGTTTTCGAAAAACGGAGTCCGTATGACCCAGATAAGGCCCGAAGAAGTTTTAGAAAAATTCAAAACAGATTTAAATACAAAAATTTCAATTTTCAGAAGTGGCGGGAAAATTCCCGCCAGACCCAGGGGGTCGACCTGGGGGTCGACTGGGGAGTCGACCTCCCCCCCCCCCCCAGGTCGACTGGGGAGTCGACCCCAGGGTCGACCTGGGGGTCGACCTGCCTGGTCGGACCCAGGCAACCTGGTGCACCTATTTGGCTGTTTTGACCTATTTTGTTGGCTAGTGACGGGATTTGATGGCTTGGATTGAATCTAGGGTTAATCCTACGGCTAATATTATCCTAATCTTCTATAAAAAGACCCCTAAACCTAGCCTAAATCACCATTATTCAATCCTACAACTAAACTATGTCAAAATTGTTCCTCTCATGGCCTCCACTCTCATGCTAAAATTTCTAAGCTTATTTCTATGAGAGATTTTGAGTTCATACAAGTGTTTTCAAGCTTGTATGAGTGTTCTTAGTTTACATTCAAATCAAGTTGCAACATTTCTGTTACAAAGCAAGGATTTTTATTGATTTAGCTCAAGGGGTTTTCATTTGGAGCTTGCATATTTGGGTTTTTTGGTGATTGCATAAGGGCTTCGTCTCAATCTTTATAATAAATATTCATTTGTGTCTTCATAGCATTGTAAGCCCTTTTCTACTTTCTTTTTTGAACTCTAAAGTTAAATGAATGATGCAAGTTTGGTTGATTATGATATGCAAGTTTGGTTGATCATTATGATATGCAAGTTGGTTTAGTCATTATGTATGACACATGTTGCTATGTTATGCAAGTTTGGGTTGATCATTATACACATGTTATCATGTTATGCAAGTTAAACTTGAAGTTGTGAGCTTAAAGCTTCAAGCTTTATGTTGAAGGTTGCATTTTGGCAACATGGAAGTTATCATATCCCTTATGATAACTTGCATGTGAGGCTAAATGCGAACTTCTAGCAACTTCTACATGTCATTCATCACCATGTATCACTTATATGCTAAGTTTGGTTTTATGCATGCTTTTGAAGCCTAATAATGCAATATGCAAGTATATGAACATATGTACATTTCATATGCCACCATGTTAAACTTGTGGCTTCAACACCTTTTTGTCATGATTATGCCAAGTTCCCTATTTTATCCTTTATGCGTTGTTGCGATTAAGTAAACGATGGGATTACGTCGGGGTTGGGTAACATTATGACATAAACATGGTTTTTATAACATGACGTGATATGTTAACTTGTAATTATGTTTTGGAACATAATGGACATGACACTTAGAAAATATGAGTGTGGCCAACTCGAGGTTGGGTTGAGTTTGTAGCATAAATCTACCCGGACCCGCCCGACTTAACTAGTGGCTACAAACAATAGGACCCAATGTGAGAAGTTGGTCATGTTGTGCTCGAACCCGAGGTTAGACCTAGTTGTGGTGTAAAGCTACCCGGACCCGCCCGGCTTAACTAGTAAACACAACAAAGTCTAATGTGAGAGGTTAAAGCGCATTAAGTTAATTAATGCCTCCTGATTAGGGTTAAGTCATGGTCCACTTAATACTTAACCAATTTGGGCTTGATGGGTTAATCGGGGTTAAGTCAGGAACCTTGGGTACGCTTAACCAATTTAATCCACGTTTGGATCGGGTTAACCACATTTAACCCGTTAAGAAACCCTAGTTGCGTGGTCCTTTTCAGCAGTAACCCTCTAGATAGTATCATAAGACCCTAGGACTAGGCTAGGGTGGGGCACGATTACTGGGCTGATTGTAAGAGACCAAAAGAGACAGCTGAATGATGCACCGGTTGTTCAGGCGGACCATGGTCGTGCACATTAAGTCCGGAGTTGAACACGGGCACCGGTAGGTTTGGACTGTGCATCCTGGAATTGTGTCTGAGGGTTACACCGTAGGGCCGGATACACCCTAGGGTGGACCCTGCACAGTCAACTACATTACATGATTAAGCCGTATGACACCGATACACGACGAGTTAGGCTTATAGGGAGTCGATCAACTAGACCGTGTAGTTGGACCTTGATTTAGGTCACCTCATGATGTTGGGCCAAGCTTGGGCCAAGGGATCAATTCTTGATTTTACTTGACATGTTAGAATGCTAGTACACCTGTGGTGCAAAACTTAACCTTGATTATGCGATGACACCTTTATCTATCTTGTTAGTTAATCACCATGCCAGTATGTTATTATCCTTATGTTCATCTCAGCTTCTCATGCCAGTTAACTTTACTAGTTCATGGACATATAGTAGTTAGGGCTTACCAGTCTTTTTGACTGACCTGTTTTCTTTCGCCTCTTTTCTTCCGTTTCCCCCCCCCCCCCCTCAGGTCCTCAGGGTGGGAACATTGGAGCTTAGCTTGGATCTTTATAGCTTGCTTACTGGATTTGCTCATGTATGGTTTTGGACATTGAGCTAGCTATGGTTTATCACTTCACTTTGGGGATAGTACTTTATGTATTTCAGTTTATGCTTTTATCTAGACTTTGTATTTTGGAAAATAATGATCAAGTACTTTGTTGTAACATGACTATGGTTTTGAAATGCTAGTTTGATCCGCTGCTTTATTTACTCTGTTTTACTTATATGTTCTGTCTTGTGATATCTGCATGCATGTTTACCTTGTTTAAACGCCCCTCCAAAGCTAGTGTGCTTGCAAGAGTTACCCTGGCGGAGGTGGGGTGTTATAGATATCCTAATGAGTAGTGTATGCGATTTGTAATGTTCTATGTATCGTTCGGATTATTATGTCGTAGTTTTAATTTTGCCTTCTAATTATTGTTTTATGTATCATACGGATTAGGGTGTTTTGGCTTCGAAGTATTGTTGTAACATTCTATATATCGTATAGACTACTGTATTGGACCAGGTTTATTTTCATTTCTGCTACTGTGTCCTGTTTCAAAAGTGGTAACACACACAATAACAAAAATAGTAAAATAAACCAAATAACAGATCTAACACTCCAATACAATAAGTCTTTTACATAAAAAAGCGGATACATAGTTACTACATAATAATACTAAAGTCTAAGTCATTATAGTGCAATGACTCTTCTTATGCCCATGCACTCCACACTTGCTGCACTTATTCGCTCTTGAAGATTGTCCTTCGTCCATGGTGTCTTTAATTCTAATATATCTATGTCTTTTCTGTGGTCTCTGAGCTTGCGGTGGTAAAACCATATGCCTGGAGGGTTGTGGCCAATAGCGTTTGTCACGAACTGGAAGAAACTCCGGCATATAAGCCCCGTGATAACTTTGAACTGTGTACCAATAGGATGCGAAGTCATGATGAGCTCTTTTGGCCCCGTTCGCCACTGCCGAACATGCAGCCATAACATGCGAACATGGAAGGTGCTATAGCAATGGTATGTTACATGTACAAGAACAAGTATTACCATCTATCTTTACTATACATTCATCACCAAAGTAGTGTATTACCACTCATTCATATTCGCCAAAGCGAATTATTCTGCAATGTCTCGCTTTTTCGGCTCTCTCACCTATTTTTGCCTCCTATCTTGGAGTTAACTTGCATACCGAAGCAACAACATTTTGCCTTATATTATAGAAATAATCCACCGATCTATAGAAGGTACGCGCAACCAACGACTTAACGGGAAGTGATCGTGCACCTCTTAGCACACCATTGAAGTTTTCAGCAGCATTTGTTGTCATTACATGAAACCTTCCACCATCATCTTTAAAGAATGCCCAATTTTCCGCTTTTGCACCCAAACTTCTCTCAATTCAGGTATGAACACTACCGTTGGCCGTCTTAATTTCCTTTCGAAGTTTACAATACTCAACCTCTTCTGATACACATGCCGCCGCATAAAATAAACCCGTCAAACGTTGATCTCTAAATCCAACGGCTTAAAAATTGGCTATTAGATGCCTTGCACAAAATCTATGCTTATGTGGTTCTACCCATCTTTCTTGCAATGCAATAAGGATTCCTTTTATTCTGTAAGATATGAAAGTTATACGTCGATTGCTTGCATTATGAATAAACTGCTTCATACAGGAAAAAAATCAAGCCCATGAGTCAGCCGATTTAGCCTCAACAATGGCATATGCCAACGGATATAGTTGATCATTCGCATCAACTACAGTAGCTACGAGTAGTGTACCTTTGTATTTTCCATACAAATGTGTGCCATCGATACAAAGCAATGAGCGACAATGTAGAAATCCTTCAATGGAAGGGCCAAATGCCCAAAATGCACGTTCAAATATACCAACATCATCTGTTACTATATGACTTACACTATAGGGATTTGATCTTTTAATTTCTTTAAAATATGATCGTAACAATGAATATGACTCGTTCCAATCCCCGTAAACCATAACAATTGCTTTGCTCAGTGATCTCCACGCTTTCATATACCCAATCTTAATAAACAATTGTTCTTCCGCTAGCACTTGAACTGTTCTAGCTGTTATGTTTAAATCTGACTTCACAAAAGACATTATCTTCGAAACCAAAAATGTTGATGTCGTTTGCAGATTGTTTGAATGTACTGTTGGATTAACGCATGTGTGCTCCCCCATATTTTTTAACAACCCACAATCCCGACTGGGATCTTTCAGAATCAATTGCATGAATTCTCCACTGGCATTTATGGTCGACGTTGCAAATAGCGGTATACATTTCTTTGTTCGACCTGATGGGCATAAAGGAAACGACATGTAAAATAGACCACTCACTTAGTTGTTGCAGAAATTTAGCTTTGCTCTCAAACAAAAGACCAGGTTTAAAACCACTCTGAACGCATGAGGACGAGAATAATTCTCCACTACATTGCAAGTTTGCAAGAATAGATCTAGCTAAAATTTGTGCAGTGCACATGTCCTCGTCAAGAGGAATCTCTATTTCAGGTTCTTCATTGCTTCCATCTTCATCATCATTGATGTGCACGTAAAATTGCACATTTTGTAACAACCCGTGTTTTCAATAACCTATTATAACGTAAATCGAGGCAGAATTTAATTTATAAATCTGAATCAAGGGAAACGGGTTGTGCCATTGTGTTCGTCTCGGAAAAATACGCGAAATAGAGTCCGAGTTTTCGAAAATCGGAGTCCGTATGACCCGATTAAGGCCCAATGAAGTTTTCAGAAAATTTCAAGTTCAAAACAGATTTCGAATTTCAGGTTCAAAATTCGAAAAACGGTCAGATTGGGCCAGGCGGGAAAATTCCCGCCAGAGCACCCAAGTCGACAGCCCTGTCCACTTGGGAGTCGACTTGGTTGGACCCAAGTCGACTTGGCTGTCGACTTGGTTCAGCCGGGCAGTTTTGCCTGGTGCACCATTTTGGGGTTTTGGTTAGGTTTTGGGGCCAGATTCGGTTTTTAAGGGCTGAGATTGGAATTAGGGTTTAATCCTAAGGTTGAAACTAATCCTAATCTCTATAAATAAGCCCCTAACCTAACCCTAAATCATCATTATTCATTCAAGTAACTAAACTATGGCAAAATCATTCCTCTCATGGCCTCCACTCTCTTCATGAAATTTCTAAGATATTTCTATGAGAGATTTTCCATGCATACAAGTGTTTTCAAGCTTGTATGAGTGTCATTAGCTTGCATTCAAGTCAAGTTTCCATATTTACATCATAAAGCAAGAGTTTTGATTCATTTTGGCTCAAGGGTTTTTCTATTGGAGCTTGCATTTTGGGTTTATTTGATTGCATAAGGGCTTTGTCTCAATCTATATATATTTTTGTGTCTTCATAAGCATTGTAAGCCCTTTTCTACTTTCATATTTAAACTCTAAAGTTAAATGAATGATGCAAGTTTGGTTGATCATTATGATATGCAAGTTTGCCATGATATGCAAGTTTACTATGTCATGTTATGCAAGTTTGATATGTTATGATATGCAAGTTTGCCATGTTATGATATGCAAGTTAATCATGTTATGTTATGCAAGTTAGCCATGTTATGATATGTAAGTTTATCATGTTATGATATGCAAGTTTATATGCAAGTTTGCCATGTTATGTTATGCAAGTTTGCTATGTTATGATATGCAAGTTAATCATGTTATGTTATGCAAGTTTGCTATGTTATGATATGCAAGTTTGCAATGTATGTTATGCAAGTTTGGGTTGATCATTTTACTCGTGTTATCATGTTATGCAAGCTTACCTTGAGTATATGAACATAAAGCTTCAAGCTTTATGCAAAAGGTTGCATTTTGGCAACATATAGGTTATCATATCTCTTATGATAACTTGCATGTGAGGCTAAATGCGAACTTATGGCCATTTCTACATGTCGTTTATCACCATGTATCACCAATATGCTAAGTTTGGTTTTATGCACGCTTTTGAGGCCTAAAAATGTAGTATGCAAGCATATGAACATATGTACATTTCATATGCCACCATGTTAAACTTGTGGCTCCAACACCTTTGTGTCATGATTATGCCAAGTTCCCTCTTTCTATCCTTTATGCGCTATTGCGATATGTAAGCGATGGGATTGCATTTGGGGTTGGGTAAACTTAAAAGACATAAAAACATAAGATTGGGAATTTACCTATTAAATTAGGTCTACCCATTGGGAATTTACCTATTAAGTTAGGTCTACCCAAATGCTTGAAAACTTGTAATATGTTTTGGAAACATGATGGACATGACACTTAGAAAATATAAGTGTGACCAACTCGAGGTTGGGGTGAGTTTGTAGCGTAAAACTACCCGGAACCGACCGGCTTAACTAGTTGATACAAACAATAGGACCCAATGTGAGAAGTTGGTCATGTTGTACCTTGAACCCGAGGTTAGACCAAGTTGTGGTGTAAAGCTACCCGGACCCGCCCGGCTTAACTAGTAACCACAACAAGGTCTAATGTGAGAGGTTAAGGCACATTAAATTAGTTAATGCCTCATGATTAGGGTTAAGTCATGGTCCACTTAATACTTAACCAATTTGGGCTTAGTAGATTAATCGGGGTTAAGTCGTGAACTCATCGTTACACTTAACCAAGTTAATCCATGATTAGTAAAAGGGTTAAACCGTACTTAACCCACTAGAAAATCCTAGCAATGGGGGTCCACTCCAGCAGTAATCCCAAGTTTGTATCATTAAGACCCTAGGGACTAGGCTAGGGTGGGGGCACGATTACTGGACTTGAGGTAAGTGATCAAAAACGACGGCAGAGTGGTACGCCGATGTAGTTCCGGACGGACTATGGTCGTGCACGTAGTCCGTATTTGGAGAAGTCAAGCATGGGTACCAGTAGATCGAGACTGTGCACTCATGTTTATGGTGTTCATGGATTGACACTCTAGGGCTTGATACACCCGACGGGAGACCCGGCACAGTCCGACTACAATTATGTATGGGCCGTATTGACACCAACACGTGACGAGTTAGGCTTATGGAGCCGATCGATTAGACCGTTTGGTTGGACCTCGTATTAGGGTCACTTCATGTTATTGGACCTCGTATTAGGGTCACTTCATGTTATTGGACCTCGTATTAGGGTCACTTCATGTTATTGGACCTCGTATTAGGGTCACTTCATGTTATTGGGCCAAAGCTTGGGCCAAGGGATCAATTCTTGTTTTACTTGACATGTTAGAATGCTAGTACACCTGTGGTGCAAAAACCTTAAACCTGATTATGCGATGACACCTTTATCTACCTTGTTAGTTAATCATCATGCTAGTATGTTGTTATCCTTATGTCCATCCCTGCTTCTCATGCCAGTTAACTTTATCAGTTTACATTGATTGTAGTAGGGCTTACTCAGTCTTTTTGACTGACCTGTTTTTCCTTTCGCCTCTTTTCTTCCGTTCCCCCCCCCCAGGTTCTCAGTGTGGTAATATTGGAGCTTAGCTTGGATTTCTGATCGCTTGCTTGTGGGATTTTAGCTCATGTACGGTCTTGACATGAAGCTAGCTATGGCTATCACTTATTTTGGGGATAGTACTTATGTATTTCAGTTTTTCAGTGATGTTGTTTTTATCTAGACTTGTGTATTTGGAAAGTTGACATTATGTTGTATCAGACTTGTTTTGAAATAGTTTGAAATCTTCCGCTATTTTACTTATCTTATTTACTATGTTTACATATATACATATGTTCTTGTTCTGCCTTGATATATCATTACGCATGTTTACCTGATTCAAACGCCCCTCCAAAGTCAGAGTGCTTGCAAGAGCCACCCTGGCGGAGGTGGGGTGTTACATTTAGTATCAGAGCGTATGGTTTACGAGAAGGAACAAAAAGGTTTTTAAAACTTTTAGAAAACTATTTTCAAAACCAAGTATAAAGTATTTTCCAAAGAAAAGTCTAGTTTATTTTAAAGGCTATTCCCCAAAAAGCCATTAGCAAAAATTCCTTCGTTTTTCTCTATTCCGAATCTATCTTTTTCTTCATTTTCAGTATGGCCAATAACTTTGCCATTCCGGAGGGAGTACACGTACCTGTTTGGTATAGGAGACTTTTGGAGGCTAGGGCGACCGAAGCCGGCCCCGCAGATGTTCCTCCTCCTCCTCCGGTAGTTAATGTTCCTCCTCCTCCTGTCGCTGATGTTCCTCCTCCTCCTGTCGCTGAGGTTCCTCTTCCTCCTCCCCCTCAGCATCCTCAAGCTGACTTCGCAAAGACTTGCAAAGATTTCAAAGCAATGGGTGGCAAGAACTTTCAAGGCACTGAGACTTTTGTAGAAGCCAGAAATTGGTTGAAAGAGACCGAGGAATTATTTGCTATCTTTGGGTTAGACGATCAGAGGAAGATCTTGTTGGCAGTTTGGCTTATGAAGGATGAAGCCGCTTATTGGTGGGAAGTCACCAATGGTACTAGGCCTATTGAGACTTGGGCCGATTTCAGGGCAAGGTTCGTGCTCAAGTTTCTATCTTCTGCTGAGGAGAATCTGCAAATGGAGAGGTTCATAAGTTTGAAACAAGGAGATATGTCTGTCAAAGAATATGTGAACAAGTTCAATCAGTTAGCTCGTTTTGGCTTGGATATAGTGAGTACTCCTCAGAAGAAGGCTCTTCGTTTTGCTAGAGGATTGAATGAGCCGTTGCAGGGATTGGCTATGTCACATATTCCCCATGGGGCCACGTTTGAGAGCTTGGTTGATATGGCGTTACTTCAGGGAGATGTCAAGAAAGAGATCAAGATGAATGATACTCAAGCCAAGAAGACTGATTCCCAGTGGAAAGGAAATCAGGGTAATCCAAGTGGTCAGAGCAGTCAAGGCAATCAGAACAAGAACAAGAACAAGAGTCAAGGCAACAAGGGGAACAACAACAAGGGCAAGAACAACAAGGGGAAGTGCCATTATTGCGGTTCAGTTGGGCATCTTATTAAGGATTGTAAGAAGAGGAAAAGGAAGAATGGTGAATGCTTTTTCTGCGGTGAGACTGGACATTTCAGTAAGGATTGCCCGAAGAATCAAGGGCAAGGCCAGTGTCAGACTCAGCGTGCTGGACCTTCAGGAGGGCAAGTTCTTGCTCTCAATACCACTCCAGTTCCCGATCGAGGTAGTATTTCTGTTGAGAGCCTTGTATATATTTCTGATTTTCCAGTTCGTACCTTGTTTGATTCTGGTGCATCGCATAGCTTTATCTCATCTGATCTTGTTGAAAGTTTGCACCTAAGTACTAGTCTAGTTTATGATCCCGTGTGTGTTTCAAATCCAATTGGGGTTTACGCCCATTTGTCTATTATCTACGTGGATTTGAAAATCTCTATCTTGAGTGTAGAGTTCTCGTGTGATGCTTATATTCTCGGTTTCATGGGGTATGGGTTGATTTTGGGCATGGATTGGTTGTCCTGTTTTGGAGCCATCCTTGATTTTAGAGCATAGGGTTGTGAGGCTCATGACTCGCCTCGGTAATACCCTAAAAATTTCTTGTAACCCTATGGGTCCCGTCATGTTGTGTTATCTTGAATCCTCAACTCGTCTATCGATAGTTTGAAATCGGTGAGTGTGGTCCGAGAATATCCTGATATCTTGGGTGAAGTGAAGGGGGGTTACCCCTAAGCGAGAGATTGATTTCCGCATTTATCTGGTTGATAATGCCAAGCCAGTTACGTGGCCGGTTAGGCACATGGTCCCGCGAGATGAGAGTTAAGAAAGCAAGTCAAGGAGTTGCTTGAGAAGAACTTCATACGATGAAGCATTTCCGAAGAGGGTGCTCTAGTAGTATTCGCTACTAATGTGGACAGTTCGCTTCGCCCGTGTGTTGATTATCGTGAGTAGAACAAGAAGAATAGACAACCATTACCAAGGATCAATGATTTGTTTGATCAACTTGTAGGAACATCTGTTTTCTCTTGATCCTGCTACTAGATTCCATCAGCTCAGAGTAGCTGAGGATAGTATAGACAAAACTGCGTTCAGAACTCCAGATGGATTCTTAGAATGGCTGGTCATGCCATTCGGTTTGATTAATGCACCCGCCTACTTCGTGGACTTGATGAGTAGGGTGTCTAGAGAGTTCCTGAACGAGTTTGTGGTAGTCTTTGTAGACGATATCCTGACTTTCTTAAAGAACGAGGAAGAACATGCTAGACATCTCAAGGAGGTGATGGATACGCTTAGAGCGCATCAGTTGAAAGCCAAGTCCTCCAAATGTCATTTTGGAGAAAAAGGAGTTAGATTTCTTGGGCACATAGTTTCTAAGCAAGGCTTAGTGGTGGATCCTGCTAAAGTGGTCGCGGTTCAAAACCGAAAAGCTCCGACAAGGACAATTGAAGTAAGAAGTTCTCTCAGTTTAATTAGTTAGTTAGCGTCCCTTGAGCTTAGACCTACCCTTCTGGATCAAGTAGGGACTTCACAGAAAGAAAACCCGCAGTTAGTCGAGATCTGTAACGTCCCGCATTTTTGTCGGTTGGTATTTAAATATTTAAATCAGTTTAAATATTGAATTCAGAATATAAATGGATTTATATATTAATTAAAACGAAGTTGAAACGTATATAAATATATATTAATTACAATCGAGCTCAGAACGACCATGCAGTTCGTAATTTAACGTTCTGAACTTCAACTGAGTGTACCAGACTCGTTTTGAATCGGATTTCTTCAAAACAAGAAACGTTGGAATCTGTTGAGCTGTATCTTTCTAACAGAAGTGAAAAACCCAGATTTCGTCGTATAGATTGCAAGATATGTCCAAATCAAATATTCGAAAAGTCGCTGTGAAATCATATATCGACCGTAACAGTTATTTGAATATAACTTGATATCGGGTGCAAATCGGGACAAGGTTCTTTTGAGGCGCAGAGATAATTTAATTTTTAGAATTTTACTGTAATTTTTAATTAATTAAATATGCAACTTTTTATTTGGAGTATTGTGCACCCTGTATCGGTATTTTGGGGTTTCAAAATATGAGTCAAACTACCGGTATTATTATATTTTTGGGACCGTGACACCTCGTTGAGCACGATTGTACTCTTACAACTGTCCGTAGCAGTCAGTAAATGAACGAAATTTTATACCGTCATCGCCACATACACTTTAACAAATAATATATATAACAATTGCCTACCCTACTATTCGCTGCCTATCGCAGAAGCTTCATAACAGATGGACAAGAAAAATATCTGTCCACATTTTTCTCAACAGTGAAGTAATAGCTTTACTTCATTACTAAGAAAAAACACCATACTTCAAACCATCCCCTATAACCTCAGCTACCCTAGACTCTTGTATTATAAAATCAAGCTGTACCTCTTGCTTCGAAATTAAGGAATTCAAAGAAATATATAAATATACAGCCCATACTTTGGGAATGAAAACTACCCTAATCTCTGTCTACTCACCTAGGAAGTTCTTACGTTGGAAATATAAAGGAACCAGTTGCCAGTTAAGCCTACCACGTCTGGAAAACATGGCCAACCTTACCCTATTCCTTAAGAAATCACCCTACCCTATTCCAATCCACACGCACAGCAAGAAGTCTATACTTAACATTTTCTTTGTTTTCAACCCCTACCCTATGTCTTCTCTTTTCGCACCTGTCTTAGTTGATTTAATGAATTGCCGTCAACACAGAAACTTGAGAAGAAAATACATAGAACCCATCACCCTATTCACAGAATCCATCAACCTGTATGTTTTGTCCAAATCGAATTAAATAGAGCATAACCTATTGATTTAAAATCTTGCTCCCTAGCCTGTACGCAACACGAGATGACGTTCTTCTTATCAAGAAACCCCCTCCTATAAATAATGTGCCCGTCGCCATTCTCTGCATATAGGAAATGTTAGCTTTTACCTCAAACGAAAACAGTGCGGTGGACGTAAGTCAGTCGAGCAGAATGATGCATGAGTCAAAGCATGAAGGGGAGAGACTGCTACTGGTTGTAGCGGTTTGAGGCGCGGCATAATGGACGATCTGTTGTGTTGATGGGCTTCAATGCAAGTAAATGGAGGAGTTGACATGTATATGTTGGGCTGGTGGAGGATCTATAAGGTAGGAGGGCAGTACGGGTGCGGGGAGCTCGAGTTTGCAGGAGGTTTTAGTTACTGGAAGTGGAAGTTTTGAGTGCTGATGCAAGGTGAAAGGGAGTGCATGCATCTGTTAAGGGGGAGATGCCTGACCTGATAGTACACGTTCAAGATTTTTGGAGAAACTGGAGCTTGTTGCGCTTGGAGTTAGTAGTGGGTTAAGCAAGAGATGGTTGAACTTTTTGTATGGTGGCTATTGTAGTTCGGCACGGGAGGCGGTTGGTGGTTCCGGTGGTTGAGTCAGTTGATGATGGAGAAGAAGGCGGTGCAAAGTGTACACGTGAAGGGTATTTACTGAAGTAAAAAGGAGAGTAGCATCATTGAAACGGGCAGGTTTGGGAAGAGTAAGATTTCGAAGTGGTTCATGCATGTGTGTTTTAAAAGACTAAGTGGTGAAAATAGGAACATGACGTGGTGTACCGGGCATAACGAATGGAAAAAGGGAATGAAGTGGGGTTTGTGAGCAGTTCAAGCTGAGTGAAATGGCAATAGAAAGTGGGATCATTTCGTGGCATAGATGAAGGAAGTACAGGGCGTGAATGGTAGAGATGGGTTTTATTTCCCTGGTGGGCTTGGGCTTTGTTTATTTTAAAGAAAAAGAAAAGAAGAGAATATCGGTTTGTTTAATCCTATTGGAAGAAGGCGCAGAAATAAATGATGTATAGTAGACAAGCAGTGGTTCCATGTTTTGAATGGAGAAGAGTGATCAGCCGATGGTGATCCTGATTATAGTCTTAAAACGCAGCGATTAACAATTGGATAAAATAAAGACCGATGGGATTGTATCAATGAAAACAACGTAATGGAGCTGGTTCGAAACCATTGGAAGCTCGTTGGAAATTATAACGTCTGATCGGGTGTACCGACGCAAATCGTTATTTAACGGTTAACGCGCGATGGTGAGTAAAATCACTAACTCTGATCTATTTTAAAATATTGCAGTTATATTTTAATGTTGTTTGAATGCTGTGATGGTTGATTAGGTTGATTACAATTAATTCGGTTGAATATTATATACCGTTACATATATGTACACATCATCAGTTGGACACTGATTCCACCGATTAGAATACCCCCTAGTATAGAGTTAATGTAAATTGTGTTGACTGATATCTGTGGATGCGGAAACCGGTTGGAGGAATCCGACCGGATTCCTTGATAATTATATGTACTGGTTGTTTTGTATGAACCTGAATTATATTTAAAATCCCATGTGAATATTGATGTTGAACGGAAATTCAACATTTGTTTAGATTAAATAAATAAACGATATCGATTTAGAAAGTGTTAACAATCGACCGTAAAACTATCGTTTTGTTGAGAAACTGATTTACCGTCAGGCAAATCAATGAAGTTAATCATAGAAATTATATTTTTATAATTAAAGTGAAGTTTTAAATTATAATAGAAGTTCTATTATAAACCAGTATTTTAGAGTTCGTTTTTATAAAGCAAATAAAAGCGATTGTTGACATTTAAACAAGTTTATAAAGTAAAAACTATCCGACGATTAAATATTTGGATAATTATATTTAAGATAAATAATTTAGAGATATCATTAGATTAATTAGATTAATCTAATGTTAAGAAGTAATTAAAATCAGTTAATGAATTTACTGATGGAAATAAGTTGATTTAATCAACTGTTATTTGGGAACATGATAATTAGATTAATTGGTCTTTAATTAATCTAATGAAAACAAGTTAGAAATAAGTTTATCGAAAATAATGAGAGTTAATTACCATTTAAGAAGTTATAGATAAGAACTGGGAAATGGAGAAAGCAAAGAGTTAATGTTTAAATTAAATATTCATAAACCACAGAGATTCCAAAGTAAGAATATGGTGTTGTAAAACCATATTCCAAAATACAACAAGGAAATACGATTTAATAAATATATTAAGTAATAAGGAATTTGAATACAGACTTGTATCAGTTCTAAGGTAAGAACGTTGTCGATCAAGGTCTGAGAGGTAAATAAAATACCCCAACTTGAACGGCTTCGCTATTACCGAGGAACGATATCAGTTTGTAACGGAAAGAGATGTCAAGATTTTTGTAACAGAAAGAGATGTCAAGATTTTTGTAACAGAAAGAGATGTCAAGATTTTTGTAACAGAAAGAGATGTCAAGATTTTTGTAACGGAAAGAGATGTCAAGATTTTTGTGACGGAAATAGATGTCAAGATTAGTATAAAAGGAATAGGGCGGCGTATGCAAGTCTTAGAACTATAGCAATAAAATAACGTTGTTGATAAGATAAGTGTGACTGTTATGTCAAGATTAGTTATAACAAAGAATATTACAGCGTATGATAAGTTGAACTATAGCAATAAAATAACGCTGTTGATAAGGTAAGTGTGACTGTAATTAGTTATAAGGAGAATATTACAGCGTATGACAAGTTTAGAACTATAGCGACAAATTAACTGCTGTTAATTTGACTTAAGCGTGACTTTTATATATAGCAGCACTTCCTAGGAAATGTAACAGTTGGTTTGAAATCCACTTATTCTAGAGCAATAAGTAACAACGTTTGTTCAAAGAAATATAAGAAGAGTTTAGAAAAAGAATTGGGGAATCGTATTAGAAACGGATGACAGCATTTCGATGTTCGAAATGTGATTAGAATTAAACCATTAGGATTTGTAACTAGAATTCGACGATGTCGAATGTATTAAAAGTAAACTATTTTTAGGGATTATAATCTGATATAATAATTAACATTTAGTTGTAAACAAATAAATGTTAAAGAGGATAGGAGTCAGTACTTAGTTTAAACTTGATATCAATGTGATAAGAAGTTGACTTAGAAACAGAGTTTACAAAGTGGAATAGGAATATATAAAGTATGAAAGAGATTTCGATAAACGGGATCATGGTATTGATTTATTTGATAAAGATGTTCAGATTTCTATAATAGAAATGATATTCACATTTCAAAGTGAATAATGTTTTAAAAGTGAACGTTGGGTCGATTAAAAGGTTAAAATGAAATTGGAAGTATTTTCCAATGCAAATAGGGTAGATTATCCAAGGGTAGAAAATAAAGAATGTGAAATTTATGAAAATAGTTCGAACGTTAATAACGTATGTTTTCTGGAACATGAAAGAATAAGAGTTTATAATAACTGGAAATGTTTTCCAAGAAGTATGGAAAGGCTAAAACGGGATTTGAGAAATATCTGGTAAGATATGAGAATTCGAATAATAAAGTCGAATGTTAAAATTAAAAATACCCGTGGTTGTGTGATGTTAATTCTACATTAGAATGAATGTTGTTTTTACTTCGATAGTTAAATAACCGACTATCGAAGTGTTTGACCATCGTTGTCGATATGGAGAGACTGGTTGGATACGTTATCTGAAACCCCTCCGTATAGGCATAAGCGCTGCGAATTAGATATGCTGAAGATGATTGAAGACGGAGTTAAATGCAAGGGTCGTCCAGTTCTAGAATAATGTTTTTGTTTGTCCAGTCCCAGGACAACTTGTATGGACGAGTGTCTGACAGAGTATTTCCAACGGTCACGCCGTTGATTTTACGAATATACCAAGTTGGTGGGGAGAATATAACTTCTCTTTATTCTACACCCAGTGTGCATTTGTGTAATCAATATGTGATTACGGATTTGACGATGTGACATTCAAAGTGAATGGTGATCAGATGTTCTGAAGATAGACGTAGCCTCTAGCCTCACAACCGAGAATGACAGAAGTTGGGCTAGGCAGCATGGCTAGTTGGGTCATCCCCAAGCAGGGTGTATTGTCACCGATCTAGAGAAAATTCATATTTATACTTCTTTTCGATTCTGTATCTTCGGATGACGGTTGGATGGCCTACAACCGTGGTGGCAATATATTCGCGACACTCAAGCTAAATGAGTGAGCGGTCATGTGTGGCCGGGTTGCAAGACGTTCTTGTTGAACCCTGAGTGTATCCCCTCTAGAGTACACTATTAAGAAGGTGCTCCCATACCTTGTCTGTTGGAATCCATTCTCCGATAAGTGCCCTGCGGTTTATGATTTTATATTATATATATGGAACGTGAGATGCAAGCGTTCTGCTACTTGAATGATTATTTGTTTTAGACATTATCGTAATATCACTGGTGTTTGATATCAAAGTATTTTGGGTTATAGTAAGGTAAAAACCGTCCATGTTTATGTGTGGGTTGGTCTTACTATTATCCTTTTGTTTCAAAAGGATTTTCAAAGTTAAACAGTATGGTTGTATTTTACTCACACCAGTCCCATGACTGACCCAGAGTTTATTTTGTTTGTTTTCCCTAAACTCTTGGGTGCCCAAATTTGTACGGGCAGTCAAGTGTTTCAGGCTTTGCAGATTCACTTGGAGGAGCTCAAAAGCAGGAAGCTTCACCATTAGTTATGTAGAGTTATTTCCGCTGTGATATGATGTATTGTACTCTGATAATGGTATGTATATACAATACAGTTTTGTATTCAAAGTTATGTTATATAATACATCTTATTTTGATCCGCTGCGAGTTTCGTGTTACTCTGATTCTGTTCAGTTGTGATCTTCTTCTTCTTCTATTCTATTAGTTCTATCTTTTCTTTCTCACCCTCTAAATTCCTCTATTAATGTCCTGGTGTTTTCGATGCTTGAATAGTCAACAATGTGTTTTTATGTTGATTTTCTGGGTCGAAAATTCCCGCCGTTACAGATGGTATCAGAGCTGAAGGTTAAGTGATTACCTTGGCTCTGTGGCATAACTCAATAGAGATGGAGTTAGATATACTCTAGATTGAGTTTGAATGTATATATATGAGTGAACGTATTTGCAGATTTATATAAAAACTGTTTTATATTGTGTTGACTGGTCAATCAAGTGGTTTATGAATTCTGGTCGAAACAGTAATGCAAACTGAGTCGATAGGTGTTTCTAAACTCTTGAACAGAGTAATTCGACACAGTATGTTTTGAAAAGAGGGTAAATGAAATAATTTTACCCAAAGTATATTTTGATATAAAAAGAAGTGTATATCTTGATATTAATATAATATATTGGATATGTGATCATTATTATGATCGAACAAGATTAAAATTGAGTTGGTTATATAAATTACCAATCGAAATATTATATAAGTATGATATGCAAAATCAGATGAGCTGAATCTGAATTAAAAACCAGAATTGAAATAAAACTCTAGAAACTTGGAAAAGAATTGAAATTGAATTAAATATAAGGGAATTTTAAAATCCTGGGAGATTTGAAATTTTGTTTCCAAGTTCTATGAAAGATATTTTGAAGTAATTTCAAAAATAGAGTGATTATAAATGAGTTTTTAAAGCAATATAGTATTGAACCCACTTCGATGGTTGGAAAATAAAATTCCGATGATGATCGCGACATTATCGGTGTTCATTTTCGAGCTGGTAAGTGACAGATTACAACCAAAGATTTGTTTTGTATTGTTTGAGAAACAAGTTGTCAGAAATTCAAATGTTTTGAATTATATATGATTTCAAACTGATTTGAAATAAATCCCAGGAACTTGAATTTTGAAATAAAAATTTAACTTATGGAGTTAAAATGGTAAAAGTGGAATTTAAACAAAGATAACAAAATTGGACTGAATTTGGAAAGATCCAGAATGAAAATTATTAAAGAAAAATATTGGATATTCGAGTTATTAAAAATGAATTGATTCTTGGAGAATAAGAATCGAATTTTGAATTAGAGATGGAGATAACTAAATCAGTAAATGGAATGTCGTAATAAAACTTAACAAGGTTAAGAACTGAGAATGGAATCGGAGTTGAAATAGAAATTTGGATTAGTAAAAGCGAAAGACTGGTTTGAGAACGGATTGATGGGAGATCAACCAAGGATGCTTGGATATGCTGGTTTGACAGCAGATGGCAGAGATATAGTTGAATGCCCAACAAAGAAGGTACACGTTTATATACGATTACGAGATTTTTATGAGTCAGTTTGGGCAAGCCGTTTGGCTGTTTGATTTTCTTTTGGATTGGAGAAGGCCCAGAGTGGCAAGTTGTTGTAGTACCGAATAAGTCGTGCGAAGGAGATGTTGGCAAGATTCTCTGAAAATTTAAGCTATTAGGAAATTTTCAGAATTTTCGAAATTGTTCGGTAATGAGAAGAAATTAATATTTTAATTGGAATTAACCAGTTCAGTTGAAACTGGAATTATGAAGTAAACCAAAAAGATTTTTAACCATGTTATAACAGAGATTGTAGCATTTTCCCTATCTTAGCAATTTCGAGGACGAAATTATTTTAAGGGGGAAGGTCTGTAACGTCCCGCATTTTTGTCGGTTGGTATTTAAATATTTAAATCAGTTTAAATATTGAATTCAGAATATAAATGGATTTATATATTAATTAAAACGAAGTTGAAACGTATATAAATATATATTAATTACAATCGAGCTCAGAACGACCATGCAGTTCGTAATTTAACGTTCTGAACTTCAACTGAGTGTACCAGACTCGTTTTGAATCGGATTTCTTCAAAACAAGAAACGTTGGAATCTGTTGAGCTGTATCTTTCTAACAGAAGTGAAAAACCCAGATTTCGTCGTATAGATTGCAAGATATGTCCAAATCAAATATTCGAAAAGTCGCTGTGAAATCATATATCGACCGTAACAGTTATTTGAATATAACTTGATATCGGGTGCAAATCGGGACAAGGTTCTTTTGAGGCGCAGAGATAATTTAATTTTTAGAATTTTACTGTAATTTTTAATTAATTAAATATGCAACTTTTTATTTGGAGTATTGTGCACCTTGTATCGGTATTTTGGGGTTTCAAAATATGAGTCAAACTACCGGTATTATTATATTTTTGGGACCGTGACACCTCGTTGAGCACGATTGTACTCTTACAACTGTCCGTAGCAGTCAGTAAATGAACGAAATTTTATACCGTCATCGCCACATACACTTTAACAAATAATATATATAACAATTGCCTACCCTACTATTCGCTGCCTATCGCAGAAGCTTCATAACAGATGGACAAGAAAAATATCTGTCCACATTTTTCTCAACAGTGAAGTAATAGCTTTACTTCATTACTAAGAAAAAACACCATACTTCAAACCATCCCCTATAACCTCAGCTACCCTAGACTCTTGTATTATAAAATCAAGCTGTACCTCTTGCTTCGAAATTAAGGAATTCAAAGAAATATATAAATATACAGCCCATACTTTGGGAATGAAAACTACCCTAATCTCTGTCTACTCACCTAGGAAGTTCTTACGTTGGAAATATAAAGGAACCAGTTGCCAGTTAAGCCTACCACGTCTGGAAAACATGGCCAACCTTACCCTATTCCTTAAGAAACCCTACCCTATTCCAATCCACACGCACAGCAAGAAGTCTATACTTAACATTTTCTTTGTTTTCAACCCCTACCCTATGTCTTCTCTTTTCGCACCTGTCTTAGTTGATTTAATGAATTGCCGTCAACACAGAAACTTGAGAAGAAAATACATAGAACCCATCACCCTATTCACAGAATCCATCAACCTGTATGTTTTGTCCAAATCGAATTAAATAGAGCATAACCTATTGATTTAAAATCTTGCTCCCTAGCCTGTACGCAACACGAGATGACGTTCTTCTTATCAAGAAACCCCCTCCTATAAATAATGTGCCCGTCGCCATTCTCTGCATATAGGAAATGTTAGCTTTTACCTCAAACGAAAACAGTGCGGTGGACGTAAGTCAGTCGAGCAGAATGATGCATGAGTCAAAGCATGAAGGGGAGAGACTGCTACTGGTTGTAGCGGTTTGAGGCGCGGCATAATGGACGATCTGTTGTGTTGATGGGCTTCAATGCAAGTAAATGGAGGAGTTGACATGTATATGTTGGGCTGGTGGAGGATCTGTAAGGTAGGAGGGCAGTACGGGTGCGGGGAGCTCGAGTTTGCAGGAGGTTTTAGTTACTGGAAGTGGAAGTTTTGAGTGCTGATGCAAGGTGAAAGGGAGTGCATGCATCTGTTAAGGGGGAGATGCCTGACCTGATAATACACGTTCAAGATTTTTGGAGAAACTGGAGCTTGTTGCGCTTGGAGTTAGTAGTGGGTTAAGCAAGAGATGGTTGAACTTTTTGTATGGTGGCTATTGTAGTTCGGCATGGGAGGCGGTTGGTGGTTCCGGTGGTTGAGTCAGTTGATGATGGAGAAGAAGGCGGTGCAAAGTGTACACGTGAAGGGTATTTACTGAAGTAAAAAGGAGAGTAGCATCATTGAAACGTGCAGGTTTGGGAAGAGTAAGATTTCGAAGTGGTTCATGCATGTGTGTTTTAAAAGACTAAGTGGTGAAAATAGGAACATGACGTGGTGTACCGGGCATAACGAATGGAAAAAGGGAATGAAGTGGGGTTTGTGAGCAGTTCAAGCTGAGTGAAATGGCAATAGAAAGTGGGATCATTTCGTGGCATAGATGAAGGAAGTACAGGGCGTGAATGGTAGAGATGGGTTTTATTTCCCTGGTGGGCTTGGGCTTTGTTTATTTTAAAGAAAAAGAAAAGAAGAGAATATCGGTTTGTTTAATCCTATTGGAAGAAGGCGCAGAAATAAATGATGTATAGTAGACAAGCAGTGGTTCCATGTTTTGAATGGAGAAGAGTGATCAGCCGATGGTGATCCTGATTATAGTCTTAAAACGCAGCGATTAACAATTGGATAAAATAAAGACCGATGGGATCGTATCAATGAAAACAACGTAATGGAGCTGGTTCGAAACCATTGGAAGCTCGTTGGAAATTATAACGTCTGATCGGGTGTACCGACGCAAATCGTTATTTAACGGTTAACGCGCGATGGTGAGTAAAATCACTAACTCTGATCTATTTTAAAATATTGCAGTTATATTTTAATGTTGTTTGAATGCTGTGATGGTTGATTAGGTTGATTACAATTAATTCGGTTGAATATTATATACCGTTACATATATGTACACATCATCAGTTGGACACTGATTCCACCGATTAGAATACCCCCTAGTATAGAGTTAATGTAAATTGTGTTGACTGATATCTGTGGATGCGGAAACCGGTTGGAGGAATCCGACCGGATTCCTTGATAATTATATGTACTGGTTGTTTTGTATGAACCTGAATTATATTTAAAATCCCATGTGAATATTGATGTTGAACGGAAATTCAACATTTGTTTAGATTAAATAAATAAACGATATCGATTTAGAAAGTGTTAACAATCGACCGTAAAACTATCGTTTTGTTGAGAAACTGATTTACCGTCAGGCAAATCAATGAAGTTAATCATAGAAATTATATTTTTATAATTAAAGTGAAGTTTTAAATTATAATAGAAGTTCTATTATAAACCAGTATTTTAGAGTTCGTTTTTATAAAGCAAATAAAAGCGATTGTTGACATTTAAACAAGTTTATAAAGTAAAAACTATCCGACGATTAAATATTTGGATAATTATATTTAAGATAAATAATTTAGAGATATCATTAGATTAATTAGATTAATCTAATGTTAAGAAGTAATTAAAATCAGTTAATGAATTTACTGATGGAAATAAGTTGATTTAATCAACTGTTATTTGGGAACATGATAATTAGATTAATTGGTCTTTAATTAATCTAATGAAAACAAGTTAGAAATAAGTTTATCGAAAATAATGAGAGTTAATTACCATTTAAGAAGTTATAGATAAGAACTGGGAAATGGAGAAAGCAAAGAGTTAATGTTTAAATTAAATATTCATAAACCACAGAGATTCCAAAGTAAGAATATGGTGTTGTAAAACCATATTCCAAAATACAACAAGGAAATACGATTTAATAAATATATTAAGTAATAAGGAATTTGAATACAGACTTGTATCAGTTCTAAGGTAAGAACGTTGTCGATCAAGGTCTGAGAGGTAAATAAAATACCCCAACTTGAACGGCTTCGCTATTACCGAGGAACGATATCAGTTTGTAACGGAAAGAGATGTCAAGATTTTTGTAACAGAAAGAGATGTCAAGATTTTTGTAACAGAAAGAGATGTCAAGATTTTTGTAACAGAAAGAGATGTCAAGATTTTTGTAACAGAAAGAGATGTCAAGATTTTTGTAACGGAAAGAGATGTCAAGATTTTTGTGACGGAAATAGATGTCAAGATTAGTATAAAAGGAATAGGGCGGCGTATGCAAGTCTTAGAACTATAGCAATAAAATAACGTTGTTGATAAGATAAGTGTGACTGTTATGTCAAGATTAGTTATAACAAAGAATATTACAGCGTATGATAAGTTGAACTATAGCAATAAAATAACGCTGTTGATAAGGTAAGTGTGACTGTAATTAGTTATAAGGAGAATATTACAGCGTATGACAAGTTTAGAACTATAGCGACAAATTAACTGCTGTTAATTTGACTTAAGCGTGACTTTTATATATAGCAGCACTTCCTAGGAAATGTAACAGTTGGTTTGAAATCCACTTATTCTAGAGCAATAAGTAACAACGTTTGTTCAAAGAAATATAAGAAGAGTTTAGAAAAAGAATTGGGGAATCGTATTAGAAACGGATGACAGCATTTCGATGTTCGAAATGTGATTAGAATTAAACCATTAGGATTTGTAACTAGAATTCGACGATGTCGAATGTATTAAAAGTAAACTATTTTTAGGGATTATAATCTGATATAATAATTAACATTTAGTTGTAAACAAATAAATGTTAAAGAGGATAGGAGTCAGTACTTAGTTTAAACTTGATATCAATGTGATAAGAAGTTGACTTAGAAACAGAGTTTACAAAGTGGAATAGGAATATATAAAGTATGAAAGAGATTTCGATAAACGGGATCATGGTATTGATTTATTTGATAAAGATGTTCAGATTTCTATAATAGAAATGATATTCACATTTCAAAGTGAATAATGTTTTAAAAGTGAACGTTGGGTCGATTAAAAGGTTAAAATGAAATTGGAAGTATTTTCCAATGCAAATAGGGTAGATTATCCAAGGGTAGAAAATAATGAATGTGAAATTTATGAAAATAGTTCGAACGTTAATAACGTATGTTTTCTGGAACATGAAAGAATAAGAGTTTATAATAACTGGAAATGTTTTCCAAGAAGTATGGAAAGGCTAAAACGGGATTTGAGAAATATCTGGTAAGATATGAGAATTCGAATAATAAAGTCGAATGTTAAAATTAAAAATACCCGTGGTTGTGTGATGTTAATTCTACATTAGAATGAATGTTGTTTTTACTTCGATAGTTAAATAACCGACTATCGAAGTGTTTGACCATCGTTGTCGATATGGAGAGACTGGTTGGATACGTTATCCGAAACCCCTCCGTATAGGCATAAGCGCTGCGAATTAGATATGCTGAAGATGATTGAAGACGGAGTTAAATGCAAGGGTCGTCCAGTTCTAGAATAATGTTTTTGTTTGTCCAGTCCCAGGACAACTTGTATGGACGAGTGTCTGACAGAGTATTTCCAACGGTCACGCCGTTGATTTTACGAATATACCAAGTTGGTGGGGAGAATATAACTTCTCTTTATTCTACACCCAGTGTGCATTTGTGTAATCAATATGTGATTACGGATTTGACGATGTGACATTCAAAGTGAATGGTGATCAGATGTTCTGAAGATAGACGTAGCCTCTAGCCTCACAACCGAGAATGACAGAAGTTGGGCTAGGCAGCATGGCTAGTTGGGTCATCCCCAAGCAGGGTGTATTGTCACCGATCTAGAGAAAATTCATATTTATACTTCTTTTCGATTCTGTATCTTCGGATGACGGTTGGATGGCCTACAACCGTGGTGGCAATATATTCGCGACACTCAAGCTAAATGAGTGAGCGGTCATGTGTGGCCGGGTTGCAAGACGTTCTTGTTGAACCCTGAGTGTATCCCCTCTAGAGTACACTATTAAGAAGGTGCTCCCATACCTTGTCTGTTGGAATCCATTCTCCGATAAGTGCCCTGCGGTTTATGATTTTATATTATATATGTGGAACGTGAGATGCAAGCGTTCTGCTACTTGAATGATTATTTGTTTTAGACATTATCGTAATATCACTGGTGTTTGATATCAAAGTATTTTGGGTTATAGTAAGGTAAAAACCGTCCATGTTTATGTGTGGGTTGGTCTTACTATTATCCTTTTGTTTCAAAAGGATTTTCAAAGTTAAACAGTATGGTTGTATTTTACTCACACCAGTCCCATGACTGACCCAGAGTTTATTTTGTTTGTTTTCCCTAAACTCTTGGGTGCCCAAATTTGTACGGGCAGTCAAGTGTTTCAGGCTTTGCAGATTCACTTGGAGGAGCTCAAAAGCAGGAAGCTTCACCATTAGTTATGTAGAGTTATTTCCGCTGTGATATGATGTATTGTACTCTGATAATGGTATGTATATACAATACAGTTTTGTATTCAAAGTTATGTTATATAATACATCTTATTTTGATCCGCTGCGAGTTTCGTGTTACTCTGATTCTGTTCAGTTGTGATCTTCTTCTTCTTCTATTCTATTAGTTCTATCTTTTCTTTCTCACCCTCTAAATTCCTCTATTAATGTCCTGGTGTTTTCGATGCTTGAATAGTCAACAATGTGTTTTTATGTTGATTTTCTGGGTCGAAAATTCCCGCCGTTACAAGATCATGGACAAGTTGATTCGAGGCGAGATGGTAAGTCACCTCGCTATAGATGACAAGGGATGGCTAAGTCGCGATGAGAGAAAGAAGGTTCTTGAAGATGCACATCACCCGAGGAGGTGGCCGAGTTTGTCCCAAGGTGCATGTTGTGCCAACAGATTAAAGGCCGAGTCATAGAAGCCCGGTGGGCTATTATATCCATTGGAGGTCCCTGCAATGGAAGTAGTAAAGCGTCACGAAGGATTTCGTGGATGGACTGCCTAGATCAAGGAAAGGGAATACGAGCATGTGGGTCATAGTAGGTAGACTCACGAAGAGTTCTCATTTCACTCCGGTAACGAGCGAAAGGACTGCATCATAGCTAGCGACAGTTTACTTTCAAGAAATAAAGCGGTTGCACGAGGTTCCCTAAAGTATAGTTAGTAACCATGACTCAATCTTCACTAGCCAGTTTTGGGATAGTCTACGGGAAGTCATGGGAAAGCAACTGAATCTAAGTACGGCCGATCATTCGCAGGCGGATGGTTCATTTCGTTCAAGCATGAGTTATAGAAAATCACGTTAGTAAGAGCAATTGGCAACGTGGATTGGTATTTCCAAGAAAAGTTCTGCTGCATGGAATACTTTATAGTAAGTAAACGAGATCCAGGATTCACTGGTGAATTTTGGAGAGCTTGCATGAAACCATGAGGTCATAGTTATGTTTAAGCCAAGAATGATAGAAGAGTAAGTGAAAGAGGAAGGCGAGAGGCGACAATGAAATGGGTTCCAACTCATATTTGGAAATAAGAGTTAAGAAGCTAAGAAATCATGAGGTAAAAAACGGTCAAAGCACAGTGGAGTTAAGCTCAAGGAAACGTGACTTAGAAGACTGAAGGCTAGATACGCGCATCATATCTCTTTTTAAGAGCATATCCTTGATCCTTGTTTTCCTGTGGAACTTACTCGCATGTTATCTTTTTACGTATATCCTCTCGGTCCCATTCTCGATCTCATTTCTGTTGTAAACTCCATAAGGGGGTATGACTCATCGGTTAGTACTACATGTCAAGGTTTGAAGGGGTCCGTTAGGTTGACTAAACCTTTTGGGCTTTTATAGGATTGGGGTTGGGTTAGGAAGGGATTTCTTGTAATCCAAAAGGAGTATATCTTGCTTATCTTCCCGATCTCTTTGTAGCATATCTTTCTTTTGCTATCTATATCGTGTTAATCTTGTCATGAGAACCTTAGGTAGAAACCCTTTGGATGAAACATGTGTTTGAAACATGTTATGCTTGATGTTTGCAAGTGGTTGCAAGTGTTTGCAAGTGGTTACTCGTGGATGCATTATACACATTAGGCACTAGATCGGCTCACACACTCCTCATATTGCATATGCATGAGTGTTTACGCTTATTCATGGATGAAATTTTTTGTGTTATCACATGGATGTTGCATATGGATGTATGTTATGTGCACACATATAGATGTTATACATTATGTTAGGAATTGCATACATATGGATTCATTTCACTAACATAATTTGCATTGATGATATTTGCATTAGATAAGTACATATACACACACCTTTGCATATGTTCATACAACATTTAGAATCTTGTAAGGACAATGATTGCTCGTGGATGATGTTTTGAGTAGATGGATGTTGGATGGTAGGATACGTTCTTCCTAACTTGAAGATTTCGGGGACGAAATCCTTTAAGGAGGGGAGAATGTGACAACCCGTGTTTTCAATAACCTGTTATAACGTAAATCGAGGCAGAATTTAATTTATAAATCTGAATCAAGGGAAACGGGCTATGCCATTGCGTTCGTCTCGGAAAAATACGCGAAATAGAGTCCGAGTTTTCGAAAATCGGAGTCCGTATGACCCGATTAAGGCCCAATGAAGTTTTCAGAAAATTTCAAGTTCAAAACAGATTTCGAATTTCGGGTTCAAAATTCGAAAAACGGTCAGATTGGGCCAGGCGGGAAAATTCCCGCAAGAGCACCCAAGTCGACAGCCCTGTCGACTTGGGAGTCGACTTGGTTGGACCCAAGTCGACAGCCCTGTCGACTTGGCTGTCGACTTGGTTCAGCCGGGCAGTTTTGCCTGGTGCACCATTTTGGGGTTTTGGTTAGGTTTGGGGCCAGATACGGTTTTAAGGGCTGAGATTGGAATTAGGGTTTAATCCTAAGGTTGAAACTAATCCTAATCTCTATAAATAAGCCCCTAACCTAACCCTAAATCATCATTATTCATTCAAGTAACTAAACTATGACAAAATCATTCCTCTCATGGCCTCCACTCTCTTCATAAAATTTCTAAGATATTTCTATGAGAGATTTTCCATGCATACAAGTGTTTTCAAGCTTGTATGAGTGTCATTAGCTTGCATTCAAGTCAAGTTTCCATATTTACATCATAAAGCAAGAGTTTTGATTCATTTTGGCTCAAGGGTTTTTCTATTGGAGCTTGCATTTTGGGTTTATTTGATTGCATAAGGGCTTTGTCTCAATATATATATATATATTTTTGTGTCTTCATAAGCATTGTAAGCCCTTTTCTACTTTCATATTTAAACTCTAAAGTTAAATGAATGATGCAATTTTGGTTGATCATTATGATATGCAAGTTTGCCATGATATGCAAGTTTACTATGTCATGTTATGCAAGTTTGATATGTTATGATATGCAAGTTTGCCATGTTATGATATGCAAGTTAATCATGTTATGTTATGCAAGTTAGCCATGTTATGATATGCAAGTTTATCATGTTATGATATGCAAGTTTATATGCAAGTTTGCCATGTTATGTTATGCAAGTTTGCTATGTTATGATATGCAAGTTAATCATGTTATGTTATGCAAGTTTGCTATGTTATGATATGCAAGTTTGCCATGTATGTTATGCAAGTTTGGGTTGATCCTTTTACTCATGTTATCATGTTATGCAAGCTTACCTTGAGTATATGAACATAAAGCTTCAAGCTTTACGCAAAAGGTTGCATTTTGGCAACATATAGGTTATCATATCTCTTATGATAACTTGCATGTGATGCTAAATGCGAACTTATGGCCATTTCTACATGTCATTTATCACCATGTATCACCAATATGCTAAGTTTGGTTTTATGCACGCTTTTGAGGCCTAAAAATGTAGTATGCAAGTATATGAACATATGTACATTTCATATGCCACCATGTTAAACTTGTGGCTCCAACACCTTTATGTCATGATTATGCCAAGTTCCCTCTTTCTATCCTTTATGCGCTATTGCGATATGTAAGCGATGGGATTGCATTTGGGGTTGGGTAAACTTAAAAGACATAAAAACATAAGATTGGGAATTTACCTATTAAGTTAGGTCTACCCATTGAGAATTTACCTATTAAGTTAGGTCTACCCAAATGCTTGAAAACTTGTAATATGTTTTGGAAACATGATGGACATGACACTTAGAAAATATAAGTGTGACCAACTCGAGGTTGGGGTGAGTTTGTAGCGTAAAACTACCCGGAACCGACCGGCTTAACTAGTTGCTACAAACAATAGGACCCAATGTGAGAAGTTGGTCATGTTGTACCTTGAACCCGAGGTTAGACCAAGTTGTGGTGTAAAGCTACCTGGACCCGCCCGGCTTAACTAGTAACCACAACAAGGTCTAATGTGAGAGGTTAAGGCACATTAAATTAGTTAATGCCTCATGATTAGGGTTAAGTCATGGTCCACTTAATACTTAACCAATTTGGGCTTGGTAGATTAATCAGGGTTAAGTCGTGAACTCATCGTTACACTTAACCAAGTTAATCCATGATTAGTAAAAGGGTTAAACCGTACTTAACCCACTAGAAAATCCTAGCAATGGGGGTCCACTCCAGCAGTAATCCCAAGTTTGTATCATTAAGACCCTAGGGACTAGGCTAGGGTGGGGGCACGATTACTGGACTTGAGGTAAGTGACCAAAAACGACGGCAGAGTGGTAGGCCGATGTAGTTCCGGACGGACTATGGTCGTGCACGTAGTCCGTATTTGGAGAAGTCAAGCATGGGTACCAGTAGATCGAGACTGTGCACTCATGTTTATGGTGTCCAGGGGTTGACACCCTAGGGCTTGATACACCCGACGGGAGACCCGGCACAGTCCGACTACAATTATGTATGGGCCGTATTGACACCAACACGTGACGAGTTAGGCTTAGGGAGCCGATCGATTAGACCGTTTGGTTGGACCTCGTATTATGGTCACTTCATGTTATTGGACCTCGTATTAGGGTCACTTCATGTTATTGGACCTCGTATTAGGGTCACTTCATGTTATTGGACCTCGTATTAGGGTCACTTCATGTTATTGGACCTCGTATTAGGGTCACTTCATGTTATTGGACCTCGTATTAGGGTCACTTCATGTTATTGGGCCAAAGCTTGGGCCAAGGGATCAATTCTTGTTTTACTTGACATGTTAGAATGCTAGTACACCTGTGGTGCAAAAACCTTAAACCTGATTATGCGATGACACCTTTATCTACCTTGTTAGTTAATCATCATGCTAGTATGTTGTTATCCTTATGTTCATCCCTGCTTCTCATGCCAGTTAACTTTATCAGTTTACATTGATTGTAGTAGGGCTTACTCAGTCTTTTTGACTGTCCTGTTTTTCCTTTTGCCTCTTTTCTTCCATTCCCCCCCCCCCCCAGGTTCTCAGGGTGGGAATATTGGAGCTTAGCTTGGATTTCTGATCGCTTGCTTGTGGGATTTTAGCTCACATACGGTCTTGACATGAAGCTAGCTATGGCTATCACTTATTTTGGGGATAGTACTTATGTATTTCGGTTTTTCAGTGATGTTGTTTTTATCTAGACTTGTGTATTTGGAAAGTTGACATTATGTTGTACCAGACTTGTTTTGAAATAGTTTGAAATCTTCCGCTGTTTTACTTATCTTATTTACTCTGTTTACATATATACATATGTTCTTGTTCTGCCTTGATATATCATTACGCATGTTTACCTGATTCAAACGTCACTCCAAAGTCAGAGTGCTTGCAAGAGCCACCATGGCGGAGGTGGGGTGTTACACATTTATATTCACATATTTATTCTTGTTAAATAAATAAATGAACATTTTTGGGTGTTTTATACGATCAAACCATATTTTAAATATTTTCAAAATCATCACTCATTTTAGGAAAAATTGATCACTTATGCATGTTTTATTTTGTGATTGCATTTACCTGTTCTTTGTTATTGTCTCTAATAGGAATTTTGGTGCACAAATAATGCATACACATGAAAATTTGGAGCACATATGCATGCATACAAAGGAATGAAGAGGAAATAATTCTCATACATGATCATGGAGGACCCCACCTCTCAAATTAACCTCTTTCTCTTAAAGCTTCTTATTAAAGACTAATTGAATGGGACAAAAGGCCTCATGCATCCTACACGACTCATTAGTGGCTAAGAGAGGATTAGAAGCTTCATTAAGGGCCATTTTGGGGAGTTCCCATTATGAGTGATTAGGGTTTTAGGGTTTGTGATCTTGTATATATACCCCCTTCATGTTCATTTATCCATCCCTTTCTTGGATCCTCTCATTTATCCTTTAGTAGTTTAGTTTAGATCATAGCTCTCTTTTATTTTAATGGCTACTTAGCCATTTTCCTTATGTAACTTCTTTGCTTTAATGTAATTTAATTTCTATGCTCTTTACTTTCATGTTCATAGCTTAGATTGACATTCATGTTCATAGCTTAGATTTACTATATGTTCTTAGTTTAGTTCTCTTCTTGTTCTACTTAGTTTTTCTTTCATTTTGCTTTATTTTCTAATGTTGAAACCTACATATGTTGATATGTTAACACATATGAGTGGCTAATCCCTTGATTAAGGGGTAATGATGCTCTCTAACTTTGTGTAAGTTCAACAAGTGTATGATTTGTGATCTTTAATATGTGCTTAATGTTAGTGAATATGGATGTAAGTTTATATTCTTTCATTTTGCTTTATTTTCTAATGTTGAAACCTACATATGTTGATATGTTAACACATATGAGTGGCTAATCCCTTGATTTAGGGGTAATGATGCTCTCTAACTTTGTGTAAGTTCAACAAGTGTATGATTGTGATCTTTAATATGTGCTTAATGTTAGTGAATATGGATGTAAGTTTGATAGATTATGTTGCATTTGCAAATGATCTATTCTTATTCAATATAAACACAAGTTACATCAATATTTGCTAAGTGATTATTGATTTTGAAATAAAAGTATGAACAAAATTTGATGGTCTATAGTTCTAGCCAATAGTTCATAGACCATACTTAGAATAGTTTTGCTTTAGTTTCATTTTCATGAGAATCATAAGTGGTATAAATATTGCATTTATATCACTTATTGAGATCATACATTGTATGTTTGATAACTTACATAAAGGTGAGAGTGGATTTACCTCTAAATTACTCTCTAATTTCATTTTTAGCTCCCAACTTCGTTTCTAGTTCATTAGTTTTTACTAGTTAGAACAATTCAAAGTTTGGTTTAATTTGAGTGAATAAAATTGAAATTACTTCTTTCCCTGTGGATCGACTCGCACTCACTACGTATTACAATAGTACGCCGTGCACTTGCGGTTATTTCAATATTCGTGCGATGGTTTTCTAATTTAATAGAAATTCCGTTGTAGCGAACAACTAGATGGAAAGAATTTAATTTTAGTTTTATTCTTCGAATTAATTTTCATTTTGTGTTTAGTTCATTTGTGTGTGTTTTGCATTTTGTTGTTCACTTTTGTTTTTTGTTTTGTGTGTTGTTTTGATTTTGAATTGTTTGTTTGTTGTCTCATTCTTGTGTTTGTTGTTCTTAAAAAAAAATAAAAAAAAAGATTTGTGTGTGTGTGTTTTTTTTCACTTGTGTTCATACTTGTGTGTTTTGTTGGGATTATCATTTGTTTGTTCATCTTTTTGTTTCAATTGTTGTTAAAAAAAAAATTTGCGTGGTTGTTGTGCTTCTTTTTGTGTTTTGTTTGTTTGTTTGTGTTTATTTTTGTTTTCATTTAGTTGTTTTTTTTAAAAAAAAAAATCATTCTGCTTTGTTTCTATTTTTATTTCCATCTGGTTGTACATTTGTTTTTATACTTGTTTGTGTGTTTGTTGTTCTCTTTAATAAAAAAGAAAAAAAATTGTATTGTTTTGTTTGATTGTTTGTGTGTGTTTGTTCACTTTCTTGTGTGTTAATTTTCATTGAAAAAAAAAATAGGAGTAGTGTATTTGTTTAGTTTTGTTTCATCATTAAAGAAAAAAAAATTTGTGTTTTTCAATGTTTGGTTTCACTAAAGTATAGTTTCTGTGTGCTTCACTGGAGCTTTGCATTTCTGTTTTCCTCCTATTGCATTTGTGTGTTTTTACTTGTTCTTTGTTCTACTGTTAAATTTCTTAGTTGCAATTGCATTTTGTTCACAGTTGTATTCCTTTCACACATTTCAGCTCCATTTCAAATTTACTGACCATTCTATAAGAAAATTCTCATAGCATTTCTATACTTCTGTTTTTACAATTTTCTTTTCTATACTTCACAACTTGTTCTGTCAGTTTTGTTTCTCTAATCTTTCAACATACAAGACTGCTCCAAACAATTACATACACTCTACAGACTTCGACATCACATCATCACCATCCGCTACGGCATCCGGCAAAACAAATTCAAACATACCATTTATCACCATTTCTGTCACCACTCCTCACTGCTACTAGACCCCGCGCAACTTCATCACACTTCATCCAACACCAACAACAACCTACTGACCTGAGCATTTGCCTCAAATTCCACTGACCAACTGTCTCCATCCCACAGTTCAAACGACATCCATCTTTAAACCAGAAGTTCAGGACCATTCATCAACTGCTCAAACAAAAAATTTCTACAAAGCCAGTCACTGACTTCCTCCAACAAGACCAAATCACCATCTCCTTTGTCAAACACTTCACCTCCTCAAATCAATTCAGAACCACCATTTCACTAACCTACACTGACCTTCCACAAATCCTTTTCACAAACCAACAGTCACCTCCTCAAACTCCATTCGAAACCAAAGCCATACATACCACTGCCAATACCGCCATCATCCACCTTTGTTCACTGCAGTACACCCACAACCATTTCCTCCTACACCCAGTATCCAGACATCATCAACAACCATCCTCCCCATTCCCCTTCAACAGTTCAAGCACCCACCCATACAAAAAAACCATATCATCAGTTGCCATTAACTCCTCTTCAAAACTGTACCATCAACTTCAAACTCCCAGTCCACTTCTAGAAAACTCCACACAAACCACTTCGACAAACTTCTTCACAAACTCACCTCCATCTCCTCCTCGCCTCAAACCATCACTTACCTCAGCTCATCATCTTCATCCCTTTACCACTAACAGCATCAACTTCTTCCCCAAACTAACTTCACCACGTTTACTTCATAAACCATTTCTATAAGCTCCCAATCCATCCACTACCCAGTCAATTAACCCAAGTCTATCGATTGACTTCCATCCCAAACCTTCTGCAAACCCTTCATCTACTGAAACAACCCTGCTGCCCCACGAATTCATCTACAAACCCATAACCTCACGTTCTACACCCAACAAGCTCCTTTAAGTGACCAACGCAAACTCCACGCAAACCTCCGCTGGCCTCGCCTCACCACAAATTCAACCAAATCACCCACCCGAAAAAAATACCCTAGCAATCCATCACCAAAACCCACCTGCAACCTGCAATCGTGACACCCAATTCCCCTCAAAACCGAATCAAAATCGAACACCCCACCTCCTGTTCATCACACCCACTCACCACGAGTTGAAGAAATTTCCATTGGGGAGTTGAATCGACTTTATTTTTTCTCCTCTTCTTTCGGTTTTCGGAAATTTGGGAATAATCAGAGCAATTAGTGGGATAAGGTATTTTTCAAAGTCAAGCAGCTTTTAACTTTAAACCGAAAGTGTCGTAGGCTTGGGCTTGTGATCCTTTTTGTGGGCCGGTTTTTGTTTTGCATGGGCCAGTGGGCTTTTGTTTTTCTTTTGTTTTTTCTTTTCTTTTCTTTTGTGTTCTTTAGTTTTATCAAAAAAAAAAATCTTTTCTTTTGTTTACTTTAGTTTTTTTCTCTCTTCTTTTTTAGTAGAGTTGTGTTGAGTTTTGTTTGTTTTATTTTATTTTATTTTAGTTGTTACTAGTTTTTGTGTTTTTATTTCAGAACTTCTTCTTTTAAAAAAAAAAGATTTCAACTCTATTTCAGGTTGTGGAAGAAAATCAAGGACAGCTCACCTTGCCCTGCTCAAATAGCTTAGAATTGCTTGCTTGCTAATAAATTGCCGCTAAAAAATATTATGGCTAATAAATTCAGACGCTCTGGTATTGTGCTCTTCTCCCTTGTTTTTATTTAATTGCATTGTTGGTTGCTTGCATTTGCATTAAAAAAAAACAAATAAAAATTCATTCGTAGTTGCATTGATAATTCACGTTTAATTTCTGTTTTGCATTTATCTCCATTTTTTTAAGGACATCATTATATGTTGACAAATTGGTTAATTTTTAACGATTTATTTCTCGGTGTCTAGACTACGGCAGAGTAATAACCGTTTATAAATATTACGGTGATTCGTAAATATTATATCGGTTGTTCCTCTGAAGATACTTAAACCTTCGGTTGCATTGCTAGGGTGATTACTGGTGCACCGATAACTCCTGTCCGTTAACTGGCTGAGAAATTTTTTGTTGGAATTAATCTAACCGTCATTATATAATTTTAGAAAATTTGTAAATAAGTAAATTGCATTCATATAGTTGCATTAGGTTAATGCATATATAAAAGAAATAACAATTTTCTTTTGTGAATATCTCCTTTTCTCTTAAAAAAAAAGATTCATTTCTTATGAAAATGTCCCAATTTCCTTATTCCCATGAATTTTACGATAGTTGTGAAAATCAATATAATCCATATAATTTTGCACCAAATTCATACGGATATTTTAATAACAACTATTGTCCAAACAATTTGGATTTTACACCATCAACTTTTCAAAATTTTCAAAATAACTTTGAATTTGCACCACATAATTTTCAAACTAACGATCAACCTTCAACTCTTGAAACACAAATTGAATCTTTACTTGAAATGAGCACACAACAAAATCAAAGAATAAATGAATGGTGTACTTCATACTTGAGCAACAAATCAAGTCAAAGTTTTCAGAATAATCAAAATTTGAATTCACTTCCAAATTCAAATGATTTTGATTATAACCTTTGCCAAATCAATTTCGAACTCCAAAATGAATTTCAAATTCAAAATGAAAATGTGAATAATTTTTCAAATGATTTTGGCAATGGGAATAATTTCAATGATGGTGCGATTAACGATTTTTGTTCTCAACAATTTCAAACTACTCAAGTTAATAATTATAAGTTTGATTTTATCGAGCAAATGAACGAAATTTTTGATAATCACACAGATTTGGTATTTGAAACATACTTGAAACGACGTGACCAACAAAATCAAGTTTCAACGTGTAGTGATTTGAACGATAATCCACCTTTGCCCACAACTGATGATTTTGAATTAACAACTTTCGAAATGGAAAATGATGATCTTAACGAGGTTGTTAATAATACGGTAATTGAGTTGGATTTCAATTCTTATGAGAAGGTGGAACAAAATTTAAAATTCGATCCTCCTTTTTCTGAAAACTTGAAAATAACAACTTTGGACTTTGAAAATGATATAAGTAATGAAGTTGTTAATAATTCAAAGGAAGATGAACTAAATGAAAACGAATTTTTTGGGCTTTTCGATAATGAGTTGAATCTTAATGAGGTAGATTTGAATTACCATTTGGATTTTGAAATCAGTAATTTTGGACAAATTTTCAATGATAATTTTGAAATTCAAATTGGTGAATTTAAACATGAATTTCAACCATTTATTCAATCTACCCCAAAAACCATTGAAAATAGTTCAACTCATTCAATATTTAATAAAACGACATTCGTTTTTTCCGAATCTATATTCAACTTCAAAGTCTTTTACGATTTGGTTTTCGGACCTTAAGCTGTGTCTCTCACAATTGAAGAGGCAAATGAATCGGTCTTTAGAAGACCGTTTCATTTACTTCTTGTCAATATATTTTCTGATATACTGTAAATAATTTTTTTCTTTTCTCTTGTAAATATAGCGCATATTTTCAAAATTTTCTTTTCTTTTCTCCTTCCACTTGGGTTGACTGTGGGGACACAGTCAAAATCAAGTGTGGGGGAGCTTTATATTTATTTGTTTTTGCATAAATTCCAACTTTCTTTTCCTTTTTCATCCCAAAACAAAAAATCAAAAAAAAATAGCATTTTAATTTACTTTTAAATGGGCACGATGAAGTAAATATACGGTTTTGGTCGTACGATTAAAATATTTGGAATTTTACTTCTCTTGACGGATAACGAAAGAAAAGTTTGAATTATGAGCAAATTTAGTGTAACCGGTATATAGGGAAATTCATAGGTGATGAGTATGAAGTGTTTTCTAAATTATAATCCTATTAAATGCACGGTTGATTTAGATTACTTACGTTAACATTTTAGATCGTTTAAGTGAAGTTGTGCTAAGATATTCTCGCTAATCTCTCCCTCTTAAAAAAAAGGAATGTATATAGATATAATAATCCAAGGGTATCCAACATTGCTGGTACATCTGGCGTTGGTGTGCAAACCCGCCAAGCTCTATCCAGCACCTTGTTGACAAAGTCAGCGTCGGTATATCTTGGTCTCATTTTATGAGTTGGACACCTTAGGATTACTGACCCTCACGTAAGTCGTAGTGCAGTGTAGGGGTGGTATACCTAGGTATTTGTAAATAATAATAATGTAAATATTTTGTAATAAAGAGAGAGTTAGCACTTGAAATCCAAGCACACTCTTCACTTATTTGACCTAACTTGCTAACCAAAAGTAAATAAAGATGCCAATGTACGATTGTTGATATCGATTACAGAATCCATTTCATATTTGCACTATGTTTCTACCAAAACAAATGACTAAGCTAGAGGAGTTTGTAGCGATAACTGACTTTTGTTTGAAGTTTTGATTAGTAACGGACTTAAATTTCATAGTGACGACCCAAACTTGTGTTAACTCCTTCGTGTAAATTTAAAAGTAAATTACCCATTTGTAAATAATCTTGTATTCATCTTGTACATATTTTCTAATCTTGCATTTTGTAAATATTTTTTTGCATTTAACATTTGGATTTTGTGGGTAGTATCCGCTGAAAACCCTCACGAGACAACACTCGTCCTACTGGGGACACCCAGCGGTTTAACGGCTTGTTGCATACGCTCAATGCAATCGTGCTCCCTACGAAAAAGGATTTATCTTAGTTTTTTTTACTTTATTCAAGGACGAATAAAAAGATAAGTGTGGGGGTATTTGATGTGCATTTAAAATTGCACATTTATATTCACATATTTATTCTTGTTAAATAAATAAATGAACATTTTTGGGTGTTTTATACGATTAAACCATATTTTAAATATTTTCAAAATCATCACTCATTTTGGGAAAAATTGATCACTTATGCATGTTTTATTTTGTGATTGCATTTACTTGTTCTTTGTTGTTGTCTCTAATAGGAATTTTGGTGCACAAATAATGCATACACATGAAGATTTGGAGCACAAATGCATGCATACAAAGGAATGAAGAGGAAATAATTCTCATACATGATCATGGAGGACCCCACCTCTCAAATTAACCTCTTTCTCTTAAAGCTTCTTATTAAAGACTAATTGAATGAGACAAAAGGCCTCATGCATCCTACATGACTCATTAGTGGCTAAGAGAGGATTAGAAGCTTCATGAAGGGCCATTTTGGGGATTTCCCATTATGAGTGATTAGGGTTTTAGGGTTTGTGATCTTGTATATATACCCCCTTCATGTTCATTTATCCATCCCTTTCTTGGATCCTCTCTTTTATCCTTTAGTAGTTTAGTTTAGATCATAGCTCTCTTTTATTTTAATGGCTACTTAGCCGTTTTCTTTATGTAACTTCTTTGCTTTAATGTAATTTAATTTCTATGCTCTTTACTTTCATGTTCATAGCTTAGATTTACATTCATGTTCATAGCTTAGATTTACTTTATGTTCTTAGTTTAGTTCTCTTCTTGTTCTACTTAGTTTTTCTTTCATTTTGCTTTATTTTCTAATGTTGAAACCTACATATGTTGATATGTTAACACATATGAGTGGCTAATCCCTTGATTTAGGGGTAATGATGCTCTCTAACTTTGTGTAAGTTCAACAAGTGTATGATTGTGATCTTTAATATGTGCTTAATGTTAGTGAATATGGATGTAAGTTTGATAGGTTATGTTGCATTTGCAAATGATCTATTCTTATTCAATATAAACACAAGTTACATCAATATTTGCTAAGTGATTATTGATTTTGAAATAAAAGTATGAATAAAATTTGATGGTCTATAGTACTAGCCAATAGTTCATAGACCATACTTAGAATAGTTTTGCTTTAGTTTCATTTTCATGAGAATCATAAGTGGTTTAAATATTGCATTTATATCACTTATTGAGATCATACATTGTATGTTTGATAACTTACATAAAGGTGAGAGTGAATTTACCTCTAAATTACTCTCTAATTTCATTTTTAGCTCTCAACTTCGTTTCTAGTTCATTAGTTTTTATTAGTTAGAACAATTCAAAGTTTGGTTTAATTTGAGTGAATAAAATTGAAATTACTTCTTTCCCTGTGGATCGACTCGCACTCACTACGTATTACAATAGTACGCCGTGCACTTGCGGTTATTTCAATATTCGTGCGACGGTTTTCTAATTTAATAGAAATTCCGTTGTAGCAAACAATCATCATCAACATCCATCTCTTCACCTCCAAAGTCAAAGTTCAGTGAATCGTTATTAACTTGCATGCTGTCAACCCATGTGTGATTGTTATCGGGTATCGAAGCAACCGTCATGCTATCAAAAGCAGGTCCCGGAATTGTTTATCCTTCTACATTTCCATCCACTTGACTAGCGTCTTCGCATGCATTCTCTTTGAAGGGTGATTGCTCTTCCATGAAATTATGCTGGAAGTTGTGTCATGAAAATATTAAACCTTAATACTTCAATTACGCGACTCAAATAACATTTCATTTCAATGAACACTTACTTTTAACTTATATGATATAACTCAGAAGGTGTTGGTTGCAATGGTTATGGTACTTGATTAGCCGGTCCAGCGCTATTTTGCGTAGGATGATAGCAAGGAACGTAACTATACAATACAAGCCAGTCAATATAAAAATTAAGAGAACGATATTATAACGTGTTTAGATAGACTTCCAAGTTTTGCTTACCTTTGACTCATGCATGCTATACTTTCCTGCGTGGGATACGGAAAGCTACAATGCAGATTATGTGTATAATTCATATATGGGGGGTTCGTGTATAACATTTGTTGTCGTCCATACTCTGGTACGTTAGAAGGAGAAATACTGTTTGGTGATGGCATCGGAGGAGTAGGAAGGAACGGTGCCGCTCGAACATGTCTTGAAGCAGCAGGTGGTTCTATCACTAACTTAGTCGTTTTCACAACAAATAACTCTATAGTCTTACAAGTGGCAGAAAACATTAATTCAACATCATCATCGTCTACAATTTTAATTGCCTTAGAACCAGAATCAGTTGGCCAGTTGCAAACTAACTCAGTATCAAATTGATATGTATTAATCTTTGTTGACTTGTATATCGAGGCTTTTAATTGCATCAAATTACAACTTTTGACAACTTTTATCGGTTTGAAAGATCCACCTTCGTATTTGCCACACTTTAGATCATCAATCACCAACTCACCATCGAATAGCATATAATCGCAATAAAATTAGGAGCCATTCTAATATACAACAACAGAAATGAATATATTACTCACAGGTAAAAATCTAAAAAAAACTTTGCTTTAGGGTTTTGAAATTCAAACCTTGTAGCGATTCAAATGACGAAGAATAGAACACGGTTGATACAAATCTTAAATTGCTGATGCTTTGAGCTAAAATTACTGAAGATTTAAATTTCTGGATTTGAGTTAAGGTTTTAGGTTCCTTTTTTCAGTTTTCAGAAAGTGAGGAGGAAGAGAGCAAAAACTCTCTGTATATCACGTCCGAGCGTCATTTCTGATGACGCGTACATGCGGCATTTCAAATGACGATATGAGGTAATGTAAAAAAAAAAAAAAAATTATAATCCCATAGGAGTGTTATTCAAGATGACGCTAGTTTGCGATATTTTCAATAACGCTCATATTTTAGTTATACAGAAAAATAACAAGTTTGTAACAAAAACATTTCTCCGCGTCATCCTAAATACTGCACGCTCGCGTCATCATAAATGCCGCTAGTATAAAATAACGGTTTTGACTGATGTGACCCAAAGCAGACCACGGTCATAATAAGTTATGAAACAAGACTAAATAAGTAACAAATTTTTAAAAGGTGGTCGAATAAAAAAATCTTTTTTTTTTTTTAAGGGAATGCCGAAGGATATTGCAACGACTGGAATTTGTTTCTTCCACGACGGATGGACACGGTAATTGGACAAAGGATATCGTCTCTCCCACAACCCTATAGGTAGTATTTATATGTTCATCCGATTAACTTACCCCCGCTCACCTCTAGTTTTATTTTTTTCGATGATAAATAACGTGGTAACTTAAACATTTATAAAAAGCGATAACCTGGTTGCTCTCTCCCAAAATCTAGGGTTTCTTAATTAACTACGACCATTGAATCTTCGCGTGTGACTCACCGGCAGCGATCTTTTTTCCTCTTTCTTCATTATGTTTTGGAGTATTCCCAACTTCTCGGCTGCATCTAGTGTAAGTTTTTGTTCTCTTTAATTGTTGTTTTTTTGGTATCTACTGCCCTTTCTTGTCTGAATATCTGAATTATTGGTTGCTTTTAATGGTGCTATTAGATTTCGAACTCTAGGGTTTGTAGTTTAATATATTGTTTCCTGCTGAGAATCTTCGATGTACATGTGTTTAGGTTTGATTTTTTTAGGTAATCTCTTTATGTACTGATGAAGCTGTTGTTGAAAATGGCATATGATATATATGCTTATGAATTCGGACTTGTGTTAATCCCTATTTTTGCGCCTTGTAGATATCATATTAATTTTATTCAGTACACATCATACAAGTAGGCTAATTGCGTATACATGTTAGGATTTTGCTGCCACAAGATCAACTACACATATAAATGTGCAAAGGAAACAAAATCATAATAGAACAAGTTGCGGGAAGGAGAAATTCGAGTTAAGTTGAATGACATAACAATAAAGTCCTGCACCCTTCTTTTACATTAATTATTTTAATTTTATCTTACGATGACCTTTAATATATATTATTATCTCCCTTCTCAGCCCTAAAAGATTTCCACATTTGAGTAGCAAACTATTTCAATAGAGGCGATCATACTTCATATACAACAGACATCATTTACAACTTATATGAATCGTTTTTTTTTTTTTCAAATTTTCAATAAATCTTTCAAAATTATCGAACCATTATTTTTATCTCCATTATCAGAAATATTATTATTTTCGCAACTTCATCGTGTATTTTATTGCTGACACCAATATCATCTGTATATTCAGCTTTGTCTATGCACATGTCTGCCAACCAGACTTGTATGTCCAATTATTTTCTGAATAAAAGCGGAAGGACAAAGAGTATCCAAACATGTTACGTACAATAACTTCTATAAGGTATTTGTACGTGTCCTTTGAGCCATGTTACCCCAGTTCAACTTAAGTGAATTGAGATCTTATCCTTCTACGTTGTATTAGGCTAGAGGCAAGCCAAGCACATTTATCGCCTTGCTTAAGTAATTCTTAAGTGAGTTCAATAATAAGTCAAACAGTTTGATCCCATGAGACATAGAGCATGAACACGAATGGAATATTCACCAATGAGATAAGTTTGCAAGTAAATGTGCAAAAAACACAAGTTTATATATTGATGCATTCATCAATGCTTTTTAAATATAGCTATCTAGGTCTCCTTGTATAGGAGATACAAGAAGATTATTGACTAACATCTTTTCGAAGTTTAAACGAGTCAAAACCTTTTAGTACTATTAGGCAGTCATAACACCAACAATGAATATGAATATGGATAGTTGATGAATGATGAATACACAACATTGTGCAATCAACTGTTATTGTGTGAAAAAAGTTTCTCTTCCTTTCATTCTTTTTCGGAATATTGTATCACAACAGTGTTCATCCGACAAAAGTGTTGCATACCAATCTCTTGTCCGCTGCATATCTGATAAAAGCTCACACTCCTGTGCTATGTCACCTTGCTTTACGCAAAACATGCTTCTATTACTAAACACCAGCACATCTTTGTCACACAAGTGCCTTTTCAACTGCCTTCCATCTGTCTTGTCGACCAGATCAATGACCCATAGTGATTCCCATCCTTCAATTGTGCAGTCTCACCCATTCAAGGTCTAATCTGTGTAGTTATAAATGCTCATTGTCATGAAATTTATAAGGGTTCCGAACCTTTTTTCTAGCGTAGAAAAATACACTTGCTTTTGAGTTTGACAACATGGTAATCTCAAGTATTTTTAATTTCTTATCATTCTCTTCTGATTTCATGTAATCGTAAGAGATCAACATATTGAAAAATATTCACAGTTGAAATATGCAAGCTTTGCAAGATCACTTTACATCTTGTCACATGTTAGAATCAATTTTGGTCAATCGAGCCTAACACCCAAGTTTTTACAATCACAAAAAACAGTCATTTAAATAGTTACAAAGATATCAGAATGCAGTAAAAGAACATAAGTTTTTATAGTGGTTTGACAAACTTTGGTCTATGATCAGTTACCGCATTCTATTGTTTATATTGTTCTAATACAAGCACAATTAGTTGTATGCATAAGGAGAATATAATGTGAAGTAGTTTCTAAAGTGCAGCAGAATTTCCACGTGAAGAAGAGAAAATCCCAATTTCAAAGACCATGGTGGTCTATTTATAAAGTAAGGAAAAGAGCTTGAATTGATCTAGAAGTGCATAGAGGGTCCCACCAAGGTCGGAAGACCCTTAAAGTGGGACTCGGATCGCCCCAAGCACGGGTGATCAATACGAATCCCTTGGGGGTTGGGTAAGTCCCTTGTGGAGTCCTTTTGCCTCATCTGCTTTTGGTTTGCCGATTTGGGCTTTCAATTTTGAATTGATGAAGTTTTGGGTGGATTTTGAAATGTGATATTCTGCGCCTTGGATCCATACCGACCCAATACTTAACCAAGTTCCGAGCTTTAGTCCATTTTGTTCGAAAGCGATATTCCAGTGGATCCAGTTGTTCGCAGCTTCATTTAATCATCCATATTCGATTCCTGAGTTATCCAGCGTTCAAATTCAAAGTGCAACGGCCTTGTAAAAAGACGGATTAATACTTGCTCCCGAAAACATATCTTTCGGGAGAAGAGTTGTTTTGTATGAGTCTAATATTTGCGATCTCTTTGGATTGTTCTTGGGTTCCATGGCTGTTCTGAGCCATTATCGAAGTCCACAATCCCGTCGGATTGTTTGTATGATAGACAACTCTTCCAAGCCCGTGGTAGTGGTCTCGTCAAGCCATTATTAAACTTTGTGACCTCTTCGAGCCGATCTTTGGTTTCTCCGGATCTCTATTGAGCGCAGTTCATGCCCAACGTTCATTGCCTTTTCAACGAAAGCACCACGCCGAAAACATTACTTTAATTGCTTAATTTCTCATTTTCAATTCTCAAGCTCAACGTTAGCAACCTTTGCTAATAGGATCACAATATCATAATTTCGAGGATGATAATTTTTTTTAGTTAACAATGTTGAGCGATTTTACTCCTCACAATATCACAAGAAGTGTGATAATTTGGATCGTTCGAACAAGCAACAATCCAAATTAGGATCACTCCTCGTTCGTCCAAAAAATTCAGTTTGAGCTCGAACATGATTTGTCTGGATCGGTATTGGCTGTGAACATATGGTGGCATTATATTATTACAAGAAGAGATCGTAAACACATGTGGCTGAAGCATGCAAGACTGAGAGACGACGTTGGAACAAGTGCGGCTTATGCGCATAAATCGTAGATGTAGGGTTGAGTGATTTTGGAGTTAGCGGGCATTTCTTATGAAAAATTAATCGTGTATATGCCCTGTAATTTTTGTTCAGTTTTTGTTTGGACGTTTAGTTGAGGCTCTTTGGAGTTGTACTTGTATTGAACTTATGTTAACTAGTATTGTGGTCTAATATTTTCAATTTTTGGTGATTCTAAAGGTTGCAGGGTTGCGGCAAATGAATTTTTCTAAAGTGCTCGTGTTTTCATTTGTTTTTATATACATTATCCAATTCTTATATCATGCTTGCTAATGTACGAGATCAATTATGGGGAAAATTAATTTTCATAGTATAAATAAATATAAAATTATTATCGTTGGTATATTTTTATTAATTCAGTCAAACTAATAGGGGCCTTTTGTTTTGCCTTGGAATGAACTTAAAGGGACAATGAAAAGTGCCCATAGTGTCATTATCATAGTGCATTTGCTTACTTGGCATAAGCCATATTAAGGGCAATTTAATGATTCAATCCGCCCTTAAATGTTATTAGGGACTCCATTATTAAGGGCGATTCTTTATTTACCTCTCCTTCTAGTAGGGGGCGGGGCCTGCTTAGTTGAAATTTTGGCCCCTATTTGCATTAATTGTGGCAATTTTAAATGCCTTCATTACTTCGAAATTTGGTAGTGAGTTTCTTTATTTGTCTGCTAATTTTATGTAAAACCATGTACTTATTAATTGGTGGATGATTGTGGGTGAAAAAAAGATTAACGATGATTTAAAAAAAGTAAATTAATGATGTTTAAGCTCAAATGGAAAGTACAATGCAATAAGACGTACAGTATTGATATTATATATGGTTTAAGCCATGTAATGCAAGAATAATTATATAGGTAAAAATACCACTGACAAATAATTTGTAAAATAGAAGTCTTCTTTCATAATAAAGAACAAAACTATCATGAAAAAAAAGGTTAAGGAAATACACGACTGACAAATAATGTCTAAAACAAAAGCCTTACGCCTTTCATGGTAAAGAATAAATTTGTCATCTACATTAACTTTCTACACTACTAAGTTTGACAATGATTTTTATGTTAATGCAATTGTTAAAATGAAATATATTGCAGATTCTAAGTTGTTGAATGAATAATATCAATCCAAAATAAATCTTAGAGCATATATGAGATAAACAAAGAATAATGAAAGCCAAAGAAACATAATAGTTTAAAGGGAACATATCTCTCAAATCCTTCTACTGACATATGAGAAACTGCAAAGTGATTCTTTTGATTTAAAATTAATCTTAGAGCATATAAGATATACAAAAAGTAATGACAGCCGTAGAAACATAGTAGTGAAGGGAAGATGTATCTCGAATCCTTTTACGGACATGTTTGAAGCAACAAACTGATTCTTTCAGTAATCTGATGACATGTTTGAAGCAAGCCGATTCTTTCAATAATCTGATTAAAAAGATATGAAAATAACTAATGAATGTGAAGGGCGGGGAAAAATAAATAGATTAGAAGTAAACACATACTACGGTGCAACCATCCATATATTCTGCAGCTTAATTAACAAATATATTTTATTTGGAAAAACCACTAAATTCGTGTAACATGATCCGAATAAGGAAGGGACTGAGCAAGTGCTGAGAACGTCGCCAACATTTTGGGGAAGATTCATTTGAAAAAAAAAAAAAAAAAATAGATCTATTCTATGATCCATTGGTAGATGGAGAAACATAAAACTTACCTACATGATCTAGATTAAGTGAGATAAAAAATAATGAGGATGTACAATATTAATACTTACAAATTAGGGCTAGTGATCAATATTGGGAAAAGGAAGAGTACGAGAAAATGGGATTGGATTTGAATTGGGAAGAAGCAAAGCATGATGTTAAGATAGTGGAGCGTCAGTAGAACAAATGATGGGCGGATATTAATTGGGGAGTTGCATTACTTAACGTGGGTAAATAAATTAATTAACTGCTGAACTACAACGGCATCAATACATTTCTGATCGACGCTAGTTTTGGTCTCATTGGATAAATAATAACAGTCTGATGTCTACCCCATATTAAATCTGGATCTTTCTTTATCTAGTCCGTTAAAACAAAGGTATTTCATTATATAGATGTATATTATATATGATAATAATATTACATTTTCTTTCTCATAAACGAATGCATCGTTCGGAAATCTATCATAATTATTGCGTTCTTTTTTTCCAGGATGAATGTTTTTCATCTTCTGTATGTTTCCTTCCACCCAAATTCTACTTGCTATTTCAAACTACTTTGAAATTTCTAACTCGAATTAAAATTATTAATGTCTTTCAAACGCCAATAGGAAATCAATCCAAAATTTATCCTTTCCATACGATGGCTTCTGTGTCGCTGCCTATAGGTAAGATTCACCTTTTTTTCCTCAATTTCAAAGTAAAAAAAGCCATTTTTACTTGTTTGGGTTTTCAGATTTGTGATATACTTCATTGTTTACCATTAATATTTCATTGTTTCATTTCATTCTATCGAATAATCTGTTCGTACAATATGATGAATTCTTTATTGTGTAGACTTCCGTAATAATAATAATGTGCTGGTGTATGTACTCCGGCTTTGAATGATATTATAAAATTGTGTGAATCATTTTCATCCACGAATGATATGGTGGACTTTCTCAAGTAGACACAGTGCAGACTTGCTTAATAATTGTAGAGTTGTGCATGTACTGGCATAAATATATCATGTGAGTACATACGCATTTACATGCAATTCATGCTTCCAACCGAGTGTCCGAGTTCTCCCAACTCTGGCCAAGTCCAAATGAATTAAACGGGTCGGAAACGATCACTGTGAATTTTTAATTGGTCGAGCTCGAACATAACAGTTGCATCTGTATGTTGCCGAGTCAGACATTTGTTCGTCTGTTTTTTAGTTTGGTCCGATTTTGCACTCTTTACAGTTCGGTCCGACCCATCCGTTTTACACCCCTAGTTGCCGTTTGTGTTCCCCATTCAGTTGGTGCATGAGAAATAAACCGTCGGTCGAAATATTCGTGATTATATTTTTGTTGCATCATATCATGGAATGGTTAACCAAGATCTCAGCTGGTAGGTCTGAGATTTAAAACTTTCCATTTTTCACTTTAGATGCCTTTATTTTGATTTTTAGCCTTTTTCTTCGCTTTAATGCTTTTTAGTCCTTATTTGGACCATTTGATTTATATAGCTAGCTTTGTTTTCATATCAACATTTTAACCTACAAACATCATTCGCTCAATTAACAATTTTAGGTAAAATATGGGATGAAATATAAGTCGGCGAATATGCGGGTATCAATTGTTAATTCATTATGTTTTCTTTTTTCAATTTTTGGTAAATCCATTTTCCTTTGAGAGACAATTTCGTTTAGCGTTACCCCTAGGTCTGGTCATCCTTGGAGGATTTGTGTAAACTTAAAAATATTTTGTGAATCTTGGGAAAATTCGAGTATATCCGTTAAACAAAATTTAGAATACTCCCTCCCATCTTCATTTGTTTTCCTAGAATACCATAATTAAATTGAGCATTAAAAACTCTAGGTCATCATAGTAGGACAATTCAAGGTTTTCAAAACGAGATTTAAATCATAAATTCAAACTTTGAGTCAAAACAAAATTTAAATTGTAAATCATAGATACAAAGAGTTATTTTAAAGTTTGTACCACACTTTAAAGTTCATTATGATGCTTCAATTTCTTCATCTAAATGTAAAACTTAGTTTCCATTGTATTTTGTTTAGAAAACACTAGAATTGAATGGATTGAAATAAGCATACCCAATATATAAGTATGACCTGAATGATTTTTTTTTCAATTTCAGTTTTAATTGAGTTTGGATGGAAATGTGGATCGAATTGGAACGAAAGAGGTCTGATCCAAACCAGAATTTAAATTGTACGATTTTAAGATTTTTGATAACGATGGCATGAGTGAAATCCTGTAAATTGTACCATATTTTTAAAAAGTTATAACTTTTTAAAACTTAGTTTCTGTTGTTATTATATAAAATTTAATTAAATAATAGAATATAGTTAGGTTTTATTAAAAATTCAAATTTTATATGGTAACATATGTGAATTCACGCTTCACACACGATGTGGTTGACAACAGTTGTATACTTTTAAGATAACGTGGTAGGGATGTTATATCATAGCGTATTTGTATATGTCTGCTCGTTTTTTCACAATCTATAACTACTACACTTTTAGTAATCTTGTGATTTAACTCCTTTGGTCTTTCTTAAACCCGCAATTAGATAAACGAAAGTGTAGACTTTTGTTGCTTTCATGGGTGGAAAAGTACAGGCTATAACCCCTTTTGATTGTTTGAATTTTACTTGGTTAATTCTCATTAGCTTTAGGACCTAAATACTCAAACTGTAACCACTATACTGAGATCCAAGTAAAAATTATATCGCATTGCAATAAATGGATTGATTTCAATTTTTGAATAAACAAACGCAAAATGACGAGTTTTAGATTTAAAAAATGTGGATCACATATATTTAAACTATAGCATGAATTTGTAACTTTTTTGGACATCAACAGCCAACAAAGTTGTTTCATATTTTGAAGATGTTATTTAGAAAATCATTCAGCCTAAATTCATAAACCATCTTAGAATTGAATATGTGATTAAGCACAAGAGAAAATCCATTAAAAAATCATTTTTCAACAACTGATATTGATAAGCGATACTAGTTAGTGTACCTGCAACATGCTACACGTAAAACAATGGTTAGGCCAATAAACTTGTGCATGAACTAAAACTGGTTCGAATCGTTCTCCTGTATATGAAGTGGATTCAGTTAATAATTAAAATGGTCTATGTGAACGAGTCAATCACCAATAAAGCGGTAGAACTAAATTCAGGGACTAAAGATGTTATTAATGTCGACAAATAGGATATTTTTACTATTTTGAGTTGAATTGGGAGTAACTCATATGTTATGAATTTGTGATTTTTCGTGAAACTATGAATTGGCATTTTATTGTATGACCGAGGAACTTCAGTTCTTCTTTCAAATTGTATGTTTAATTTTTTGAAAATACTGGTAGTATTCACAAATAGTATGGTGCATTATTATCATATATAAGAATAGGGCATAAACTGTCGTTCTCTTTAAACTAAATACTATTTATGTGCAAAATATGAATAGACATCATCAATATAACTAATAATCAGTGCAACAAAATAAAATGTTCTAACTAAAGAAGCAGATAATATGTAGAACAGAACACATCAATGACTCGTCTACTTCACAACAAGCTCAAAAGTAATCCAACGTCAATATATACCTCCACATATAGAGTAACATAGATGCTCAGATGTTTGAATATAAGTCAAAAAAGAAAGAAATAAATACACATAAGGTGAAACTAAGACCCCCCCCCCCCCCCCCCCAAAAAAAAAAAAAAACTCACAGTTGCAATAAATAGAGATTATGATACAATATATATGTCAATTATGTAGCAATGACTACTTCTCTGTGTGTGCGTACATCCACGTGTTCCAGTAGATCAAAGATTCAGTTATATCCCTTAGTATGTGCGTGCACGTGTTCTAGTGGATCAAAGATTCAGTTATATCCCTTAGTACTTTTTCTTGCCAATGCTCTAACCCTCTCTCTCTCTCTCCCCCCATATCCTTTTTCCTTCTTTTCTAATCAAGTGCAAAACATAATTGAACAATCAGTATGAACTCCTAACATTTCAAAAGATATTATGCAGGAAGCTTTGTGCAGTATACGATTTTATAATAGTTTCAGTTTTGTGAAGGATCACGGTGTAAGCACTGCCTCATTTGAGTGGAAATAACCTCCTTTGGTCCTTTAATTTGAATAAGTAGCCACTTTTCAGATGATAGTATTATCATAAACTGTAAGAATAATTTTAGGGATTGAATGATGCATGCTTCCCTATGTGTGAAAATTTTCATTGACCTTAATCAGTACTTGATTTGGGCAATGCAAAAATAATATTTGAAAAAGAAGCTAAAGTTTGGCCAAAAAAGTCAGTATTGGCCATATCATTGTATACACAGAATAAATATTTAGATTTTTTTTAGCAGATCACAAAAATAGTGTTCTTTGGAATCTTTACCTCACCATAATCCTTACAAAGTTGAAGTTGCAGTTAATAAGACTGGTCTGTATGTGAATCACCTATCAGAATTCAGAATGAAGCGCGATATTCTTCAATTTCTATATCAGTTTCAAAAATAAAAGCCTGCATAGCTGTCATTATAAAGGAGAGGGTCATGCATCATGTGCATGGTGATGATCACCATTTGAGCAAACTTAGCTATTGTAGGCATGAAGTTTATTTAAGCTTGGATATAGGATGAAACCTCAGGCTGTCAACGCGGTCTATATCTAAAGCTGCGATCTTAACATTTCAGCGAGTCGAGCGTCAAACAAATTAAAAAATTATGTTTTAAATATTGTCTTGCCAGATGTAAAAAGCAAGGATTGAGGTTTCGGCCGGTACCCCGAAATTTCGGGGGTGCCGGACCGGTATCGGTTGCTAACGGTCCAAAACCGGCAGAGAAAATCGGTTTCGGACTAGAGCAAAAAAAAAAAAAAAAAAAAAAAAAAAGAGGCACGCATCTTCGTTCAAGAAAAAAAAGACTTTAAAGACACGAAGGAAAACCAAACAAATCTAGGGCAAAAAGAACCAAATCACATCACTCAAGCAAAGCAAAAAAGTCGGATCATGCTTACAATAATTAACTAGTCTCACTCTTCTTCGTCTTCGCACTCGCTCGATTGCCTTTCTTCTTAGCTTTGATCAAACTATTGCCGTTTTCCGTTTTCACAGGTCGATTTTTTTCCTTCTGTTTTACGTTGTTTGGTTCTGGAGATAGATTTGAAAGGAGGGAAGCAAAACATGTTTTAGGGTTGTGCAAGTAAGTTGGGCTGGGCTTGGGCTTTGGCTTTTAATTGAAGAATAATTACATTTTAGGTTTTTTTTTTGTACTTATTTAATTTATTCAGGAAGTTGTATTCTATTTTTGATTATAAAATATTTTATGTTTTATTTATCGTTATTACAAGTTTATCAACATACTACCAAGAAATCAAAATTTGGACCAAAACTAACAATATTTTAGATGACCGAAACCGAGACTGAAACCGAGTTCTCGAACCTTGGTAAAATGGGGATTTAAAACTCCGAGTTTATTAACATACAAACTCATTGTTATAGTCAAGTCTATTTGTACTTTGAAAATTAGGGCTAGGTATTCGAATAACAAACCAGAAGCTGATTTGCAGCCATGAAATTGAGATATCTGTAAAGGAAGGAAAGCAAAGACAAAAGCGCATCATTGGGAAAGGTAAAATGAAGGAACCAACATCTTCAATATGGGAGAGGAGCGCTCTACCTTTTAGGCACAGAAAACTTGCAAATAAATAAGAAATGGGAAACGGTAATGCTTGAAGCTGGAAAGAATATATAATTATTGGGGGGGGGGGGGGGGGGGGGGTAAAGTGAAAATTTTCCTCCATATTAACGTGAGAATAATTTTGTGAATGAGAGGCACGAATTCAAGTAGTCAAATATCGAATTTATGCGATTGAGTAGGTACTAAAATAAATTTTTGGTCGAATATCTTATTTTTCTTTTCACTATTTCATATATGCTTTTGATAAGAGAATAAAGAATGCTTACCTCACATTCTTTTAGGAATGCAATTCACCACCCTAATTTGATCGGTTGTGATGTGCGGTATTTTCATGTTTTATTATAGTAACCTTTGTTAATAATTTAGTATGTAATTAAAGAGAATAGCGTTGGTGAGGTGGCTTTTTGTGAGCATGTAGAATGTTGCAATTGGTTGCTAGAAGTACATCTTAAAATCAGTAGCCAATAATACGTAGATACATAGTGAGTTGCTTACTAGAAATTTGAGGAGATTGCTTGCCAACTTATTTTTCAAGAAGAAAACATTGGTGCTTGGAACTCATATTCTGTACCTTATAAATGTTGACTTTATTCTGTAGGTGGACAACATTTTGGACAAGGAGAGTTTCACCTTAAACGAGCTTCTAGACGATGAAGAACTAATCCAAGAATGCAGATCTTTAAACAGCCGTCTCATAAATTTGTAATTTTTTTAAATTTTGTTTTCTATCAGCAATTTTGTAACTGGTGATATTCTGGAAAAGAAGTGGTAACATGTTTGCTTTTTGATGTGTTGGTTATGGGGTTTATTGGAAATTTATTTTTATTAGATTAATGTAGCAACGATTATGATTTGGCCCCCCCTCAACTGATTTTATGTTTGGAATCCTTCTCTACTAGTTGATTTCTGAATATTTAGCTGACATATTTGTCACCTTGTTTTTTTCGTGAGATAGTAGTTCAAATGGACATCTGTTTGTTTTCAGACAAGCTTATCTGAATATCGTGAACATATAACTGTGAACTGTAGCTGAGTTGAAAACTAAATCCATGATTTCCTGAAACAGTGAAAAGATAATTTGTGGACTATAAGTCTTTTTTAAATCCAGTAATCCAGTCTACAGTTTATATATAATAGATATTAAGCTGACTTCGCGATTCATTTGTACAAGTCTTCGAGAAAAAGCTCAGGTAGAACAATTGGTGCAGTATATTGTGACAGAAGCTCCTGAAGGCACTGAAAACAAACAAGCTTTCAAGTATGTTGGATAGGTTACTAAATTGATTCTCCGACTAGTCTTTTGTGATTGACATTATTCTCTTCGTCGTATTTTGAATGAAACTTAGTATTTCCCTTACAGCCGTTTTTTGTTGTTGCTGTTGCAAATCAGGTACCCTTTTATTGCCTGTGAAATATTTAGTTGTGAAGTTGATGCTATTCTATCAGCATTGGCAGATGATGAGGGGGTATATTTCCAATTGTGTTTGTTCGTCCTTTTCAATAAAATCATCGGAATTTTTTTGCAGGAAATTACACTTACAATTTTTCTTTAACAGCTTATGGACACGCTCTTCTCGTTTTTGGAATCCCCACATGCACACAATTCCTTGTTGGCTGGGTATTTTAGCAAGGTAAAATTAACTTTAGTTGTTTTCAGTGCATTTGTTACATATGGTAGTTAATTGATTTTTCATGTTACACCAGGTTGTTGTATGCCTAATGTTGAGGAAGACAATACCATTGATGAAATATGTCCAAGTAAGGTTCAGAAATATTCGAGTAGCACAAATGCTCTCCTATTAATCAGTACATAAATATACATTCCCTTCTTTAGCTGTAGGGGATACTTTTTGACGTTTTGAAGACAAGATCCGTCTTATACTTGTTAGCACTGCATGGTCAACAAATTATTAATATACCAGCTGTTAATTTGCTCCTAGTCTGTGGTTTTTTCTTCTTCCTGTTCTTGATTCAGTTATGGTTCATGTTTGTATGTTAGCTGTTAATTTGCTCCCAGTTTGAGTAATTTTTTCCCCCTATTCTTGACTCAGTTACATATGAACTGTTCAAGTGTGGCATGGCTGCTGGTGTTAACTGCTTTAAACAAAGTTGACTATAATTTTATATTTTCTTTTTCTACGCATTTTGCTCAAATTTCCTTTCTATTGCCCATGTTTGATGTTATTTAATTAACTGTGAAGGCTTGAATTCTAATGTAAATATTACATAGTCCAGCTGTTTTCTTTGCTATGTTTTGATACACAATATGTTTTTTCATGGCAGGCCCACGACAAAATTTTCTGCCAACTGGTTGATTTGATAGGAATCACCTCTATTATGGAGGTATGGAGTTCCTTCCATCGATCTTTGTCAATCCATTTTCTTTAGCGATATTCTAGTTGCACACGATTTAGTTACCATGTGTACAATTATTATCATTATATTTGACAAAATATTCACTGGACTTTGTGTTTTTTTCTTTGTTTCTGACAGATTCTTGTTCGACTAGTTGGTGCTGATGACCATATGTATTCAAATTATTTGGATGTAATGCAATGGTTATCCGAAAGCAATCTTTTAGCGATGATCGTCGATAAATTGAGTCCATCCGTAAGTGCTCTGGGCTTATTTAATTTTGACCTTTATTTTCCGTCTTGTGATGGTTTCTGTACGTAGGCTTTCGAATAAGATACTTGATAGATTTATGACTATAACCTTGGTTCTTATACCTGCTATTGAGAGTAGGATGCATTCACACATGGGGAAAATGTACCAATGTTCTAAAACACAAAAGGCGTCCGTGAGGCGAGGCGTAAGCCTTTCGGGTAAAAAAAAAGCGCAACACATATACTTAATTTTTAATATGGAATAACATTAAGCGTCAAATAATAAGTAAAAACAAAAAATAAACTGCAATCGAGCTCACTGGAAATAAGAGAGTAAATAAAAATGAAATCAAACATTATCACAAAAACAAAAACAGAAAAGAGACGGTAAATAAAAAAACAATGGAATAAGCTCACTAGAATCGATCTCGATTCCAGAACTGGAATTGAGCTCGATTCCATTTAAGGAATCGAGGTCGATTGCAGTTGAATCTGAGTTTCCAGTTCCAAAATTTAGGTTACATTTTTTTTTCCGTCTGAGTGTGAGCGGTAGGGTAGAAGAGAAGGTAGTGAAAAGCGAGGAGCAGGTAAAAATTTACGTACGTTTTTCACGCCTTGAGGCTTTGAGGCATAAGTTTTTTGCCTTTTTTTTACACCTCAATTGGTTGAGGCTTAAGCCTCAGAGGTAATACGCCTCTTGAGTTGCGCCTCAAGGCGTTTTTGCTCATGCCTCGCCTCGAGGCGTGCCTCAGGTGCGTTTTTTAAAACACTGAAATTTACTGGTACGAGTCATAATTAGTCCACACCTGGGGGCTTTTAATTCTGAGCAGTTCGAGGGTGTGTTCACATCAAAATACCTTGTTTCTGTTTTGGCATCAGAGAATGGCATCCAACATGTCAATGGCAATATGACCCTTTCGTGGGAACGGACCAGTTTAGCTATTTCCTGCCCCTTCCACCGAAAATACCCATTAAATACCTCCTTTTCCTTGTCTTTTCAGAACACAAAAACATACCAACTTTTATCCCCTTTTCATTTCAAATCTCCTTTCCCAACACCCTTCATATTCTTCCTTTGCTTCGTCCCCCTTCCCTTCAAGCTTTAACCAATAGTTTTTGTTGGCATAAATATTTTTGTTAAAATGTAAATTGATATTAACCGAGTATAATGACACACTCAAGGTTATAATTTTGATACGTCCTCTTTTGCTTGTAGTACAAGAATTCTTACAAACTTTGTTCCTGTGATTAAGCAGTGTTCACCTCAAGTCCATGCTAATGCCGCCGAGGTGCTCGAAGCAATAATCAGGAGTGCTCCATCACCACTTGCTGCAAAACTTGCGAGCCCTAGGTCCAATTTGTAATGCTTAGTGAAGTCCCAGACTTCCAGCATCATGTTTGATGTATTTAACGGTCCTGATTTTCTTTTGCAGTTTTATTGCTAGAATATTTGGTCATGCAACGGAAGATCCACTCTCTATGTCTGCTCTTATCCATGCTCTATCTGTATGTATCTCATTATTAGATCCTAGAAGGTCGGCTTCAAAAGCACTCATTTATTCTTTCACAAGTCAACATCTGGACGAACCATCTGTTCAAATTGATATAGAGACCATCCATGCTATGCTGCCAAAATTGGGTAAGATACCGTGAAATTTCATATGATATCGATTTGAAAGGTATTTTTGTAACTTTTATAATGGAATCTGCTTCCAATACATGAAACTCCTAAATCTTCCAGCAATGGTCCCATAATTAATGTTTTAGCTAGAAAGTTAACTGTGTATATTTTATATTTCCAGTGTACAGTTTTTATCAACTTAATCTTATTATATTTGATTAAATTACAGGCTCTGCTTGAGCTGTTTCTTCTAGACTAATGTCTTCTCGATCCGCAACCATTTTTGCTATAACTTATAACCTCTGTTTTTTAAGTTAATTATTATATGATTGTGCTATGATGGTTTTACCACATTCTCCATCGATGCTGATTAGATGCAAACTGACTAATTAGTATGAATTCTAATTCTTGAACTTCCTATTACCTTGTAACAATTGATAATCTATTTGAGCAAATCAGAGTGGTTGGTTAAAAAAAGTACTTGCACATTGTCCATTAATATTTTACACTGCCAGGTTAAGAAATAATTTGATACCTTTATCCTTTAGCACTTGATTTCTCATAGTTATTTCCTTTTACCGCATATTCAAGCCATATCAATGTAAATATCAAGCTGTTTGGCTTGGTTATTTCGGAGGCTTTTGAGCAAGACTGGCATTTTACAGCCTAGGGCTATGGTGAAATGTAAAACCTAATATTTTGTTTTTTACAATGTTGAACTGGTTACCAGTCTTACATTCTACGCACATTGAAAAATCGGCGACAGAAAATGAACAATGGTTGATAGATAATTACCCGCTAATGCAAAGTCTAAGTGGTTTTGTAACATAAAGCAAAGTATATCTAGAGGCAAATTTCTGATTAGAGACAACTAAAGTAAGGCATATTTAGCATAAAGCATGTATCATTTAAAGTATCATAATTATATTTTAATAATACTTGAAAAAAGCGAAGGAAAAGATCTCGATTCAGATTCTGAGTGTTCACAGTGTGATCCTTTTAATTTGAATTTACTTTCTCTGTAACAATTAAAGATTGGCATAGTTGGTCAAATTGTGATACCGTTGTTTGAAGTTACCCTAAAAAAAAATAGGAGTGAATCTTCTGAATTATATCAAATCAGATGAGTAGTAATTATGTGAAACTTTTAGTATAATTTTGTAAGTTTATTATAAGGTTGTCATATAAACAATTTATTGTCTTATTAAGCGTTGGAACCAAATATGTAGTTAACAAATACCTCTATCTAGTAAATTTAGTGATACATAATAGTGGATTTTCCATGGGCTCTCGGTAATTTTCCATGGATCTGGACAAAATTCGTAGTAGAAAATTCGTAGAAGTTATGCGGGATGGATACATGGACTATAGAAAGTCGTATCCATTAAAAAAATAAAAATCAAAGTATGGTTGATGGATCGGTCATATGGAATTATACTTGGATTTCTTTTTGTCAGCCCTTTTAGGTTGACCAATGACCATCTACACCCTTCTCATTTTCAATCAACAGTTTCAAAATGATGCCAATATTTGGCATACACTAGTCAGTCCAGCTGCCTCTTTTCCATGTATCTCTACCGTTTTGTATTTATTGTGAGTTGTATTGATTGTTGTATTTCACAGATGTCTTACTCAAATTACTCGAAGTGACCTCTGATGATACAATCCTTTCTACTACTTACGGAGAATTAAGTCCTCCATTTGGGAAGCATCGTCTACAAGTAATTTTCTTCTTCTTCCTATATGATTATCCTTACCATTTGTTCACTTAAATACATCATTCATTGGACGAGAACGTTGCATATGCTATTATTGTATTTATAGTGTCCTTCCATTTCGTTTTGAATTGCCTAACCTTTACATTTTTTAGATTGTGGAATTTATTGCGGTGTTGTTAGGAACTGGTGATGAAGTTGCTGAAAATGAATTGGTTAACTCTGGTGCTATCAAGACTATTCTACAACTCTTTTTCCAGTAAGCAGTTCAGATTTGTTCATTTTTGTTTCTTTCAACTTCTTAAACATGACTTTTTTTAAAAAATGTTCTTCCAGGTACCCGTTCAATAATTTCTTGCACATTCAAGTAGAGACCATACTGACTGCGTGCTTCTATAGCAAAAATAGCAGGCTTATTGATTATTTGTTCGAAGACTGTGATATACTTGGGAAGTTCCTAGAGGCAGATAAGAATCCCTACCTACCTACTGATTCAGTTATGGTAAAGTATTTATTTAATTTTAATATTTGGCTATTTCAAGTTATTTATGCATTGAATATTTATATGGAACAAACCACCTTAAGTTGTAGTACCTATTTTGGTATCAAATTCTTTGGATTTGCAGCTAACAAAACCTGCTGCTGGCAGAAAGTCACCCCGAGCTGGATATATTGGACATATTACAAGGATCACTAACACTATAGCTCAGTTGGGAAATTGCAATGATCAGATTCAAAAGCATTTACAAGTCGGTACTATCTTCCATACAGACAGTTAATACTTTGGATATGAATAGGTTTAATTCTTTTTTTAACCCTGTGTAACTGAGCGGTATATGTTTGGATTTAGGGTTTAGTAACAATATGGTTATAAGGAATCTGATCCAGTAGTATACATTGAGCTTATTTGTGTTTTAGGCCAGCTAATATTGTTTGGCTTTTGTGTTAGTCCTCAAAAAATTTGATGTGAAGTTATATTTACTTTCAGCTTTTCACCTTTTCTTACAGTTTTCTTCTGCCATATCAATAACTTGTAATTGACTTTCTGCAGGAAAACAATGAGTGGGGAAATTTTTTAAGTAATGTCTTGCATGCTCGCAATGAAGTGGAAAATGTTTGTCGGTGGGCTTGTGGGTATGCGTTTAATTTTTAGATTTTTGAAATATTTTTTCATTAATTTCATTGGCAGTTTATTCCTGAATGATCTTAGGAGTAATTTTGCCACCATGATTATTTGTGGATATTATTAATTTCTGTGGCTGTTAATTATTTATATGCAGTCGTCCGGCTACCATGCATGAAAGGGCTAGAGACAGCGATGAAGATGACGTCAATGATAGAGATTTTGATATCTCTACCTTTGCAAATAATATGAGTCAAATTTACCGCAGCAACTCTTTTGATAATGACGATGCAGACGAGGTTAAGCATTATTTCCAATGTTTATGTTAATAAATTGTAGCATTTTATTTACTTTGCAGGCATGGTGTTCTTTTTTCCCCCTCCATGGTGTGGTTTTATTCACAATTTACATCTTTCATCGGTATATGGCATTCCCAGTTTATGTGGCTGTGTTTATATCTGCTTTAGCTTTTGCACATTCTAAACAAAGACGCAGATTCTATTGGATGATAATTTCGTATATTACTTTACCATAATAAACCATCGATTATTTGGAAATAACACTATATTGCCTTTTTCCATTTTGGTAAAGTGTCCATCCAACTCCATTTGTCTTGATAATGTTTCTCCAAACGCCCTCCACTGTTTCTAGGAACGGAATTATAATCGATAATAAGTGCATCTAACTCATCGCAAGGTGACCGGCTAAATATGCAGTTATTATAGAAACCATTGAACTGAAAACTTGTCATATTTACACCAACCATTTGTTAATTGCAGGATACATACTTTGACGACGAGTCGGCTGAAGTTGTGATATCTTCTTTAAGGCTCGGGGATGATAATGGAAGGTATCATTTTTTTTCCTTTTCAGAAGCAATTTTTCTGATCACATATTCCATGCACACAAGATATCAGTGAGCTTAAGTTCTCCTCTCTTCATGTATGGCAGTAATCTATTTACAAACTCAAATTGGTTTGCTTTTGAAGACGAAAAAAACATTGAAGAGCCTTTGAGCTCGTCCACTCTCGATCAAATGGAAGATATCAACCTAACCAATGGAGAATCAGACAACAAGGAAAATTCAGTAGAACCACAACGCATAAAGGCATTTGACATAGAAGACAAAACTTCTCCCCCAAACGGACTGGGTCAAATTGATGATGTTATGAATGGTACAAGTACATCCGGCCCAACAGAAGAAAAAGAAGTCGGTAAGTTGTCTTCAATGTTCGAAGAGGATGCAGAGTTCGTTGCTGCAGATATGGAAAGCCCAAAGATAAGCTTTGACAGTAACAACTCTCGTGAAATAGAGATAAATAATGAAGATGAGCATGGGAAGCCTGAGATGAACAGTGGTCACGTGCTTTTAAGTCCAGTAGTTTAATTTACTATCAATCCTCGTGCTGGTGCCATATCATTCTTATGGTGATTTCACTCTCCTATAATTTAAATTAACCTGTTGCATTAGTGTACAAACGTTTCTATTACGATTCTTACGGCTTGTTATCAATACATTTACGCTCTTTAAAATTGTATGATGCACGAATACGAACCTATGACGGGGCTAATTGATATTCTGACTCAGCACAGATAAATAAGCTGTAATATTTTGATCCTTTTGTCGCTATTTGTACCTTATGTTCATTAATAGCGTTGACTTATAAGTCTTGCCGGAATATGATGACTGCCGTTTATGTTCTTTTTTGGCAGCCATGGTTTATTTTGAGACTTGCTAGAATACCCGGGTGATTTTTCATCAGAAAAATACCCCCGTTGTTGAATTCGGGGAGCATAATTGTTTTTTTTTTTTTTTTCCTTTGATTGCTGTCAGGCTCTCTCTGCTGCGTATATCACCCAACCCTCCTCTCTAGTTTGGCCGCATTTCAGAATGAAAATCTGCTTTCGGGCATGCTTGCAATTTTCGTTTATTTTCTTTATTTCATTGGGGCTTCATGGAAATGTCTCATGTACGTCTTGGTTGAGTATTGAAGAATGAATTTCTCGGTTCGCTGTGCTTAGCTGATTTAGTAGGTCACGTGGATACAATATTTTCTTTTCAGACGCCAAGAAAACAATATGATTTTGACGTAGAGCTAGCAAAAATCAACATAAACAATCCAGTTGAATGCTCAACGTTAATCAAATGATAGTATTAGCATTCCTCACTTTGAAATACAGAAATGGAAGCTTAACGTACAACATATACAGTGGAATTTTATTTTAGTATCGGTATTACAGCGGTAATAATTATCAAACATATAATTACAATTCGAATTTAACGACTTAGATTTCATTATGGTGCCCACGGAAGGATAAAAATAATAATACAATACGAACGCCTTCCCAACATATGAGAATGCTAAGATGAATGAATTAGTACAGTGGAATCAAATTAGGGAGTAGTTATTGAGATACAGAATTTAACATGAAATTAGATATATAAATTTAGAACTATTGAGTTTATTTGTTTTGTATGAAAGGTGAAATATAGAAAGGTACGATGATTTGCATCATTATATGCTTTCCATTAAAATAGTAAGTAATACTTTCCAAGTTAGCTGCTTTGACTACTAGGCTTCTGGGCGGGAGCGAAGAAAACGTTAGGATCGACGGGCTGCTCGAGCTATCTGCTCGACCCCAAAATGCGTACTTTAACATACTGGAACACGGATCCGTGGATTCACAGCGAAAAACTAAGAGAAGAATGATACGATGACATATTACTCTAAATACAAGCCATGGTGAGGCCACACCGTTAAAGCACAAAACAAATTTCTTTCTCTCATTGTAGCAAAGCACATTCACAACAACGTAATACACAATTAAGATTAAATAATGTCATAGTCAGGCTAAAATGATTCATAATGAAAAGTGCTTTCTTTTATAATTAAAAGGGAAATTTGGAGTAAGGCCAACTAACTACCTATAAGTTGGTTAATCCTTCCGTTGCTTTCATTTCCGTCTCTTAATCTTTTTCTTTCATCGTTTTCCTTAGTCTTGTCCTAAATAAACTAAATCATATCCAAATAAAATTCCTAGATTTAAACAAAGCTTACCATGCTTCCTCTTTACCCAACTCTCAAGTAATACATCAAGAAATTAGCATGAATCAGAGCTTAATCTCAACTAAAAGGCATGAAGTGAGTTTTTGATGATCAAAGCTTTGGCTAAGGAGAAAATGAGTGTGATAATTGTCCATATATATTTATGTGATAATGTCCATATTTGATGTTTATTAATTAATATAGAATTGCATGTAGTGATTGAAGGTTGTTTGGCTTGATTTAGACTTGTAGTTATGTTATGAACATGCTTATAGCAATTAGGGCGGTCTTGGGTAAAGCCACCAAGGGGCCGCCTAGGGTCTCCGACCTCATACTGTATAAGCTTGGACATGTTCTGATAGCCTAGGGCCTATGATATCCGGATTTGTTTAGGGCCTTCGATATTTTTTTTATGATTCAGGGCCGGCCTTGATAACAACTTATTATAATTATTTAAGAGCTTAATAACTATTTTTGAAAGTAGTTAGTAAGCTAAGAATTCGATTATGGGAGAATTAAACGGCGTTGTGATAGATGAGGGAATAATCATGTCATTGTTGGTGATAATGAAACTATTTTAAATTGTTTTGAAAACTGGGTTTTGCACAAACTGATATATATTTCTGATGTTGTTACAATAGCAATGAGTATGTAAATTATATTTTTATATTACTAAATCTTAAAATCAAGACTAGCTTGCAAAAAGTTCAAAATTTTCAAAATGTTTAAAAAGAATTTTTAAATTGAAAAACTGCAAGTTACGTTGCATTTTCTATTAGAAAAGTGCAGGATACCTAGCGTTTCGTGTTTGTTAAAAAATAGGGACCAAATTTAAATATTTATTTATGTGGGGACTTTTCTTATAACAACATATAAACAGAGACATGCGACTATTTCCTTTTTTGGAAAAATTAGCAAGTTAATTAAGCGAGTTTCGAACTCTGCGCTCATCATTAAAGCAATTAGAAGGTTAACGAAATTTAGTTTACACTACTGAATATTGTTAAAAAAACAAAGAAATGATTTCTATTAATGAGTGTTTACTTGTATATATTGTTTAAGTGAAGAAAAATCATTTTACAACTAAATGGGGTATTTTATAATATGATATTTTATAAAATGATATGAATGAAGGATAAAGGTTAAGTAGCATGTATAAAACGGTTATAGGATTTTATAAATGAAGTATAGACATCGTAAAAATAGAAATGAGATTTTATAATAGTATTATGATGTATACTTATTGAGGCAACTGATATTTCAACGCTTAAAAATGATTTATAAGGTAATAATATATATTACTACATAGTTGTAAGATTTTATAAAATGATGTGAAATCATATTGTTGTTTTATTAAAAGATTCAGTAAATAAAAGTAAGATTTGATTAAGTAATAAATAAGTTACTTATTTAGATATATGTATACATATACAAGTATGTGCAAGTTTACGTACATGTGAATTTAAAGATATGTAACAATCAAAATACCTTGTGCATTGTAGTTAGAATAGTCAAGTATTTGTTTAAACGGTGTGTTTTTTACAGGTCCCTATTAAGTTTTAAAATTAGGCTCCCATTCGGTCATAAACTTATTGTAAATTTAGTCCTTATTTTTCGAAAATTAAGTAAAATAATAAAAAAAATATGTAAATTCATATTTAAAGTAAACATGCTCTCGACAAAAAATTCAGATAAAAAAACCATCAAACAAGGCATCAAAAACCAAAAAAATAGGAAAACATCGAAAATGCAGTTAAATGCATAATAGTATGCACATATTTGTATTTTGCTGCATACATCCATGCATGATTTTCATGTCATGCATCTGTTTTGATTTATTTTCATACATCTGTGCAGGTATTTCACAATTCTTGCATACAAGTGTGCAAGTATTGACATGCATACGTATCAGCTCAAATCCCTTCATGCAAATAGTTGCATACATGTGTGCAAGTATCTCAAATAGTTGCACACATGTATGCAAGTTTCGATCCAGAATTTCAAAAGAAAACAGCCTATGCAATAGTTGCATACATGTATGCAACTATTGGTAATAGTTGCATACATATATGCAATTTTTTTATTTTTGTTTCCGTGGACTTCCGAGAATTTCTCCAGATTTTAGATTTTTTTTTTACCTGATAGCATAAAAAATTTTGGCCAAAAAAACAAAAAGGCGGAAATTCAAAAATAGGGGACGGGTTTACATTCGAAACATGGGAGGGATGTGAGCCTAATTAAGTTTGCTTTTAATGATGTGTCCCTAATTTTCACTTGTTAAAATATATGCATGCATTTGTATGTATGTAAGTATATGTGGAGGTGTGTAAATACATCTGTAATTACATTGCAAGCATTTCATGTAGCCATATAATGTTTAATGTGTGTGCTAAGTTGCATGAGAATTTACCGACCTAAGTAATCGCCTTGGCTATGTCCAAAACATGATTTGTATGTATGGTTTGTTTGTGCACACGTGCGTGAATATGGATTAATGAGTGTGCTAGCACATATATACATCGCTTGAGGTGAGGTAGCTAGCTGAGTGCATCTGACGTCGTTAAGAGAAAGTCAAATCGATACAGTCGTCCGTTAAATATACGCGTGAGTGGAATTAGTATTGAAATCGGTTTTCAAACACGTAAGAAACCACTTTCAAAACAACAACCAATGAGCTCTGAAGGTGATTCGACGGGTTAGAGGTAAGTTTGAGTGGCAAGACGACCCATTAGGTGAAGCAAAAGAGGGAACGATGCATGAATAAGTGGCCTAGTGGATTGGTGGCACATGTCCTAGGTATTATTGCTTGGGATAGGCTACCATCAGGTGATTGGTGGTAGACCATCGATGGACCGATGGTGCATTGGCCCTAGCAATAATACATAAGCTAGGTCCAATGTTCAAGGGAATTTCTCCCATTTTCGAGCATGGTTCTTTATGATGCCTTGACACGATTTCAGAGAGGCTAAGGGCTACTCCGCAAAGTGGGATACAAAGCGAACCTCGAGATCCACATGTAGACATAAGGCGATGCGTTAATGATTATGAACAGTCGATAAGGCATTCAAACAAGCAGTTGAGGCAAGGAGCGCAAGGCACCTATCATTTTTATGAGAATAATATGAGATCAAGATAACGACCCAGAACCAATCAGATACGAGATCAGATAGGAATCAAATTTACGATCCTATACGATATACATTTATGATTGGAGGGAGCATGTGAGGGGGAGGAAACGATTCTATATTCAGGCAGGTGAGCGAACTCGTGTCGAAAACAATCAGTTCTAGAATGGGTAAACGTGTAGATCGGTAGTTAGCATAATTTCTTTCTATAGTGTTGTTGTGCTTGAGTATTCCATATGGATCAAAGTGAGTACATGATGTGGAAATCATGGAGTAGAATATTGTATTTGGGTTGTTGTGCAATTCCATTATTAATCGTTGATCCAAAGCAGCGCTTAAGGGGTACATGTATGAAAGCGTGGTAGCATAGATATAGATAATAGGGAGCACTATAGTTGCATGGGTTTTATTTTTGCCAAGAGAGCGTCCTAAGTTTGTATGAGAGTAGTTGTACAACAAAGAGGTTATATGTGAAAGCTCAGTGTCTTTTCGTGGACTCTCGATGGTACTAATGTAAGTAGATCTGTAGGTCACATAAAGTGTATGTTCTTAATTTATACATTTCATTCTGAGTGGGACAATAATAGACGGTCTCTATTTGACATTGTTATGTTGTGCTTTTGATATGTTAGTTGATTGATATTATCCTTGTGTGTATCGTAGTATACATTTATTATGGAACTTTTAACACTTCTACACTTATATATTGCGATTACCTTTATCATAGTATATTGTCACATGACAATCATATTGTAATAGTTCTTACGACTCATTGATAATAGGAAACGAGAATGTTATAGCATGATTTCCTATCATTTTGAGATAGGTTTACTTAACTTGTTTATGGACAATCTGGATTATCACTAAGTCTCATTCATAGAGTAAACAGGCTAAACCTTAGTAGTTTCTTATTTACTTATATATAGTTCTGATATACAATAATTTAAGACAGTCCCTTAATACTAGACTTTAAGTTTGATGCACGTTTTATCTCAATGTCTCGGCGCATGCGAACATTTCTCATAAATGTGATTAACGTCTGGGGTGTTGTGGCCATTAGGTCACTAGTATTTCTAGCTCCATCTAATGTAGTTTTTTTGAAGCTATGTTGAGATTCTCATAGCCATGAAGGGAAACCATATCTGATTCCTATGACCGTTGTTGGGACACAACCTTGAACAAGTGCATGAGTAGGCTTTTATCAATATAGGTCTAGAAAAAGTAATGAAGATCACTTCTTAGCATTTGGAGAAGGGAGACTTTGGCCAGGTAGGAAATAGCGATTTTTTGGTCGATGAGCATGTCTACGACTTGGGATGAATTTAGGCATCAATAGTTTTTAATTCAATTTTGGGATCGAGAAGGGAGTGTAGCTAGAGAATTCTATCTTTCTTGGCAGGGCAGCATGTCACTAATGAAGTATGTTAATTAATTCAATCTTTTGTTTTTAAGGGTTAAGATGGTCAACACTCCCATTATGTGAGAAAAGGTGTTTGCCTTGGGACTCCAAGCATTGCTTAGTCTTATCCCTGTTAAGGGCCACTTTTGGAAGTGTAACGACCAGGAAAATTCGATGCATGAATTTTTCGGCAATAATACATAATCCCGTATTACTTGTCAAAAACTCAAGTATTGAAACCCAATTGTTAATAGAAAGAAGTTAGAGGGTTAAAAAAGAAAGAAAGAAATATTAGAATAAGAAGATCAGAGTCTCACAGTGGAACGAATAAATATAATATATCAAAATGTTTTACACAAAAAGAACAGTGTGTATATATATATATATATATATATATATATATATATATGATTACAATATTAGAGTACACATTTATCTCAATCAACACTCACAACGGAATAAACTAGTACTAGATAATATGGATATACGTCCCGACTCTAGCTCCTTTTCTGAAGTTCCAAACGAAACCTAACCCGATAATATACTTGGTCCGACCGAAGTACATTTCAAGCAAAGAAAAATTCACTTGGATCGGTCTGGAATACTTTCAGTGATAAATTCATAACACAACGACTTGTTTAACTTCAGAAATTCCTTTGAAAGAATGGAACTCTCATAAGACACGACCACACATAAACATGGCACGTGTTTTTACCTTACAGTAACCAAATTACTTTTTATATAAAAATCCGGTGATATTATAATAATGTCTATCAATCCACAAATAAATAGGACTATAGCCGGAAAGCTTGCATATCACTTTCTAACATAGTTGGTATACAACTAAAACGTACGGCTCGTATTGGAGTTTGGATTTCCAACATGATAAGGTATGGGACCACCTCCCGAATAGTGTACCTATAGAGACAATACACTAGAGTTCAATAAGAATATCTTGTAACCCGACCACACATGATCGACAACTCATTTAACTTGAGTGTATCAAATATATTGTCACCACGGTTGGTAGCGACCCAAGCTGTATTCCCGCAAGATACAGAAATGATAGGAGAAGAACAAAATGAAATTTCTCTAGATCGTGACAATACACCCTAATGGGTATGACCCATATAGCCATGCTGCTTGCCGATTTCTATCATTTCCCGGTTGATGAGGCTTGAAGTTACGGTTACCTTTTCAGAGAACGTCACATTAACTTTGAATGCCATATCGTCAGATCTGTCAAACCACTAATTGACGTCCACAAATATACTCTGGGTACTAAGTTAAGAGAAGATATCTTCTCCGGCACCAAACTCGGTATATTTTTAAAAATCAACATACATGATCGTCAAGGAATACTCTATCAGACATTCGCCCATACAAGTCATCCAGGAATAGGATGAACTATAAGCACTCTCATACCACATCCTATATAGGAATCACCCCAAGGATCAGTAGCGACTAGCGAGTAGTCCTTGCAATTCGAAAATTTCAATCACGGCAGAATCACAAGTCATCATAACTCTGACGGCCAAACCCTAGAAATTTAACGAGTAGTTCTTCCACTCAAGAAGATTCTTGGTCTCAATGCTCCATCTTTATAATATCTTTGCAAATTAGTTTTGAACACATAGTTGGTTCGAAGTGGTTTTGGGTCTAGTTCCCATCCCGATCTCTTCGAACTAACTCTTCAAAGGTCCAAACAATATTCATTGATAGTCGGGATTTTACTATCAACTCAATCAGTATAGATTAGTACTTTGGCACCTCAACTCCCTTTCATTTAAAATCAATTTATCGATTCTATATATTTATCTCAATACATTTCTCTTATTTTCGTTACTTTGAAAATAGTAATCAATACTTATATTTAAACATATTAACCAAACTCCTTCCTTTATTTTTTTTAATCTCAAAATATCGCATTATTTCACAAAACCCTCTTATATTTCCACTATTTTGGAAATATCATTGTATATACTTTTAATCAATCGGTATAGTTTAATTGCCAAATCTTATCTGAGTCTATATAACATCAAGCGACATATTCTTATAATATAACCATGACTAGTTAACTTCATCTTTAAACTCTTATCAATTATAGTTTACAATCTTGCTTATGGAAATTTTAATTCTATTCCTAATATCCAATTTCATTTCAAAACCCATATAACCTTTTATTCTCATTTACCGAAACCATACCATTGAAAAACAAAACTATATCTTTTACCATTATAATAGGCGCATTCCAAATTCCCCTTAATATTTCTTTACATCGGAAATATCACTATACTTCATAAACCCATTTACACTTCTTTACTTTGGAAATATCATTTTATATTTCAAACATTTTTTGTATTTCCTTTGCTTTGAATATATATATATATATATATGTATATATATATATATATTCTTAATATTTCCTTTTCTTTGGAAATAACATTCTATTTACTTAACCAAACACTATAATCTAATTTTCACTCTTATACGTGGACCACAACGATGTCAATTGACACATTGTTTATAACTCCAACAATTTATTTAATTTCCAGACTTCGGATTAAGGTTAATGATATCTCTTATGGAAATATTATTTTAATTCCAATATTCATTTTCGTTTCAACGCTTACATAACCTTTTATTCCATCTTTTCAAAATCTCAATTATTTACTTATTTCTTTAAATAAGTGTATTTATAAAACAAACCATTTTCATTACTTAGAAAATAATGCCATTATAAGTATGTCCATACTTTATTTAATCCGAACAATGTCATATAATACATCGTTCATCATAAAACCCAATAGTTTTTTTTATTAAACCTTGCAAATAAAGCTGCAATATTATTTCTTTTATGGAAACAATCAAATAATTCCAACATCTTACCATTCCAAACTGATACCATCCTCAAATAATCCTGAAATCGTTCAAGTCGGGGTATTTTATTACCTCTTAGGCGTTTATCGACAATGTTCTTATCTTTGGATAGATGCAAGTTTGTAACTCCGAAACCAATATTACTTATCAATCAATTCTTATTTTCTAAATATCATTAACAGTATGGTTTTATAAACCATATTCTCATTTTTGAAAATCTCTGTCACTTGCGACCATTTTTTACTTAATTCATTGATTAAGTAAATTATTTACTAAAAACACTAGGCATCCGTTTAAAATCTCCTTTTAACTTTCCATTCATAATTTGGATTATATTATATTAATCCACTTACCAAATCCATTACCGAAATCATTTAATACTTTATTTATAAAACTTAATCTGGATTCTTTGATTAAAAATTCAATTACATCCCTTTTGATCATAACGTTTACTTAATTCAATCCTTAAGTAAACATCGAATCAAAAATCATTGCCTTAATTTTTAAAACTTTATTTATAACTTGGTTTATAAACTTGGATTCAACATAAAATTCCTTAAATATATTTCCTTGCATTCTTACAAACCTCCTTTTTATCTCGATTCTTTTTACTTAATTCGAATATCAAGTAAAACTTTTATTTTTAAAACTATTGCATTGCTTTAAATCTCTTCTATAATTTTGTTTCTAAACTTGGATTATACTATAAAAACCCGTTCGCGAATTTCTTTAAAAATGCAACTAGACGTCATTATAAATCTGATTGCCTTTATTTAAAAAGTAATCACTTTAACTATTATTAATTAAAATAATAACTAACATCATCATTTGTGACACCCCACGTCTGTTAATGTCAGTCTTTATCAGAATGCATTAAGTTTCGTGAAGCGTTATAGGTAAACAGGAACATAAACATTACATGACAGATGTAAAATAACAACAAAATTTAAAACTTTATTGAATAGAAAACATCGTGGTACCAAAACATGGTTACATAATTAGTCTGAAAACATAAAACTTCTTCCTTATACAAAAATCATCATCAGAGTACAATAATACATAAAAGAGCATAATCCCCAAAATATAGCCATAGTAGAGAAGATACGAAATCTAGCAGTACATCTAAGCAGCTCCAAACAAAAGGAAAGAAGAATCCTGATCAAGCTTGAGTATTCCCACCCTGAGAACCTTTGGGGAGGGGGGGGGGGGACGAAAGAGAAAGAAGAGAAAACAAAATGGGTCAGACATAAAATCTGGCAAGTGCAATTACTTTTGGCATATAAATACGTAAAAGCATCATGACAGGCATATAAGTTGGAGAGAGATAATAATGTCATAAGGCAGGTATAACAGGGTAAACAGGACAAACAGAACAAAACATGCAATGCGCTTCTCTACTACTTTTCTCTGCACTATCACTAGTATAACAAGAACAAGATGATCCCCAACAAGTACAAGATGGTATACTTAGGCGTACTTCTAATGAGAGGTTTTACCCCATACAATAACAGGTAGCCCAACTGAACTTACCGGTGTTACCCCTAAGGATAATAATGGGTTCCTAAACAAGTGAGACTAGATGTACCCTAATCACTACCCCAATTGATCGGCTCACTAACTCCGTAGATACCCTGTGCTGGCCCCACAGTAGGATGTATCACTTCCTAAAGTGGCAACCCATTGTTAACAAGATGTGCACCACCATATCTACTGATGTCACAACATCTTATTTTCTTGAGCAGGCGGACTCATGCATGCATATGACCCCGATGGAATGCGCAGTCAGACACCTTTTCCCAAGTGACCTCTTCTAATCAGTTCAGTAAGCGTTCCCCGACTCCAACCTAGTTCAGAGTACTCGTTTGATACCTATATGGGTTACTGACTGAAACAGATCCCACTAATCAGATGATACAAGCTTCCCCCTAGATTTGCATCCTCACTACTAGGATTTCAACAACTTATGCCTACCAGTTTAACAAGATTGCATAACCCCACATGTTAAGTTTGTGGGCCTAAATATATATATATATATATATATATATATATATATATATATATATATTACCCACCGCCCCAAGATTTACTTAACCCTCCTACTAATTCAGGCAAGTTTACTTAACACCTACTCAAGTTAACATGTTCATGTAATCCATATGGATTCAAACAGGTTAAGTATTACATGTTCATTACCATTTATTCATGTATAAGTATAATTTGCTAGACCTCTCACATTAAGCCTACCACTTGTGGATGCTGGATATGTCGGTCGGGTCGGGGCAGACTTCTTCCACAAGTCGGATTTAACCTCGTATCTTAGCCTCGTTATGTGTTTATGCACTTAGACCCCTTACATTAGATTTACCACTTATGGACGTTGGATAAGCCGGGCGGTTCCGGGTAGGCTTCTACCACAAGCGTAATCAAATCTCGTGTCTAAATGTCGTTACAGTTTCTAATTACTGTAAATCTAGGCATTTTCAGTATTAACTAATTTTCATGTTTGTTATGCCCCATTTCCCCGTCCGATCTATGATATAAGTTATGCCCCAAACTTAGATCAAGATCTAGATTAGGCCCCCAAATCCTAAGTTTTGGCTCAAGGTACAAATTATGCCCAAAATTCCCAATCATGTTTTACAACAAGAATTATGCCCCAAATTAATCATTCCCAATTGTTCCCAATTTCGCGCGTTCGCGTATTTCAGCGATAGGCCTAGGCTCGAAGGTAGCCTGGCTATAAAACAAAAAGGGAAGAAGGGAGAGAAGAGAACAAGATTAGGCATAGTAAATAAGAATGGATTAAAATGACATAATTAGGCAAACTAGCATAATAGGCATAAGGTGACATGATTGAGTAAACTATCATAATAGGCATAAGGTGACATGATTAGGCAAACTAGCATAATGGGGATATCATGAATAGACATATGAGATCTAAACAGTAAGTTAGATACACAAGTAATGGTAGATATGATACGATTCAAATAGTCATAGGCTTAGATCCAATTCATAGACATGTCAAAATAAATTTTAAGTGTTTACATCTAAAAATAACATAGACTCACTGTGATTGGATCTAAAGAACAGGGAACTGACCGAAGCACAGATCTCTGAATATGAATAACTTGTTATTGACGAAGAATAGGCTAGATCAAACTGAGTTGGGGCAGCACCTCGTTGTCTCCATTGATTTAGTTGAATATAAAACAGTGAGATTAAGGTCCTTTATATTGCCTAGGGTTCACGAATCTGGTCAGAAAACAAGTCTACGTGCGCGTAACTGAATCTGCCTCGGATCTGGGGGGTGTCGAGATGGGTGTCGATACCCCTGTTGTATTGTCGACTCATGGGTCGACACCCCTTGGGTGGGGTCGACCCCCAACGGTCCGAACTCCCGCCCTAGCCTGCGTCTTCTGATTTTGAATTATTTTGAAAGTTCTGAGTTGTTTTGTATATATCTAATTCTCTTGTGCGTATACAAACTTCTAACCTCAATATCTTCTTCATACGATGTCCGTCTTACGCAAACTTGGGGTCTATCTTAAGCATAATTCCGAGATGAACGCATTGGCGTAGTCTGTTTCCCTTAATTCCCAATATTTAATTCAGTATTCTTTAATTTGTCATTTTAATGTGTTATAGAATTACGGGGTGTTACATTCTCCCCTACTAACAGGATTTCGTCCCCGAAATTTCCAAGTTAAGAAGAATGTATATTCTAACATCCATCTACTGATCCACCAATCACAGGCATTCATTATCTTTAAAGATTTCTAATGCTTTTATGAACATATGCAAAGGTGTGTGTATATGTCCCTATACTAAAGTGAAAGATCTGGCGGTCTACTGATTCGGTTGACCTCCTTAATGCAATGTATGTTAGTGCCATGAATCCAACATGTATGCAAATAGTCCTACTATAACATGTAAGTTCTACATGTGTGCGTAATCATTCATCCAAATGCAACATCCATATGATGATACACCAATTTCCATCCACAAAAAGAAGAAAATGCACACACATTTATATGCAGTATGTGAGTGACTGAGCCGATCTAGTGCCTAATGTGTGTGTGTATACACATCCACGAGCAACCACTAGCAAACACTTGCATCCACTTGCATCCATCAAACATAACATGTCTCAAACACATGTTTACATCCATGGGATTCCTACCTAAAGGTCGAAGGTTCGATCGATAGGATACACTAAAATGATAGAAACAAGCATGAATAAAAGCTTTGGAAAGGAAGTTAAGAACATACCCTTGAAAAGAAAAGGGTACGAAGCGCGAATCTTGTCTTCAGTCTCCCAAGTTACATCCTCTTGGTTATCTCCCCATTGAACTTTTATCAACTTGACTTCTCGGTTGCGTAACTTCTTCACTTCTGATCCAAGAATACAGGTAGGAACTCGTCTAACTGTCGCCTCTTGTTCCACCTCTACTTCCTCAAGCATACTCGGCTCAACTACTTCTGCGGTATCATGCAAACATTTCCTTAAATGGGAAACGTGAAAAACATCATGAACACCGGACAATCTCTCTGTTAACTTTACTCTATAGGCCATTTGGCCAATCCTTTCTGTTATAGGAAACGGCCCTACGAACATTGGTGCCAATTTCTCTACAGATCCAAAACGAACTACATTCTTCAACGGGGATACCTTGATGAAAAGCATGTCTCCTACCTCAAACTCAATGTCAGTCCTTCTTCTGTCCGCGTAGGACTTATGCCTGTCCTGAGCTGTCTTCATGCGCCTATGGATAAGATCAATCTTTTTTGAAGTTTCCTTAATCATCTCAGGTCCAAGTTCTGTAGACTCCCACCAACAAGTCGGTGATCTACAGGTTCGCCCATACAATGCTTCGAAGGGTGCCATGCCAATAATAGCCTGATAACTGTTGTTGTAGGCGAACTCTACTAAAGGAAGATGCTCTTCCCAAGTCCCTCTGAAGTTTAGGATACACAGTCTTAAAAGATCCTCAAGAACTCTATTTGCCCTCTCCGTCTGTCCTTCGGTCTGAGGGTGATAAGCGGTACTCAAACACAACTGTGTACCTAATGCTTCTTGCAAGCTCCTCCAAAATTCACTGGTGAAAATGGGATCACGATCATTTACGATACTGGAAGGTACTCCATGTAGATGGACAATCTCCCGAAGATAAACTGCTGCCAACCATGTTGTCGTTCTCTTGCTCTTAACAGGAATGAAATGAGCACTCTTAGTAAGTCTGTCCACTATAACCCAAATACTGGTGTTTCCTTTCCTCGATCTAGGCATCCCACCAATGAAATCCATCGATACGCTCTCCTACTTCCACTGTGGGACCTCCAAAGGATGGAGTAAACCACCGAGCTTGTTTTGCTCAGCTTTGACTTGCTGGAAAATCAAACATCGAGAAACAAATTCTGCTACATCTTTCTTCATTCCAGCCCAAAAGAAAACCTTCTTCATATCTCTATACATCTTATCACCGCCTGGATGTATAGTCATCTTGGAATGATGGGCTTCCTCAAGGACTGTCTTCAACAAACTCCTAGCTCGCGGAACACAAAGCCTTCCATCTCGTCGCAACCACCCGCTATCATCCGTGGAATATCTAATGAGGTGACTGGAAGTCTCCCCTCTGCTAAGCCTACCCAAGATATCTGCTAGCTGTGGGTCCTCTCGCTGTGAAGTACCTATCTGTTCCAACAGAGTAGGTCGCACCTCTAACGATGCCAATAAACCAGGTGTAAACTCGGTGGAGGGCCTAAAGTCAAAAGTCGATATAAACTCCAAGCTTTTCCTCTCCACAAACAGAGGACTCAAAGCCATCCTCTGCCTACTCAATGCATCTGCCACCACATTACCCTTGCAATGGGTATAAGAAATCTCAAAATCATAGGACGCTAGGAACTCCATCCATCTTTGTTGCCTTAAATTAAGATCCTTCTACGAGAACAAGTACTTGAGAGACTTATGATCGGTGTACAACTCGAACTTTTCTCCAAATAGATAATGGCGCCAAGTCTTAAGCGCAAATACTATGGCAGCAAACTACAAGTCATGGGTAAGGTAGTTCTTATTATGGACTCTTAGCTGTCTACCTCCATAAGATACTACCCTTCCCTCTTACATCAGATCGCACCAAGCCCTGTACCACACGCATCGGTGTATATTGTGTACACCTTGTTCCCGTCAGGCAAGGTCCAGACTGGGGCTATTATCAGAGCCCTCTTCAATCGCTAGAAAGCATCGTCCTATATCCCACGAAAATGTCATATTCTTCTTCGGCAGCCTGGTGAGTGGGGCTGATATCTTTGCGAAGGCCTTAATGAACTTCCTATAATAGCCCGCTAATCCAAAAAAACTTCTCACCTCCGTTGCATTTTTTGGGATCTGCCAATCTTGAACCGCAACTACCTTCGCAGGATCTACTGTTATCCCATCTTTAGAGACCACATGCCCTAATAATCTCACTTCTTTTCTTCAAAAATGACATTTGAAGAACTTCGCCTTAAGCTGGTGCGCATGAGAGTTTTCATAACCTCTCTCAAATGTCGGGCATGCTCTTCCTCGCTCTTCGAGAAAATCAAGATGTCATCAACAAAGACCACAACAAACTTATTTAGAAACTCCCGAAACACCCTACTCATTAGATCAACAAAATAAGAGGGTGCATTCGTCAACCCAAAGCCATGATGAGCCACTCGAAGAAACCATCTGGAGTTCTAAAAGCGGTCTTGTCTATACTGTCCTCGTCCACCCTCAACTGATGAAACCCTGTGGCCAAGTCTAACTGAGAGAAAACAGATGCACCAACAAGATGGTCAAACAGATCATCTATTCTCGAAAGTGGGTGCCTATTTTTCTTAGTGAGTTTATTCAACTCTCTATAATCCACACATAAGCGAAGTGAACCATCCTCCTTAGTGGCGAATACTATCGGAGCATCCCATTCAGATATGCTTTGCCTAATAAACCCTTTCTCAAGTAGCTCCCCTACTTGATTGCTAAGCTCCCTCCTTTCTCTTAGAGCCATGTGGCACACAGAAAATGCAACTTGTTTTGCATTGTCCACCAAGTATATACGAAAATCGATCTCGCGCCTCGGAGGTAACCCCTGAACCTCCTCAAAAACATCCGGATAATCACAGACTACTGGTACAGATCGCAGATCATCGATAGATGCATCAAGTGACTCTAGGAAACTAAGCATGATAGACCCTTTAGGGTCACAAGAAATCTAGAGGGTCCTCCCATGGAAAGTCAAAAGTCTAACGAACCTTCTCTCAAAATCCAGAATGGCACCATTCATGGCTAGCCAATCAATTCCTAGAATCAAACCGTAGCCCATGAAACCAAGCACGTATGCATCGCACTCAAACTCGACGCCTAACACAGATATTCTCAAACCTCGACAACTCATAGACAGATGAGCCATACCCCCAATGGGGTTTGAGACAACAACGGGATCCAAAACCATAATATTACTAAAGTGTAGAGACTCAACAACAGAATCAGATATAAATGAATGCGAAGCGCCCTAATAAAAAAGAGTTCTAACAGGATGATTGGAAAGAGAAATCAAACCTTCAATGGAAACTTTCCTACCTCTATCTGGCGCACCGGCCACGAGAGCAGGCACCTGCCCTCCTGAAGATCCTGCCCTTTGATCTTGTCCTTGCTTCTTCGAGCACTCCTTAGAAAAATGTCCGATCTCTCCATAATTGAAACAAGCATTCTTCCTTCTTTTGCAGTCCTTGATCAAGTGACCCTTGCGTCCGCAATTATGACACTTCCTCTTGTATTGAGCTTTCCCGTTTTTTCCGCCCTTCTTTTGTTGTTGTTCTTTCTTGGGCCACACTTTCTTATTTTGTGTTTCCTCAACCTTAGCTTCTTTCTTTTCACCTTTATCTTCCTCATGCATTAATGCCATATCAACGAGCTTCTCGAAAGTTTCCCCCATCGAAATGTGAGACATAGCCAACCCATGAAGGGGTTCATTCAATCCTCTGGCAAACCTCAAAGCTTTCTTGTGCGGGGTATTCATTAGCTCCAAGCCAAACCATGCCAATTGATTGAATTTATTAACATACTCTTTCACAGACATGCTTCCTTGCTTAAGCGCCAAAAACCTTTCCATTTGCATACTTTGCTCGGCTTGAGAAAAAAACTTCATTTCGAATCTCTGGCGGAAATCATTCCATATCTCCACTAGACGCCCTACTTGCGTCACTTCCTACCAGAACGAGGCCTCATCTTTCAGCTACCAAACGACCAACTGAATCTTCCTACGATCGTTAAAATCAAAAATTCCAAACAAATCCTCCGTCTCTTTAAGCCAATTCCTTGCGTCTACAAAAGTCTCAGTTCCTCGGAATGGCTTCCCGCCCGCAACACAAAAATCTTTGCATATCTTAGAGAAATTATCAACACGCGGAGGAGGAGGGGGAACAACGGGTGCAATTGGGGGAGGAACGTCTGCTTGACCTCCGGCAGGCGTCGTGGCCTCAAGATACCAATGGAACCATCCCGGTATCGTAACGCCCTCAGGAATATTAGGTTCCCCAAACATGCTGAAAAGAAAAGGAAAAAGGGATTCAAATAGAGAATCGAAAGATATTTCATATGGCTTTGGGGAATATATTTTTCAAAACAGACTTTTCTTTTGAAAATGCTTTCTTTTTAAAACCTTTTTGAAACAATTTTCAAAATCTTTTATCCGATCTGGTAACCTTCAGCTCTGATACCAAATGTGGCACCCCACGTCCGTTAATGTCACTCCTTATCAGAATGCATTAAGTTTCGTGAAGCGTTATAGGTAAACAGGAACATAAACATTACAAGATAAATGTAAAATAACAACGAAATTTAAAATTTTCTTGAATAGAAAACATCATGATCTCAAAACATGGTTACATAATTAGTCTAAAAACATAAAACTTCTGCCTTGTACAAAAACCATCGTCAGCGTACAATAATACATAAAAGAGCATAATCCCCAAAATATTGCCATAGTAGAGAAGATACGAAATCAAGCAGTACATCTAAGCAGCTTCAAGCAGTAGGAAAGAAGAATCCTGATCAAGCTTGAGTATTCCCACCCTGAGAACCTGGGATGGGGGGGAACAGAAGAGAAAGAAGAGGAAACAAAATGGGTCAGACATAAAGTCTGGCGAGTCTAGTTACTTTTAGCATATAAGTAAAAGCATCATGACATGCATATAAGTTGGAGAGAGATAACAGTGTCATATGGAAGGTATAATAGGGTAAACATGATAAACAGAACATGCAATGCGCTTCTCTACTGCTTTTCTCTGCACCATCACTAGTATAACAAGAATAAGATGATCCCTAACAAGTATAAGATTGTAGACTTAGGCGTACTACTAGTGAGAGGTTTTACCCCGTACAATAACAGGTAGCCCAACTAAACTTACCGGTGTTACCCCTAAGGATAATAACGGGCTCCTAAACAAGCGAGACTAGATGTACTCTAATCACTACCCCAATCGATCGGCTCCCTAACTCCGTAGATACCCTGTGTTGGCCCCACAGTAGGATGTATCACTTCCTAAAGTGGCAACCCGTTGTTAACAAGATGTGCACAACCATATCTACTGATGTCACAACATCTTATTTTCCCGAGCAGGCGGACTCATGCACGCACATCACCCCGATGGAACGCGTCGTTAGACACCTTTTCCCAAGTGACCTCTTATAATCAGTTTAGTAAGCGTGCCTCGACTCCGACCTAGTTCGGAGTACTTGTTTGATACCTATATGGGTTACTGACTGAAACGGATCCCACCCACCAGATGATATAAGCTTCCCCCTAGACTTGTATCCCCACTACTAGGATTTCAAAAGGTTATGCCTACCAGTTTAACAAGATTGCATAACCCCGCAGGTTAAGTTTGTGGGCCTATATATATATATATACATATTACCCACCGCCCAAAGATTTACTTAACCCTCCCACTGATTCAAGCAAGTTTACTTAACCCCTACTCAAGTTAACATGTTCATGTAATCCCTATGAATTCAAACAGGTTAAGTATTACAAGTTCATTACCATTTATTCATTTATGGTTATAATGCGCTAGACCTCTCACATTAAGCCTACCACTTGTGGATGCTGGATATGTCGGTCGGGTCCGGGCAGACTTTTTCCGTAAGTCGGACTTAACATCGTGTCTTAGCCTCGTTACGTGTTTATGCACTTAGACCCCTCACATTAGATTTACCATTTGTGGACGCTTGATATGCAGGGTGGTTCCGGGCAGGCTTCTACCACAAGTGTAATCTAACCTCGTGTCTAAGCGTTGTTACAATTTCTAATTACTGTAAATCTAGGCATTTTCAGTATTAACCAATTTTCATGTTTACTATGCCCCAATTTCCCGTCCGATCTATGATACAAGTTATGCCCCAAACTTAGATGAAGATCTAGATTATGCCCCCAAATCCTAAGTTTTGGATCAAGGTACAAATTAAGTGTGACGGCCCGTTCCGCAGCAGCCAACATTCCTACGAAATGCGCTGTGCCAATGCCCGACTGGCATAGGACGGTCGTCAAAAGAAAGGGATTTGAAGAGATGAATCATCAAGAACCTGTAGTATATCACACAACGCATGGTATAAAATATAATAATAACATAACTTGACATAAAACAGGCGAAACAGTGCATAAGCTGAAAACTAAACCATCATAGCAGCGGAATCCAAGATACAGCTTATGATCCAAACAATTATTACAACTTCAAAATATTGCCTCTAAAAGGAAATGAAAGAGGTACACTACTAATGCCCAAAGCAGTGACCAGCAACAACACATGGAGAATATATGTAAATAGTACGTGGAAGCCTCCTGCTCGTCTCCGGACAGCGACTCGTGCATAACCACCTAACTTGTCTCTAGTTTGCTCATTTAGGAGCACCCAGAGTAATAAGAAGAGACATAAAACTCTGGGTCAGACAAAAGTCTGATATGAGTGATAGCAGCAGAACAAACAATAACATGTATAAATAATCATACCTGACCTGGACCTGCAACCAAAGAGTTAGCACAACAAGATGTACAGTACTCTAAGGTAACACTAACATATAGTGTGAAAATGGGAGTGTGTGTGTCATGGTGATAGTAAACATCAAACATAGAAATCATCCTCACATCTTTCACTCGGTGCGTAAAGCATACGATATCCACCGCTTTGATCACCAGAACCACTGGGGCCATGACGGAGCCTAGCTCCGCACAACTATCACTACGACCATTTTGCCCTTTGGGACCCTGATGGAGTCCGACTCCATATAACCTATGATCCCACTGCACTGGTCCATAGTCAATGCCCCTCTCTCTCAATAGTGAACCAAAGTTATAGATATTGATAACCCCTTTGCACACGTACCGCAGCAAAGTCCAACCCTTAAAGTTCACTCGTTGATTCCCATCTGGATCTTGAGTAATAACTTCCTATTTGGACTTCCTTTGCATCTCGGGTTTTGGTCTCCTCCAGTTCGGTTCGATCTCCATTTGATTCATGAGTTTATGAATCAGGCGGTTCGGTTCAGAGTTTTCATTTGGGTCGGGTCATGGTTTCCTCCTCCGGGTCGGGTCGATCGTGGATACCCTACCTGGTCGAGTCGGTCATGAGTCCCTTCGAGGTTGGGTCGAGCACCTTCATCGGTTCGGATCGGTCGTACTTATTCCACTAGGTAGGTCGTGGTTACTTCATTGGGTTGGTTCGGTCATGGATACATATAACGAGCCGGGTCGGATCGTCTACCAGGTCATGCTTCCTCCTCAGTTCGTGACTAGCGGTTCAGGTCGGGCCTCTTAGCTCGAGCGGCAGCTCGTAGTACATGGTGCACGAGCGGGTGGGAGATGGGGTTCGGGTCGTGATGCCTAGTTCAAGAGCCGGGTCGGTTTATGGTTCCTAACCCGATCCGGTTTCCTGCACTTCTTTTCCAGCAAGCTGTTTACGCCATGCGACGGCGTTTTCGACAATTCTAACTTCACTATGTAACCATAAGACATACCAAACAGCAGTAATAACATGTGTAATCAATCACAAACATCAATAATGTGTGTTATTTAGGATCAAACATACCCAAAACCATGATTTTCCCCTTAATCCCTTAACCATATCTAACAATAGGATTAGCAAATTAATCCAAATTAACCTAATTTTTAACCAGTAACATAAAATCATATTTTATAATTTATGCATATTTTCCATATTTTTCTAAGTTATAATTTCGCTAATGATCACTAATCACCCCTAATTAGCCGTAATTAGTGGATAAACATGCTAATCACTCACCTTGGTCACAAATAAATTATAGATCTGAAAACTCCATTGATTTGGCATGGATTCCTATGTATAGCAGTAGCTCTATCTCTACTTTGATGCTAATTTGACTTGATTTGATGTAGATTTTCTTAATTAGTGATAAAAAGGTGATTAGGGAGTGATTTAGAAGATGGAGGCTATTACTAGGGTTAGGGAAATGTTTGTGGCGGCTGAGAAAATGAAAAGGAACCATTCTCTAACTCCTTTCAGCCCTTCGATAGCCCTAATCCTGAAATGGGTTATGGGCCTAGCTGCTAATCACACTATTAAACCCGATTAGGCTATTTTTCCATCTTCAAATCTTATTTCTGCCATACCTCCCAAATGTTAAGTCCGTTTGATTAATGTGACCACTCTGCGGAATGGGAACCCATCATCCGTATCCAATCAAAGTGGTTTCAGATCAAAATTCCTTACTAGTCAAAAGTTATAGGCGAAACAAGATTCGCCAAGAGCAAAACAATCATTTAAAATTTGGTAAAAATCATGAATGTGGGAAATAACCTCAATAGCCATTTTCCAAAGTTACACGACCATATGACTTCATATGAAAATAAAATAAATATTATACGATCCTCCGATATGTAGAATGTGGGTCGTTACACTCCCCCCCCCCCCCTTAAAAAATTTCTCCCCCGAAATTCCTTAACCAAGAAACATACAATGGTGTCCCGCATGCCTATCAACCATTTACAAACAATCAAACATACACAATAACACAACAAGCTTATTCTAGCATGCGGTTTACTAACAAGGGAATAACTATATCGCGCTTTAAAATCTTACCAGGCAAAGAGTTCTGGATACGATTTCTTTATATTCTCCTCTATTTCCCAAGTATAGTCATTCTCATCTTCTCCCCACTGGACCTTGACCAATTTCACCGTCTTCCTTCGAAGTTGCTTCATATCGTATTCGACAATACGAGTCGGTCTGCGGTTCCAACCACCTCGGGTTCTATGTCGATATCCAACTAATTTGGTGAAATAGTCATATCAGGGTCGTGCACGAGCTTCCTTAGTTGGGAAACATGAAATACGTGTGAACTCCCGCCATCTTGTCAGGCAATCCAACTTTATATACTAAATTCCCAACTTGCTCGAGAACTGGAAATAGACCAACAAATCCTGGCGCTAATTTACCTCTCCTACCAAATCAAATCACACTCTTTAACGGAGAAATCTTGATGAATACCAAGTCGCCAACGGAGTATTTCAAACCTCTTCGCCTTTTATCAGCATAACTCTTCTTCCTATTTTGGGCAGCCTTCATTCTCTGTTGAATAACCTTGATCTTATTGGAAGTTTCTCTTATTACATCTGGCCCAAACACAAATTTCTCACCGGTTACCAACCAACATGATGGTGAGTTGCACGGTCTTCCATACAAAGCTTTAAATGGAGCCATACCAATACTGGACTGATAACTATTGTTATATGTGAACTCAACCAGATGCAAATGGTCATCCCATGACCCTCCAAAATCGAATATACAAGCTCTCAATAGATCCTATAACACACGATTCACCCTTTCTGTTTGACCGTCGGTTTGAGGATGGTACGGGGTACTGAGATGTAATTCTGACCCCAAAGTTTCTTGCAATCTCTTTCAAAACCTACTAGTAAATAATGGATCTCGGTCACTCAAAATACCTTTAGGTACTCCATGAAATCTCCCTACCCACTTCATATACAATTCCGCTAATTTAGTTGTTGTTCTATTCGACTTGACCGGTATAACCCTTGTACTTTTGGTTAATCGATCCACATCACCCAAATACTATCATGACCCGATCTAGTCCTTGGTAAATCATCGATGAAATCAATTGAGACTTGTTCCCATTTCCATTCGGGAATTTCCAGCGGTTTTAACAAACCACCAGGCTTCTTTCGCTCGGCTTTAACTAACTGGCAATTCATGCACTTGGATATAAACTTCCCAACATCTCTCTTCATCCCTTCCCAGTAGTAGGTCTGCTTCATGTCTTGATACATTTTGTTACCACCGGGATGTATAGTTAGTTTTGAGTGATGACATTCTCTAAGCACTCCATCTCTCAATCCATTAACATTAGGTACAACTAGTCTACCATTCTTTCGAAGCCGTCCTTCTTGATCAAGTTCATACTTGTTCATCTCCTCACTGTCGATGCCCATCTCTATCTTGGAGATGATTTCCAATAGGTTAGGATCGTCTCTCTGACTGGAACCGATCCGCTTAATCAAAGTTGGTCTGATCGTCAAACTTGCTAACATCTCTGGATCCAATTCACATTTAGGTCTAGAATCATATCCCGCGATATACTCCAGTTTCTTCCATTCCAGAAACATAGCACCCAAACTGGCAAGTCTTCTACTTAATGCACCAACTACCGCATTGCCCTTACCGGGTGTGTATGTGACATTGAAATCATATGAAGCCGAGAACTCTAACCATCTCTGCTGACGGAGATTTAAATCCTTTTGAGAGAAAAGATACTTTAAAGACTTATGATCAGTAAACAATTCGAATATTTCTCCCAAGGTATAGTGTCTCTACATCTTCAATGCGTGCATGATCACTGCCAATTCTAAATCATGGGTAAGATACATTTTCTCATGCAGTTTCAGGTGCCGACTTGCATAAGCAACAACCCTACCTCCTTGCATCAGTACAACACCTAGCCCAGTACCACATGCATCCGTGTATACCGTCATCTCTTCGTTCCCCTTAGGAATAACTAACACTGGAACACATGTTAACTTCTCCTTTAGATTCTTAAATGCTTTCTCACACCTTCCGTCCTAAGCAAAAGCTTGATTCTTCTTGGTTAACTGAGTTAATGGTGCTGTTATCTTGGAGAAGTCGTGAATAAATTTACGATAGTATCCAGATAACCCCAAGAAACTTCTCACGTCTGTTGCACTCTTGGGTGTAGACCAATCTTGCACCGTAGCCACTTTCGCAGGATCTACGACAGTACCATTCTCTGAAAAAACATGGCCCAAGAATCTCACTTCCCTTCTCTAGAAGTGACACTTAGAAAATTTCGCTTTCAATTGGTGTTTCCTCAACACCTCCATCACTGTCCTTAAATGTCCCTTGTGTTCTTCCTCTGTCCTCAAGTAAACCAACATATCGTCCACGAACACAAAAACAAACTTATTTAATTGACCCCTGAATACCCTATTCACAAGATCACAAAATATGTTGGTGCATTGGTCAACCCAAATGGCATAACCAACCACTCATAGAATCCCGACGGCGTTCGAAACGCCGTTTTTGGTATACTCTCAGCTGCTACTCGGAGCTGATGAAATCCTGTCATGAGATCTAACTGGGAAAACACTCTTGCTCCATTCAGTTGATCAAACAAATCGTCTATCCGTGGAAGTGGATACTTATTCTTCCTAGTCACCTTGTTAAACTTGACGTAGTCCATACATAAGCGAAGGGAACCATTGGCCTTGGTAGAAATACAACTGGTGCTCCCCACTCAGAAACACTTCTTCGGATAAATCACTTCCTCAAAAAATCGCCCATTTTCACCTCGAGCTCTTGTTGCTCCTTTGGCGCCATACGACGAAGAGGCATCAGTATAGGTCTGGGATCTTTCACTAAATCAATCTGAAACTCGATCTCTTGGTGTGGTGGAAGTACGGTCACTTCCCCGAAGATGTCCGGATACTCGCCAGCAATAGGCACATCTGATAACTCATCATGCAAGATGTCGAGGGAATTTAGAAAACTAGCGATCACCCCATCACTAGGTGGGCAACCCAATACCACCCTTCGTCCATCATCCGCTCTAATAGTCACCGAAGACCCCTCACAGTCTACCGCCACCCCATACCTTTGGAGCCAGTCGACTCCCAAAATAATGCCAAACTCAGTAAATCCCAAAACAAAGAAATCACAAGAAAACTCGCATCCATGACTTGATAAGACCAAATTACGACAAATCATACAAAGCTTAGTCGAACCACCGATCGGATTCGTCATAACTAAAGGTTTATCGACAATCTCGGGTTCCAATTCCAACCTATCTACCAGGTCACTAGATATGAAGGAATGGGAATCCCTGGTATCAAACAATACTCTAACAGGAACATCATAAATAGAAATCATACCTTGAATAACGACACCCTTTCCCTTCTCTGCCGCAACTGAGGCATTAGACGAAGAAGGAACAACATTGATAGCATATGCTTTCACAATCTGTTTCTCTTTAGGGGGTTGTGGACATTTATCCTTGTGATGTCCCACTTGGCCGTAATTGAAACACTTCCTGTCCGCTGGCTTTGCTCGACAGTCTCTTGCATAGTGGCCCTTCTTACCGCAGCTATAGCACTCGACATCTTTTTTGTCCTTCTTTTTCTGACCATCCTTGGTTTGATTCTGTTTCCTTTTGTTATGAGAATTATTCTTGCCTCCGTCGCTTGCCTGCGGCTTTGGCTCCTCTGCAGCTGTAATAGCAACCTCAGTCTTCGACTTTGGGTAAAGGCTTTCTGATCTCAATGCCTTTCCCACAATAGATTCGAATGTCTCATCGATGCGATTTATAAGTCTTTCCCCAAGTACCCATCTAAGCCAGTTATGAACTTCTTGTTCTTCTTCTCAGCAGTATCGGTAAGAGATAATCCATATTTCGAATAAGGTATCGAATTCAGCAACATATTCCGAGACTGCCCTACCATTCTTCTTAAGCTCCAAAAACTTCCTAAACAATTCTGATTTCTGAGCAGCTGGAATAAACTTATCACTGAAGCAAGTCTTAAACTGATTCCAAGTAACTTGATCCTCGGGAGTAGCCGCTTTAATGACATTCCACCAATTCATAACCCATCATTGAAGTTGACGTGATGCTAACTTTCTCTTCATTGCATCCTCAATCGCCAAATGCTCGAAGATGCGCTCACAACTATCAAGCCAATCTTGAATCTCTGTAGCTGATTCCGTTCCATGGAACGACTTCCCACTAAGACTAGTATAATCCTTGTTAAGCTTGGAGAAATCGACCCTAGGCGCTTACACAACTGCACCACCACCGTTAGCAGCATTAGGAACTGCTCCCTAAGCATCTCTCTCATGAAGGCAGTAAACATCGTCCTTATATCAGGGACATTCCCATTGTTGGCCCCCGAACCCGTACTCCTCTCATTTCGGCTCATCGTCCAATCTGTAAAGAGAAAACAATTAACCATCTCCTTAGTGGTGTCAGTGCAGTGTGACTTCATCCTTAGATATACTAATAGTATATATAAATATATAGTTTTTGAAAACCAAAATATCACAAATACGCGCTCTCATATACGTATACTATCTCTCCCTGATGTCTTCCCCTAAGTTAACTAAACAACCTAGGCTCTGATACCAAGTGTGACGGCCCGTTCTGCACCAACCGACATTCCTACGAAATGCACTGTGCCAATTCCCGATTGGCATGGGACGTTCGTCAAAAGAAAGGGACTTGAAAAGATGAATCATCAAGAACCTGTAGTATATCTCACAACGCATGGGATAAAATATAATAACAACATAACTTGACATAAAACAGGCGAGACAGTGCATAAGCTGAAAACTAAACCATCATAGCTACGGAATCCAAAATACAGCTTATGATCCAAACCATTATGACAACTTCAAAATATTGTCCCTAAAAGGGAATGAAAGAGGTACACTACTAATGCCCAAAGCAGTGACCAACAACAACACAGGGAGAATATATGTAAATAGTACATGGAAGCCTCCTACTCGTCTTCGGACAGCTACTCGTGCATAACCACCTAACCTATCTCTAGTCTGCTCGTTTAGGAGCACCCAGAGTAATAAGAAGAGACATAAAACTCTGGGTTAGACAAAAGTCTGGTATGAGCGATAACAGCAGAATAAAACAATAACAGGTATAAATAATCGTACCTGACCTGGACCTGCAACCAAAGAGTTAATACAACAAGATGTACAGTACTCTAAGGTAACACTAACATATAGTGTAAAAATAAGAGTGTGCGTGTCATGGTGATAGAAAACATCAAACATAGCAATCATCCTCACATCTCTCACTCGGGGTGTAAAGCATACAATATCCACCGCTTTGATCAACAGAACCATTGGGGCCATGATGGAGCCCAGCTCCACATAACTATCACTACGACCACTTTGCCCTTTGAGACCATGATGGAGTCCGACTCCATACAACCTATGATCCCACTGCACTGGTCCATAGTCAATGCCCTCTATTAATAGTGAAACAAAGTTATATATATCGATACCCTTTGCACACGTCTCGCAGCAAAGTCCAACCCTTGAAGTTCACTCGTTGGTTCCTATCTGGATCCCGAGTAATAACTTCCTATTTGGACTTCCTTTGTATCTTGGGTTTTGGTCTCCTCCAAGTCGGTTCGATCTCCAATTGATTCGTGAGTTTGTGAATCAGGCGGTTCGGTTCAGAGTCGTCATTGGGGTTGGGTCGTGGTTTCCTCCTCCCGATCGGGTCGTTCGTGGATACCCCACCGAGTCGGATCAGTCGTGAGTCCCTTCAGGGTCGGGTCAAGCTCCTTCACCGGTTCATATCGGTCGTACTTCTTCCACCATGTCGGTCGTGGTTACTTCATTGGGTCGGTTCAGTCATGGATACATATAACAAGCCGGGTTGGATTGTGCACCTCGACCAGGTCGTGCTTCCTCATCAGTTCGTGACTAGCGGTTCGGGTCGGGCCTCTTAGCTCGAGCGACGGCTAGTAGTACATGGAGCACGAGCGGGTCGGAGATGGGGTTCGGGTCGTAATGCCTAGTTCACGAGCTGGGTCGGTTCGGGGTTCCTAACCTAATCCGGTTTCCTACACTTCTTTCCAGGAAGCTGTTTACGCCACACGACGGCGTTTTCGACTATTCTAACTTCACTATGCAACCATAGAACATACCAAACAGTAGTAATAACATGTGTAATCAATCACATACATCAAAACATCAATAATATGTGTTATTTAGGATCAAATATACCCAAAACCATGATTTTCCCCTTAATCCCCTTAATCATATCTAACAATAGGATTAGAAAAATTAATCCAAATTAACCCAATTTTTAACTAGCAACATAAAATAATATTTTAGAATTTATGCATATTTTTCCATATTTTTCAGAGTTATAATTTTGCTAATTATCGCTAATCACCCCTAATTAGTCGTAATTAGTGGATAAACATGCTAATCACTCACCTTGGCCACAAATAAATTACAGATCTGAAAACCCCACTGATTTGGCATGGATTCCTATGTATAGCAGCAGCTCTATCTCTGATTTGATGCTAATTTGACTTGATTTGTTGTAGATTTGCTTAATTAGTGATAAAAAGGTGATTAGGGAGTGATTTAGAAGATGGAGGCCATTACTAGGGTTAGGGAAATGTTTGTGGCGGTTGAGAAAATGAAAAGGAACCATTCTCTAACTCATTTCATCCCTCACATAACCCTAATTCCTAAATGGGTTATGGTCCTAGCTGCTAATCACCTTATTAAGCCCAATTAGGCTGTTTTTCCATCTTCAAATCTTATTTCAGCCATATCTCTCAAACTGTAAGCCCGTTTGATTAATGTGACTACTCTGCGGAATGGGAAACCATTATCCATATCCAATGAAAGTGGTTTTAGGTCAAAATCCCTTACCAATCAAAAGTTATAGGCGAAATAAGATTCGCCAGGGGCAAAACGAACATTTAAAATTTGGTAAAAATCATGAATGTGGGAAATGACCCCAATAGTCGTTTCCCAAAGTTACACAACCATATGACTTCGTATGAAAATAAAATAATTATTATACGATCCTCCGATACGTAGAATGCAGGTCGTTACATAATACCCAAAATTCCCAATCATGTTTTACAACAATAATTATGCCCCAAATTAATCATTCCCAATCGCTTCCAATTTCGCGCGTTCGCGTATTTCAGCAATAGGCCTAGGCTCGAAGGTAGCCTGGCTATAAAACAAAAAGGGAAGAAGGGAGAGAAGAGAACAAGAACATGCATAGTAAGTAAGAATGGCATAATATGACATAATTAAGCAAACTAGCATAATAGGCATAAGGTGACATGATTAGGAAAACTATCATAATAGGCATAAGGTGACATGATTAGACAAACTAGCATAATGGGGATATCATGAATAGACATATGAGATCTAAACAGTAAGTTAGATACAAAAGTAATGTTACATCTAATATGATTCAAATAGTCACGGGCTTAGATCCAATTCACAGACATGTCAAAATAACTTTTAAGTGTTTACATCTAAAAATAACATAGACTCACTGTGATTGGATCTAAAGAACATGGAATTGATTGAAGCACAAATATATAAATATGAATAACTTGTTGTTGAAGAAGAATAGGCTAGATCAAACTGAGTTGGGGCAGCACCTCGTTGTCACCATTGATTTAGATGAATAAAAACAGTGGGATTAAGGTCCTTTATGTAGCCTAGGGTTCGCGAATCTGGTTACTAAACAAGACTACGTACGCAGAACTGAATCTGCCTCGGATCTTGGAGTGTCGACACCCTAGTTGTGGTGTCGACTCATGGGTCGACACGCCTAGGGTGGGGTCGACCCCCAACAACCTGAACTCCCGCCCAATCCTGCGTCTTCTGATTTCGAATTATTTTGAAAGTTCTGAGTTGTTTTGTATATATATGTAATGACCCGCAAATCCGTAACATCAGAGTTGACTATATACATCATACATCCAACCCAAATATCACGAAAATACGAAACATTTTTTTTAGAAGAAAGAGATAGAAGAAGAACAGAAATAACAACACAGAATCTCACATCGCAGCGGAACAAAATATAATATATCATATCTTTGAAATACAAAATCTTAACGGTATGACATACACTTATCAGAGTACAACACTTACAACACAACGGAACCACTATAACTAGATAACGCTGAAGCCTCCTGCTCCAAGCTCCTTTAGATATATCTGAAAAATCCTGAACTACTTGACTGCCCGTACAAATTTAGGCACCCAAGAGTTTAGGTAGAACAAATCAAAATAAACTCCGGGTCAGTCATGGGACTGGTATGAGTAAACAGTTAAAACAGTTTCAGAAAACTAAATGATATCTCATAAGACCACGCCGTATAACACGGAACGGGTTTTTCTCTTATGAAAATCCAAACGCTTGATTTAACTTTCAAAATCCTTTTGAAAGGAATGATAACTTTATATCAAAACTCCTTTGATATTATAATAGTGTCTAAATCAAGTAAATACAATCTAGTGGAACGTTTGCATCTCACGTTCCACATATATATGCAATCAAAATCGCAAGCACGTATTGGGTAATGGATTTCCAACTATGACAAGGTATGGAGCCACCTTCCGCTGGTATATCTCTAGAGGAGAATACACCGAGTTCACCAAGAACATCTTGCAACTCAGCCACACATGACCGACCACTCATTTCGCTTGAGTGTATCGAATGTATATCACCAACGGTTGGGATCAACAACCGTTTCCCGAATGGGACAACATCGACAATAGATTTTTAGAAGTAAATGAAACTCTAGATCAGGTGATTATACACCCTAATAGGTGCGACCTACATAGCCATGCTGCTTGCCCGATTTCTGTCATTTACCGGTTGATGAGGCTAGAAGCTACGCTTTATCATCACACCAGATTCACTTCGAATGCCACATCGTCAAATCCATCAAATCACCAATTGACGTCCTCAACAGTACATTACGTGTTAGCTAAAACAAGTTTCCTTCTCCGCTTCCACTCTTGGTACGGTTGAAGAAATCAATGTACGTGACCTTTCTGGAAATACTCTGTCAAACATTCATCCATACACGTCACCCAGGAACAGGATGAATCGAAGGCACAATTTCTATTAATAGAAAAAGTCCCTGCACTCTACTCCGTCTTCGATTATCTTTATATAATTTGATTCGCACGCTACTGCCAATACGGAGTGATTCTTCGGATAATAATCCAACCGGTCTCTCCATATTGACAATGATGGTCAAAACTCCGATAGTCTGTGATTTAACTATCGAATAAAAACAAGTGTTTCGATAGTCGATGATTTAACTATCGAATAAAACAAGTGTTCATCCAAACATCCAACAATTAGTGAGCCTTTAATTAATATTTCATTAATTAAATCACTTCTCTATTTCTTTATCAATATTTGTTAACCAAATATTTTCAATAACCATATTGGCATTTCACGTTATTTTCTAACTTTAGAAAATATATGATATTTTATAATTGGAAAATATTCCAATTACTTATCTCTTATCCAACATTGATCTTCGAGCCTGAAATCTTACTGTTCATTTGTTAATAATGAAATCAATCAAGTTGGGGTATAACTACCTCTCAGACCTTGACTGAATAACATTTATAACGTCAAAACAGATCTGACTACTTACTTGAACAATCAATAACATACAACTACTTCTTTACCTTTAAACACGTATACACTTTTTCTTTCTATTCTTACTAGATTTTATTCTTATACTTCCTTTTTGATTTTACTATTCTATTTCTAAGTTCGTTTTCTTATCGACTTCTGTATATATCGATACGTTGATTTCTAGTTATCAAACTTCTTAAAAATATTCTAACTCCTTAAATTCCCGGAAAAATTCGCCATAACCTCCTTTGTACCGGGAGCATCGGGAAAATCCCCAAACTGCCAATCAGGCCTCTCTGATCAAAAAGAAAAAGGAAAAGCCAAGCGGCTTGCCGATACGGCGCATAAAATCTCATATATGATTTAAATACGTACCTTTTTGTCGGGCATTCTATTTATTTCACTTCTATAATTTATTCCAAACCTGTCTCCTGTATATGTATACCTGTCCAATCTATTTTAACTATACCAATCGTTTTAACTCAATTTGTTAATTAAATCTGTTACTTAACTTTTCAGTCTATTTCTCCTTCATATTTGAACATGACATGTTCAAATATGTTTTAACTTGCATATTAACAAATTCTAATTATACTCATACTCTCGTTTCCTTATCGACTTCTTATTCAAATTCCAATTCAATTCTATTTGAATTCTCTTTATTTAAACTTCATTTGAATTTTATTTTCAAATTCTATAGTTTAAAGTCCATTTGAATTCTATATTCAAATTCTATAGTTTAAAGTCCATTTGAATTCTATATTATAAATCCCATTTGAATTTTATATTCAAATTCTATTGTTTAAAGTCCATTTGAATTCTATATTCAAATTCTATAGTTTAAAGTCCACTTGAATTCTATATTCAAATTATAAATTCAAAGTCTATTTGAATTCTCTGCATTATTTATAAACAACGTTTATAACTTTACTTAAAATCCCCCAATATATATATTTATAAACAAAGTTTATAAATTCAATTCAAATCCCATATTTTCATTTATAAACAAAGTTTATAAATTCGATTCAAATCCCATATTTCATTTATAAACAAAGTTTATAAATTCGATTCAAATCCCATCTTTTCTATTTATAAACAGAGTTTATAAATTCAATTCAAATCCCATATTTCATTTATAAACAAAGTTTATAAATTCGATTCAAATCCCATATTTCATTTATAAACAAAGTTTATAAATTCGATACAAATCCCATATTTTCATTTATAAAAAAAGTTTATAAATTCAATATTCGTTCATATATATTCAAAACTAGTAAATATTTTCATTCTATTCGAGTTTCAAATTCTATTCTATTTGAATCTTATATATTCAAATTTCAAATTCTATTTTAGAAAAAAAAATAGAATTTTCTTTCTAAATCTCAAATATCCTTTTTCATGATATTTTTATAAATCAATATTCAAGCCTCAGGGATATTTTAACCAATCAAATCAACCAATTTTCAATCATTTGATTTTTAACACATCATATATGAATATATGTGAGATCAAACAAACAACAAACAGATAATATATTTTTGAGGAATCCAGTTGAATTCCTCCAACCTTTTTTTCCTGCATCCACAGACGTTAGTCAACATAGTAATACCCATCCTGCTTCGAGGCAGGATATCGCGGTATAGAAGGTCATCCACTAATCATAGCGTAGGGCGTATAGGGTAATCATCCGCTATGAAACTGCGGGCATCCGCTAATGAAACTGCGGGAATCCAACCAATCATCAACCCAATATATATATATAATAGTCAACCAATCCTAAATAACTATATATATTTTAAAACAATCAGACAGCATTCAAACAAGCACAGACAATTATTTTTAACTATATAAAAATAAATTCTAAATAAAAGGTGAGATTTACTCACCGTGGTTTTCCTTTGCCAAATATCCAGTTAAATTCCAACTCGTCTTAGCCACAAATCATCTCGAATTTCTTGTATGAATTTATTCCTCAATCACCAACACTACACATCCTTCTATAGATCAGCACAAAAATCAACACCCCATCACCTAGAGATTTCATTGCTCAACCCTGACCTTCTACCGACCTGTGCCTATTTGTCTACCAAATCCTCTCCAACTTGCTTTGTATCTCAACCCCTTTTTGGCAATCCCTTTTTCTCAATCCAGCGTGATCATATGTCCCAAAATTATTGAAATCCAGACCATCATCAAGATATGTACCCAGTCAAACCCTATCGGACTGCCTCCTTCCTACCTATCTCGATCATCAGCTCCAACAGTCCCCAATAGGACATCGCGACTACTCCTTCCACGCACAGTACCAACGAAAAACCATGACACCCAATTCCACCCAACCCCACCGGAATCGTGATGTCAGACTGACCCCCTCCTTGAATCCCACGCCGATGTTCACTATCCTAACTCCTCCATCAGCTCGATCCCCCAACCTAAACCGATCGATACTGCTGCCATCACGATCCTTCAGATTAACTCCACCGTTCAGTTGCAACAACACGAGCTCCGTCCATTTTAAAAAAATCGCGAGCATCTTTGGTCCTTGTTCGAGCTTCGGAAATCAGGAGGGTTCGAATTACTAAGCGCGATTGAATTTGAGTAAGAACAACGGCCGATTTGTTTTGAGGAATTTGAGATAATACGGTTTTCGATTTCTACTTAAAGGATGTGGGAGAACGATGGATGTGGTTTTAAACAAGCAGTACTTGGTTCGGAAAACTTGGATTAACAGTAGCCATTCATTTGAACGGAGGAAAAGGGGAGATGTGTTTGTTATATAACCATATTAAATCCATATATTATAAATTAAATTCAGAAAAATTTAGATTCTTCGATAATAAGTTATTTTATTATCGATTATAGTCGATATAATTTATATTTGATTATCCGAATTGTTTTCGACACAATTTAAATCTTCGAATTGAATTATTTTTCATATCATGATAATTTAATATATTCGATATTAAATCGAAATCGATAATTAAATCGTAACTAAATATAAAAATTCCATTTATACTATCAACTAAATATTTAAATCCATATTAAATATTTTAAAATTAGTTGACCGAAATCCCGGGTCATTACAATCTTCTCTACTTAAAAAAATTTCGTCCTCGAAATTGCTAAGGTAGGAAAAGTGCTACAAACCCATTTATCTTTTCAAAACTTATTTATGTTGATACTCAACATTTCCAACTTCCTTACGTATCTCTCTTTCGAATAAATCCCTATTCGATAACTCCTCCCTTCGAATAACTATATTCGATAATCTCTCTTTCAAATAACTAGATTCGAAAACCTTTCTTCGAATAACTATATTCGATTTACTCTATTTAATTTACTCTTATCAATTAACTCTATTTGATTTAACTCTTTTCACTTAACTCCTTCCGAATAAGCTATATTCGATAACTCCTTTAACTCTATTCGAATAAACTATATTCGATTAACTCCATTCAATTTAGTCTTATCAATTAACTCTATTTGATTAGCTCTTTGCACTTAACTCCTTCCGAATAAGCTATATTCGATAACTCCTTTAACTATATTCGAATAAACTATTATTTGATCAACTCCTTTTAACTTTATTCGAATAACTAATATTTGATTTAACTCCATTCGCTTGACACTAGATCGCAGCGCTCACAATGGTTACGCCTGATTCCCCCAGGAAACATCCGACCGCCCTAGGCTATCTGCAGCCCTGCGAATTACGCTAGCAGTCGTATGAAATGGTAACTTATCCTGAGTAACTATGTTTGACCAACTCTATCTCAATAACTATATTCGATCAACTTTAATTGAATAACTAACATTCAATTAAATTCTAATTCGATTAGTTATGTTCAATTAACTTTATCTGGTTAACTCTTTATTTGAATAACAAATATTCGATAAATTATAATTGAATAACTAATAATCAATTAACTCTACGGATTAACCCTAACTGATTAACTCTAACTGGTTAATTCTTACTCTAATCGATTTATTCCAACTCTAATCGATTATTTCTAACTCTAATCGATTATTTCTATTCGAATAACTCCTATTGGATAACGTTTATTCATTTATAAAGATTTACTTTTAGTAACAGTTCTTCACTTTATAAATGTTCTCTTTAATAACGTTACTTCACTTATACAAGTGTTGTGTACCCCTTCTATTTAAAACTATCGGCGTTAAAAACCAATATCTCTTCTCTATATAAGTTCAGACTTATATATTCCATTTATCGAATGATAAATATTTAATTTAATTTATAAACTGTTATTTATAAATTAATCTTTTCTATTTATCTGTTAAAAACAGATTTCCATTTTTTTTATTCACCTTCTAAATATTCCTTTGATTAATTTCTATTTATTTAACAAATAAATATCTCATTTATAACATTCAATTTATTTACTATAAATAAATATTTCCATTTCATCTATTTGTAAATGTTTTACAAATATTCCCCTTCTATTTGTTTGCACATAACTTCCTTTGCATTTTTGTTACAAATATATTTTCTTTATTCACACCCAATTCATATTTCATTCACATTGATTTTACTCAATTTATTCATTTCAATCCATTTAACTTACTTAAGTTAAATTTAATTTCAATCATTCAAATTACCATTAACTAGTTGCTAATTAATCGTTTTGCCTATTTCACCATTTTTATTTGAATATAACTTGTTCAAATATATGTCAACTTAATTATAAACTAATCTAATTATATTTTCAACTCGAGTTATATATTCGATTTCGAATATAAATTCTCAATCTCTTTCACTTATTCAAAAACCCAATTTCGATTCAAATTTCCTTTAACTAATTATTCTCCCATTCAGTTAATTCTATTTAACCATTTAAAATATGATTTTTGTCTTAAAAATCATTTCACTTACTTCACTGGAGTTCATATTTATTTTATATCTCCCGTCTGGATTTTTCTAATGCCAATTCGGATTTTATTTCCTAAAAATCCTTTTATTTATTTAATTAAACCGTTATGGTTTTATAATGGTTCTGGCGCTGCTTTTCTAAAAAATTGATTTTGACATAACTCAAAACTTATACGACGAAATCCAGATTTTTCTCTTTCATTAGAAAACTATCGTTCAACCGGTCCCGACGATTCTTGTTTCAAAGAATTCCGACTTCAATTGAGTTCTGTATACTAAATTGAAGTTCGAATCGCCAATTTATGAACTGCCGCGCTACGGCGAGCTCGTTTTAATTATATTTATAATTATAAACGTTTTAACTTTGTTTAATATAAATTCAACTCCATTCAGATATATTTTTAATATATATCAAATCCATTTCATAATATTCCCAATCTATTTCACTTCTAATATTCAAATCCTATATATTTATTTAAAATATTCAAATTCCATTTGAATTTCTTTATTTAAATTCCATATTTGAATTTCCTTCTATTCAATTTCTATTTGAATTTTCTTCGTTCAATTTCTATTTGAAATCCTTTGAATTTAAATTCTATTTAATTTCACTTTGAATTCAAATTCTATTTAATTTCACTTTGAATTCAAATTCTATTTAAACTCCTTTTATTTAAAATTCTATTTCAAACTTTATATTTTCTTTGAAATTCTATTTAACCAAATTCCATTTGAATTCAAATATTCAAATCTCTATTTGACTTTTCTTTATTCAAATCCATTTGAATTCCTTTGAATTCAAATTCCATTTCAATTTTTCTTGTACAATTTCTATTTGAATTTTTTTTATTCAAACTCATTTGAATTCCTTTGAATTCAAATTCTATTTCACTTCTATTTGAATTATATATATATTCAAATTCCTTTATTTTATTTCTATTTGAAATCTATATTTCAATTCCCATTTCACTTCTATTTGAAATCTATATTTCAATTCCCATTTCACTTCTATTTGAAATCTATATTTCAATTCCCATTTCAAAATTCCTTTAAAGTAATATAAATATATACATATATTTATCTATCTCAAATTCAAAACATTTGAATTTTCAAACAACTTGTTTCTTTCAAACAAATTTCCATCAAAACTTTTCTAAGGCAGCAATTCATCACTTAGAAACTCGAAAATGAACACTGATGATGTTGCGACCATCATCAGAATTATTTCCCAGCTACTGAATGAGTCCAGTGCTATATTACTTGACATTCATTTAGAAAAATATTTTCCACACTCCCAGGATTTTAAATTCTGAATTCTGGTTTGAATTCAAGTTTATTTCATCTCATTTGTATATTTTATTTCATATATAAATTCCATTGGTTATATATATAACTATTTCTGTTTTAAAATCTAATTCGATTATAATCCTAACAATCAACTTAACTATTTAAAAACAATATCGTGTCCAATCTTCTGTTCAAGTGTTTATAAACTCCTATCGACATCGTGGCGTCCCATGATTCGACCAAAATTTATAATCTACTCAACAGACTAGTCAACACAATATAAAACAGTTTTTATATCAAATAACAAATACGCTCTCTCGTATATATATACACTCAACTCATTCTAGGATACTACTGATCCTATCTCTAATGAGCACATTCCAACAAGCCTAGGTATTCACTCAACCTAAGCTCTGATACCAACTGTAATGACCCGCAAATCCGTAACATCGGAGTTGACTATATACATCATACATCCAACCCAAATATCACGAAAACACGAAACATTTTTTTTAGAAGAAAGAGATAGAAGAAGAACAGAAATAACAACACAGAATCTCACATCGCAGCAGAACAAAATATAATATATCATATCTTTGAAATACAAAATCTTAACGGTATGACATACACTTATCAGAGTACAACGCTTACAACACAACGGAACCACTATAACTAGATAACGCTGAAGCCTCCTGCTCCAAGCTCCTTTAGATATATCTGAAAAATCCTGAACTACTTGACTACCCGTACAAATTTAGGCACCCAAGAGTTTAGGTAGAACAAATCAAAATAAACTCCGGGTTAGTCATGGGACTGGTATGAGTAAACAGTTAAAACAGTTTCAGAAAACTAAATGATATCTCATAAGACCACGCCGTATAACACGGAACTGGTTTTTCCCTTATGAAAATCCAAACGCTTGATTTAACTTTCAAAATCCTTTTGAAAGGAATGATAACTTTATATCAAAACTCCTTTGATATTATAACAGTGTCTAAATCAAGTAAATACAATCTAGTGGAACGTTTGCATCTCACGTTCCACATATATATGCAATCAAAATCGCAAGCACGTATTGGGTAATGGATTTCCAACTATGACAAGGTATGGAGCCACCTTCCGCTGGTATATCTCTAGAGGAGAATACACCGAGTTCAACAAGAACATCTTGCAACTCAGCCACACATGACCGACCACTCATTTCGCTTGAGTGTATCGAATGTATATCACCAACGGTTGGGATCAGCAACCGTTTCCCGAATGGGACAGCATCGACAATAGATTTTTAGAAGTAAATGAAACTTTAGATCAGGTGATTATACACCCTAATAGGTGCGACCTACATAGCCATGCTGCTTGCCCGATTTCTGTCATTTACCGGTTGATGAGGCTAGAAGCTACGCTTTATCATCACACCAGATTCACTTCGAATGCCACATCGTCAAATCCATCAAATCACCGATTGACGTCCTCAACAGTACATTACGTGTTAGCTAAAAGAAGTTTCCTTCTCCGCTTCCACTCTTGGTACGGTTGAAGAAATCAATGTACGTGACCTTTCTGGAAATACTCTGTCAGACATTCATTCATACACGTCACCCAGGAACAGGATAAATCGAAGGCACAATTTCTATTAATAGAAAAAGTCCTTGCACTCTACTCCGTTTTCGATTATCTTTATATAATTTGATTCACACGCTACTGCCAATACGGAGTGATTCTTCGGATAATAATCCAACCGGTCTCTCCATATTGACAACGATGGTCAAAACTCCGATAGTCTGTGATTTAACTATCGAATAAAAACAAGTGTTTCGATAGTCGATGATTTAACTATCGAATAAAACAAGTGTTCATCCAAACATCCAACAATTAGCGAGCCTTTAATTAATATTTCATTAATTAAATCACTTCTCTATTTCTTTATCAATATTTGTTAACCAAATATTTTCAATAACCATATTGGCATTTCACGTTATTTTCTAACTTTAGAAAATATATGATATTTTATAATTGGAAAATATTCCAATTACTTATCTCTTATCCAACATTGATCTTCGAGCCTGAAATCTTACTGTTCATTTGTTAATAATGAAATCAATCAAGTTGGGGTATAACAACCTCTTAGACCTTGACTGAATAACATTTATAACGTCAAAACAGATATGACTACTTACTTGAACAATCAATAACATACAACTACTTCTTTATCTTTAAACACATATACACTTTTTCTTTCTATTCTTACTAGATTTTATTCTTATACTTCCTTTTTGATTTTACTATTCTATTTCTAAGTTCGTTTTCTTATCGACTTCTATATATATCGATACGTTGATTTCTAGTTATCAAACTTCTTAAAAATATTCTAACTCCTTAAATTCCCGGAAAAATTCGCCATAACCTCCTTTGTAACGGGAGCATCGGGAAAATCTCCAAACTGCCACACAGGCCTCTCTGATCAAAAAGAAAAAGGAAAAGCCAAGCGGCTTGCCGATACGGCGCATAAAATCTCATATATGAATTAAATACGTACCTTTTTGTCGGGCATTCTATTTATTTCACTTCTATACTTTATTCCAAACCTGTCTCCTGTATATTTATACCTGTCCAATCTATTTTAACTATACCAATCGTTTTAACTCAATTTGTTAATTAAATCTGTTACTTAACTTTTCAGTCTATTTCACCTTCATATTTGAACATGACATGTTCAAATATGTTTTAACTTGCATATTAACAAATTCTAATTATACTCATACTCTCGTTTCCTTATCGACTTCTTATTCAAATTCCAATTCAATTCTATTTGAATTCTCTTTATTTAAACTTCATTTGAATTTTATTTTCAAATTCTATAGTTTAAAGTCCATTTGAATTCTATATTCAAATTCTATAGTTTAAAGTACATTTGAATTCTATATTCAAATTCTATAGTTTAAAGTCCATTTGAATTCTATATTCAAATTCTATATTATAAATCCCATTTGAATTCTATATTCAAATTCTATTGTTTAAAGTCCATTTGAATTCTATATTCAAATTCTATAGTTTAAAGTCCATTTGAATTCTATATTCAAATTCTATATTCAAAGTCTATTTGAATTCTCTGCATTATTTATAAACAACGTTTATAACTTTACTTAAAATCCCCCAATATATATATTTATAAACAAAGTTTATAAATTCAATTCAAATCCCATATTTTCATTTATAAACAAAGTTTATAAATTCGATTCAAATCCCATATTTCATTTATAAACAAAGTTTATAAATTCGATTCAAATCCCATCTTTTCTATTTATAAACAGAGTTTATAAATTCAATTCAAATCCCATATTTCATTTATAAACAAAGTTTATAAATTCAATTCAAATCCCATATTTCATTTATAAACAAAGTTTATAAATTCGATTCAAATCCCATATTTTCATTTATAAACAAAGTTTATAAATTCAATATTCGTTCATATATATTCAAAACAAGTAAATATTTTCATTCTATTCGAGTTTCAAATTCTATTCTATTTGAATCTTATATATTCAAATTTCAAATTCTATTTTAGAAAAAAAAATAGAATTTTCTTTCTAAATCTTAAATATCCTTTTTCATGATATTTTTATAAATCAATATTCAAGCCTCAGGGATATTTTAACCAATCAAATCAACCAATTTTCAATCATTTGATTTTTAACACATCATATATGAATATATGTGAGATCAAACAAACAACAAACAGATAATATATTTTTGAGGAATCCAGTTGGATTCCTTCAACCTGTTTTTCCTGCATCCACAGACATTAGTCAACATAGTAATACCCATCCTGCTTCGAGGCAGGATATCGCGGTATAGAAGGTCATCCACTAATCATAGCGTGGGGCGTATAGGGTAATCATCCGCTATGAAACTGCGGGCATCCGCTAATGAAACTGCGGGAATCCAACCAATCATCAACCCAATATATATATATATATATATATATATATATATAATAGTCAACCAATCCTAAATAACTATATATATTTTAAAACAATCAGGCAGCATTCAAACAAGCACAGACAATTATTTTTAACTATATAAAAATAAATTCTAAATAAAAGGTGAGATTTACTCACCGTGGTTTTCCTTTGCCAAATATCCAGTTAAATTCCAACTCGTCTTAACCACATATCATCTCGAATTTCTTGTATGAATTTATTCCTCAATCACCAACACTACACATCCTTCTATGGATCAGCACAAAAATCAACACCCCATCACCTAGAGATTTCGTTGCTCAACCCTGACCTTCTACCGACCTGTGCCTATTTGTCTACCAAATCCTCTCCAACTTGCTTTGTATCTCAACCCCTTTTTGGCAATCCCTTTTGCTCAATCCAGCGTGATCATAATGTCCAAAAATTATTGAAATCCAGACCACCATCAAGATATGTACCCAGTCAAACCCTATCGGACTGCCTCCTGCCTACCTATCTCGATCATCAGCTCCAACAGTCCCCAATAGGACATCGCGACTACTCCTTCCACGCACAGTACCAACGAAAAACCATGACACCCAATTCCACCCAACCCCACCGGAATCGTGATGTCAGACTGACCCCCTCCTTGAATCCCACGCCGATGTTCACTATCCTAACTCCTCCATCAGCTCGATCCCCCAACCTAAACCGATCGATACTGCTGCCATTGCGATCCTTCAGATTAACTCCACCGTTTAGTTGCAACAACACGAGCTCCGTCCATTTTAAAAAAATCGCGAGCATCTCTGGTCCTTGTTCGAGCTTCGGAAATCAGGAGGGTTCGAATTACTAAGCACGATTGAATTTGAGTAAGAACAACGGCCGATTTATTTTGAGGAATTTGAGATAATACGGTTTTCGATTTCTACTTAAAGGATGTGGGAGAACGATGGATGTGGTTTTAAACAAGAAGTATTTGGTTCGAAAAACTTGGATTAACAGTAGCCATTCATTTGAACGGAGGAAAAGGGGAGATGTGTTTGTTATATAACCATATTAAATCCATATATTATAAATTAAATTCAGAAAAATTTAGATTCTTCGATAATAAGTTATTTTATTATTGATTATAGTCGATATAATTTATATTTGATTATCCGAATTGTTTTCGGCACAATTTAAATCTTCGAATTGAATTATTCTTCATATCATGGTAATTTAACATATTCGATATTAAATCGAAATCGATAATTAAATCGTTAACTAAATTTAAAAATTCCATTTATACTATCAACTAAATATTTAAATCCATATTAAATATTTTAAAATTAGTTGACCGAAATCCCGGGTCATTACAGTATATATATATAATTCTCTTGTGCGTATACAGACTTCTAACCTCAATATCTTCCTCATACGATGTTCGTTTTACGCAAACTTGGGGTTTATCTTAAGCAGAATTTCAAGATAAACGCATTGGCGCAGTCCATTTCCCTTAATTCCCAATATTTAATTCAGTATTCTTTAATTTTTCATTTTAATGTGTTATAGAATTACGAGGTGTTACATCATTAACCCAAATATAAAAGTAGTTAATTTCGTTAATAACTAAAAATAGAATAATAAATTTCTTCTAAAAGGCAATTAAAATAATAATTAATCTTAATAATCATAATTTGCTCGACAATTATCTCAAATATAACTAATTCAAGATTAATCAACCTTTAAGAACATTCGTTAAGTTTAACGATCAATCGGTAAAACAATTTCTATTAGATTAATTAAAAAACAGATTATTTAATAATCACTCTCGAATAAAATAGTTGACTTCATCAACTAGAAATCATCAATTAATTCGTTAACTGATTTTCGTTAACTCTTTCTATTAAATTAATTAGAGGAATTAAGCAAAAACTTGATCGACGCTAGTCTATGAATTAGAAAAGCGCGACATTTAAATTAAATTCTGCAAGCATACAGGTGTGTAGCATACAGGTCGAACACAGGGAGGTGAATTAAATCAATTATTTATCTAATCTCTTGGGCGAGTTAGACAAAGCTTAGAGGTTGATTTTTTTCGCAAAGCAAAATAAAAACTGAAACTACGAATAAAAGATGCAATTAAATTCACTACAGATTCGAATCTAATCGGATCTGTAATAAATTCAATGATTAAAATAAAATAGAACACTGGAAATAAAATTGCAGAAAAGAAATCAACAACTGAAAATAAAAACTAGGATTACCGCTGAATCTAATCAGACGGTCAATCACTAGTAAGAAAAATAGAAGCAATCGCAAATTGTGTTCTAGCAAATCTAATTGACTAGACAACACAATTTGCCACGAAAATAAAATGCAGAAACTAAAGAAAAGAAAGCTTTATTAAAACTAAAAGAGAGTACAGAAGAATGAATGATTTTTACAATGGTTACAACACATATTTATAGATGAGAATGGGAAAACCATAATTAGGTCTATGAATAAATGGGACTCCTCATTCATGATTATCTCTTGCCTTCCTTGACTAACTTGATTGGAGAAAATCTGGGCATATCATGGTAAATATTTTCCATATCTTTCAATTCTCCCATGTGGCTAATTGATTGATAAAAGATTGCAATTAATTCTTCCAAACAAGCACGCTTATCAGACTCCAAAGGCAATATAAGATAAAATCTTCAAAATTGATTTTTCTTCTTGGCAACAATTCAATCAGAAATTCTTCTAATTGAAATTGAATGATTTGAATTTAATTCCATGATAAGAATATGGCTATTGCTGAAATGTTAATTGGTGCACATCATACATACACATGAATATGTGTATGTATATATATAACATAACACTAATCCAAATATTTCTCAAAGCAAAGGGCCAGTGTGAACGCGCTCCGTTTCTTTGGCAAAAAGTGAGCTTGATGGGGTTCGAACTCAGGTCTCTCAGCACCAATTCCTATGCCTTTACCAGTGAGCTACTACTTCTTTTGCAATTGAAATGAATTTGATGTGAGGAAGTAGCTCTTTCTTGTAGTTGGCCTTTGATTTGAATTGAAGGAGGCAACGCTTGAAATCTGTAAAAACACATAAAAAAATACCCAAAGTATCATTTATTTATTTACAAAAGATAAAGCATAAGAGTCTTAAAATAAAAAAATTTCAATGTCAATCAATATCACTTAATTGTTTTCTTAAAACAATTATTTCGAACCATTAATCGTAAGGTTAATTCTGACTTCATTGCCCATACAACTTATTAAACGTCAAAAAAGATCATTTATAACTATAAAATATAAATTTATAAATAAAACATTGATTTAAAAAATATAATTTGAAACTTTGCTTTAGTTCTAAAAATAAATTTTATAACTTCAATTGTGTTAATTTGGCTGACGACAATTAATGTCTAAAAAGACGGGTTTTAGGCCATTCGCTGCCAACCACTTAATCAATCATGTCTATTGATTAAAACATAACGATCGTTGAATTGCACGTTCAACAATCAACATCCAACCATCGATCAACATTCAATCAGCCTACAATGTTACCTGGGATGAATAATTCATATATAATAAAATGAAAGATAAACAACATTCAATTTATTTGAGGAATCCAATTGGATCCTCCAACCTGTTCTTCCCTGCATCACAGTTCATAACATCATATTATAATAATTATTTTAAATTAAATCATCCAATTCGACATAAATATTAATGTCGACAACCATCAACACTCAATAATCATCCGAGGCACTGAATCATCCAATTAATACTATTAACTAGGAATTTTAGTTATATGAATTTAACACATCGTAGAATTCCAGAAAGCATGAGAGTTAACTCACTGTTTTATTTTCGATGGACGACTCGCGTCGTTTCATATAATTTTAAACAAGCATTTAAAATTACATGAAATTCCAATCACTCCCTATCCCAGCCCAACCAGCTCGACTGCGTAGCCTTCGTCTTTTCGATTCCAACGAATCCAGTTTCGTTCGAATCTGATAAGGAATGAACGAGTTATGCTAATTATAAGTTTTAACTCGAATTGAAATAAATATATACTTAATTAATGTTAATAACTAAATATAATTATTGTCACTTACTCGTTGTGTAACACCCCGAATTTCAACTAATACTAATGGTTAGTGATTAAAGTATAATTAATCTCAGATAAGAGAATCAGGGGAAACGGGCTGCGTCATTGCGTTCGTCTCGGAAAAATACGCGAAATAGAGTCCGAGTTTGCGTAAAACGGGTACCGTATGAAAGAGATATGGACGAACGAAGTTAGGCAGAAAAACCCGAAACTGGCAAGTATACTATGCAAGTGAATATGTAAGTTATGTGACATATTATATGCAAGTTATGTGACATGTTATACAAGATTATATGCAAGTTATGTGACATATTATGCAAGTTCATATGCAAGTTATGTGTTTGTTAATATGCAAAATGGCACCTTTGAAACATGTTCATGCATATGCAAGTTGACACCTTTTATATGTGTTATGACATGAGAACGAAATTACGTGGGAACGATGGGATAATTAAATGCATAAGTTAATAAGATTGTGTGAAATTAATATAATTATGCATAACATAAAATAAAGGAACATAGTATGGGAATTTGCCTATTAAGTTAGGTGTACCCATACTATGTGTTGGGAATTTACCTATTGAGTTAGGTCTACCCCATGGGAATTTACCTATTGAGTTAGGTCTACCCATGTTATGAAAAGCTAGATATTAATTAGGGATAATTAATATGGGGGTGATTAATTAGGTGTAATTAATCGACTAAGACACGAGGTTGGACTCATTTGTAGTGTAAAACTGCCCGGACCCGACCGGCTTAACCAGTTGCTACAAATGTCAGCCCAATGTGAGAGGTCTTGGCCATAAATTAAATACGTGATTAAGGTAAAGACACGAGGTTAGACTCTGTTATGACGTAAGACTGCCCGGATTCTACCGGCTTAACCAGGCGGTCATAACAGCCAGTCTAATGTGGGAGGTCTTTACGGGAGATCACGGTCTTAATTAATTAAGAAACACTTAACCATAATAGCATGTAGTGGGACATGAGGGGTTAAGTGGGTGCCTTGGGTGGCATGTGGAATCTAGTGGGTTGCCTTGGGTGGCAATAGAAAATACGATTAGAATACTTAACCAAGTGGAAACATGTAATTAAACATGATTAAAGGGATAAGTGGGATACACTAGATATATGACAAGCTTAGGTGGGTAGCTTGTGGGGGCCCATTTCAACCAATATCCCAAACGTATCTTGGTGGGCTCGACCCATGTCGAGTGACGGGACACGCATATTGGGCTTGATTATAAGAGGCCAAAACGGGTTAGCGGTGGCAACGCAAGTCCAACGGGTTTCATATGCGTGTGTGGGCCCGGGCTGGTAGGTAAGCCGTTGTTGCATCGTGTAGATATAAGCCGTGCATCGCTAATTATATCGGGTTGCCACGTTGGGGAATGGTACACCCCACGGTGGGGCCAGCACGGGTATCTACGTTAGGGAGCCGATCGAATGGGGCGTAGTGCGTACACCTAGCGGATTGTAGGGCCCCGTGGCGTCTACTTGGTCACCTAGGGGTACGCAAGTACTATTAAGTTAATTTTATAAGTACAGGGGAGGGATCAACCTTTAAGTTAGGAACGACTGGTGTGGTGCAGTTTAGTAATTTACCTTAGGAAGGGTAGATGCGTCTTTATCTTTTATCTTAGTTTAGTCGACTGCTTAGTATAGCCGTTCATCCCTATATGTTACCGTATATCAATTTATGTCTTCTCTGGTTACTTTAACGATTGTATTGTTAAAGTTATAGGACTCGCTCAGACTTATGTCTGACCCCGTTGTTTTTATCTTTTTCCCAACCCTCAGGTCCTACGGTGGATCCTAGCAGTAGTGGAGCTTGATCGGATTGCTGTTCCAGTCTTTAGGAGCTTAGATAGATGTAAAGCTCCAGTTATCCAGTTATCTTTTCTTTTGTTTTGGCTATTGTGTGAGAGTGGGATTATGTACTTCTTTATTTTGATGGATATTGTACTTGACTTTTATTTTGGTTTTATGATGTAATCAGACATGTTTTACTTCCGCTGTTATGAGATGATGTTTTAAATTTCAAGTACTGTTTATATCTGTCTTGTTGTAATTTTTCTGTTCTATATTCACTAAAATACTCCACCGATGCTATGGCATTCCCTTAGTGAGTGACCATAGCGGGAGTGGGGTGTTACACGTGGTATCAGAGCTTAAGGTTACCAGAACAGATAAAATTTTTAGAAAAACTATTTTCTAAGAACATTTTTGAAAAAAATATATTTTCAAAAACATGTCTTTTAAAAGAAAAGTTTTTGAAAAAGAAAGGCATAATCCCCAATAGCCATATCGTTATCTTTCGGAATCTCCTTTTTGAATCTTTCCTCTTTCGTTTCAGCATGGCTGAAGATCTTAACATCCCGGAGGGTTTAGTTATACCACTATGGTATAGGAGGTTACAAGAGGCTAGGGTCGCGGCTGCGGGTCCAGCCAATGCTACTACACCAGAGACAACCGCTGCTCCTCCTCAGCCTAGAGTGGATAATTTTGCTAAGGTTTGCAAGGAGTTCAAGGCTATAGGAGGAAAACCTTTTCTAGGTTCAGAGACTTTCGTAGAGGCTAGAGATTGGCTTAAGGAAGTGGAAGAGTTGCTAGATATCTTTGAAGTGGAAGAGGGAAAGAAAGTCAAGTTGGCGGCTTGGTTAATGAAGGGAGAGGCCTCATTCTGGTGGGAGGTCACTAATGGAGAACGCCCTGTTGACTCTTGGGCAGATTTCAAGCAAAGGTTTGGGGCTAAGTTTCTCTCAAGGGCGGAAGAGAATCTGTTTATGGAGAAGTTCTTGAATTTGAAGCAAGGGAATCTCACGGTGAAAGAATATGTCAACAAATTCAATCAATTAGCAAGGTTTGGCATAGAGTTGGTGAATACACCGGAGAAGAAGGCTTTGAGGTTCGTTAGAGGCTTGAACGAACCATTGCAAGGAATAGCTATGACTCACATTCCTATGGGGGCCACCTTTGAGAAGCTTGTCTACATGGCACTTATGCATGAGGATGATAAGAATTCTAAGGCACCAGAGAAGAAGGGGGATCAGAAGAAACCGCAACAACAACAACAACAAGGCAAGGGTGGAAAAGGTAATGGTGACAAGAAGAAGAAGAAGAAGAAGTGCTTCAATTGTGGGACCCCAGGCCACCTCAGCAAGGATTGTCGCAAAAAGAAGAAGACTGGTTGCTTTCATTGTGGTGAGGCAGGACATCTTGTGAAGGATTGCCCAAAGAAGGGGCAGAGGACGGGGTCTACCTCAGGAGGTCAGGTGCAAGCTCTTATGGCACCACCTCAGTCAGGGGGGCAAGTTCAGGCTCTCTCAGTTCCACCGATTCAGCAGAGAGGTAGAACTATTTCCGTTGAAAGTCTGGTTTTTCTGTTTGATCATCCAGTACGTACTTTGTTTGACTCTGGCGCATCGCATTCTTTTATCTCATCATCGTTAGTTGAGTCACTGCACTTAGACACCAGTCTAGTTGATGATCCCTTGGTTGTTTCAAACCCAATTGGGGGCTCCATATATCTGTCTATGATATGTTTGGGTTTGAAGATTTCTATACTTAGCGTTGAGTTTAGATGTGATGCTTTTGTATTGGGCTTCACGGGCTATGGGTTGATTTTGGGCATGGACTGGTTATCCAGTAATGGTGCCGTTCTTGATTGTGAAAGGAGAGTTGTCAGGCTTATGACCCGCTTGGGTAATACTCTCGAGATCTCTTGTAATCCCATGGAATCTGTTTTGCTAAGTTATCTTGAATCGCTCGATGCTTCGGTCGAGAGTTTGCGTTCTGTCAGAGTGGTCCGGGAATATCCGGATGTGTTTGAAGAAGTGAAGGGTTTGCCTCCGAAGTGGGAGATAGATTTCCGAATTTATTTGGTGGATAATGCCAAACCAGTGTCTTTGCCAGTGCGCCACATGGCTCCTCGTGAGAGAAGAGAACTTCATAAGCAAGTAGGGGAGTTGCTTGAGAAGGGGTTCATAAGGCGGAGTATATCGGAGTGGGGAGCTCCAGTAGTATTTGCCACAAAGGCGGATGGGTCCCTCAGACTTTGTGTGGATTATAGAGAACTTAATAAGCTCACGAAGAAGAATAGACACCCATTACCGAGGATAGATGATCTCTTTGATCAGTTGGTTGGTGCCTCAGTATTTTCGCAGATGGACTTAGCTACAGGGTTTCATCAGTTGAGAGTGGCGGAGGACAGTATAGAGAAGACTGCTTTCCGGACTCCGGACGGTTTTTATGAGTGGCTTGTGATGCCATTTGGGTTGACAAACGCCCCTGCATACTTTGTTGATCTAATGAGTAGAGTGTTCAGAGAGTATCTGAATAAGTTTGTAGTGGTCTTTGTGGATGACATCTTGGTCTTTTCCAAGAGTGAAGAAGAGCATGCCTTACATCTCAGAGAAGTGTTGGAGACTCTTCGATCACATAGTCTTAAAGCTAAATTCTCTAAATGTCATTTTTGGAGAAGAGAGGTGCGATTCTTAGGGCATGTGGTCTCTAAGGAAGGGATAGCTGTGGATCCCGCAAAGATAGTATCTATCCAGGATTGGAAAGTTCCTAAAAATGCTACCGAGGTAAGAAGTTTCTTGGGGTTGGCAGGATATTATAGGAAGTTCATCAAAGACTTCGCGAAGATATCGGCCCCATTAACCCGCTTGACGAAAAAGAATCTGGTTTTCTCATGGGATGTAGATTGTGATGATGCTTTCCGACGGCTAAAGAGAGCTTTGACCACCGCTCCAGTTTTAGTGCTTCCAGATGGGAGTAAGCCGTTTGTTGTTTATACCGATGCTTGTGGGACAGGATTAGGCGCAGTCTTGATGCAGGAGGGAAGGGTAATAGCCTATGGAGGGAGGCAATTGAGAGTGCATGAGAAGAATTACCCTACCCATGATCTAGAGTTGGCCGCGATTGTTTTCGCACTTAAGTCTTGGTGCCATTATCTTCTTGGTGAGAGATTCGAGTTGTTCACTGACCATAAATCATTGAAGTACTTATTCTCTCAGAAGGATTTAAATTTAAGACAGCAAAGGTGGATGGAGTTCTTAGCATCCTATGATTTTGAGATAGCATATACCCCTGGCAAGGGTAACGTGGTGGCAGACGCCTTGAGCAGAAAAAGGCTATCTTTGAGTCCATTGTTCGTGGAACGGCGAAGCTTGGAGTTTCTTTCTTTGTTCGACTTCAGACCTTCTGTTAACTTTGTACCTGGTTTGTTGGCATCCTTGGAAGTTAGACCTACTCTTTTGGGACGGATTGGCGAGGCTCAGCGAGACGACCCACAGTTGGTTGAGTTGGTAGAGAAGCTTACAAGGGGGGAGTCGTCCAGCCATTTGGGTAGATACACCATAGATGATAGGGGATGGTTGCATAGAGACGGTAGACTTTGTGTACCGCAAGATGAGGGTTTGAAGAAGGCTATTTTGGATGATGCACATCGTTCAAGAATGACTATTCATCCCGGTGGAGACAAAATGTACCAAGACATGAAGAGAGTTTTCTTCTGGGCCGGTATGAAGAAAGATGTGGCCGAGTATGTGGCTAGATGCTTAGTGTGCCAACAAGTTAAAGCGGAGCAAAGGAAACCCGGTGGGTTGCTACACCCATTGGAAGTCCCGCAATGGAAGTGGGATAGTGTCTCGATGGATTTCATCGATGGGTTACCGAGATCGAGGAAGGGCAATACGGGAATTTGGGTTGTGGTGGACAGACTTACCAAGAGTGCCCATTTTATACCCGTGAAGAGTAAGAGGACCGCTCCATGGCTTGCTTCAGTCTATGTTAGAGAGAATGTTAGATTGCATGGCGTACCATCCAGCATTGTGAGTGATCGAGATCCTATCTTCACTAGTGAGTTTTGGAGAAGTTTGCAAGAGGCGGTAGGGACTCAGTTGTGTTTGAGCACCGCATATCATCCTCAGACGGACGGTCAGACCGAGAGGGTGAACCGTATCTTAGAAGATCTTTTGAGGCTTTGTATCTTGGATTTTGGAGGTACATGGGAAGAACATCTTCCTTTGGTGGAGTTCGCATACAATAACAGCTTTCAGTCCAGTATTGGTATGGCTCCTTTCGAAGCTCTTTATGGAAGGCCTTGTCGATCTCCTACATGTTGGTGGGAATCTACGGATAAGATCTTGCTTGGGCCAGATATGGTTAGAGAGACTTCAGAGAAGATTGATTTGATTCGTAGAAGGATGAAGGCAGCGCAGGATAGGCAAAAATCTTATGCGGATCGGAGAAGGACGGATCTTGAGTTTGAGGTTGGGGACATGGTTTTTGTCAAAGTATCTCCGTTGAGAAATGTTGTTCGCTTTGGGTCCGTTGGGAAGTTAGCACCGAGGTTTGTTGGGCCGTTTCCTATTAAGGAAAGGATTGGACGGATGGCATATAGGGTGGAGTTGCCCGACAGACTTAGTGGTGTTCATGATGTATTCCATGTATCACATTTGAGGAAGTGCTTACATGAGACCGCAGAGGTGGTAGAGCCGAGCTTGCTTAGAGATGTAGAGGTAGAGCGTGATGCGACGATTCGACGAGCTCCTACTCGCATCCTTGGGTCAGAAACTAGGAAGTTGAGGAACAGAGAAGTTCAGCTAGTGAAAGTGCAATGGGGAGATGACGAAAGCAATGCTACTTGGGAGACGGAAGCGAAGATGCGTTCTTTGTATCCATTTCTTTTTGAGAGTATGTCTTTTAACTTCTCCTTTATCGCTTGTCTAGTACTTATCTTATCTTTAGTATATCCTCTCGCTAGTACCTATGACCTTTAGATAGGGTAAAACCTATGGTTGAAACATGTGTTTGAAACATGTTATGGTTGATGGATGCATGTGGATGCAATTGTTTGCTAGTGGTTGCTCGTGGATGCATATACACACACATTAGGCACTAGATCGGCTCAGTCACTTCATGTTGCATATCGCACAAATGGATGTGGTAGTTGGATCGATGGATGTATCATGGCTTTGTTATCATATGGATGATGCATTTTTTGTATGGTTGTGCACGCATATAGAAATTGTATGTGTCAATAGGGTTTCGCATACATATTGGATGCATGGCACTATCATGGTTTGCATTAAGGAGGTCGACTGAATCAGTAGACCGCCTGATTTTGCATTAGTATACGGACATATACACACACTTTCTGCATATGTTCATACATCATTAGAAGTTTCTAAGGATAATGGTTGCTTGTGGTTGATGGTTTAGTAGATGGTTGTTTGGTTGGTAGGATACGTTCTTCTTGACTTAGAGATTTCGAGGACGAAATCCTTTAAGTAGGGGAGAATGTAACACCCCGAATTTCAACTAATACTAATGGTTAGTGATTAAAGTATAATTAATCTCAGATAAGAGAATCAGGGGAAATGGGCTGCGTCATTGCGTTCGTCTCGGAAAAATACGCGAAATAGAGTCCGAGTTTGCGTAAAACGGGTACCGTATGAAAGAGATATGGACGAACGAAGTTAGGCAGAAAAACCCGAAACTGGCCAGAAATGCACTGGCGCACTTGTGAAGTGCGCCAGTACAAAATTACACTGGCGCACTTGTGAAGTGCGCCCATGCCGGGACAGAAAACCTGCACAGTTTCTGGAGAGTTCTGTGGTTGGGTGCACCAGTTTGGGGTTTGGGCCTGGTCTTGGGGCTGGTTTCTGGAGAGTCCCGAAATCTAAGGGTCCTAATCTAATCTAGGGTTAATCTAAGGGCCTAAAACACTACCTAATCCTATAAATAAGACCCTAACCTAGCCCTAAATCATCATTAATCTAACATACAACTAAACTATGGCAAAATGCTAGCTCTCATGGCCTCCACTAATTTATGAAGAGGGTTGCAAGCTAATCACTCTCTAATCAACCTCTAATCCCTTCTAAGCATCTTAATCTTCTTCATTTGGAGTGTAAAATTGCTAGTAGTGAGTTTCTATCACTTTGATGATCTTTTGTTAAACTAAGTAGATGAGATATGGTGAGATTTATGGTTTTGTATGTGGATCAATGAGTCTTGAATCATATGATATGATGTTAGGATTAATCTTATGTTTATGCATGTTGAGTATGTAAGTTTATGCAAGTTTAATTTGATGTATGTTATGTTTGCATGATATGCAAGTTGTGGGTTATGTAATCATATGCATGTTATGCAAGTTCATGGTGATATGCTATGCAAGTTACATGTATGTTAATATGCAAGATATGCTATGCAAGTTACATGTTTGTTAATATGCAAGTTACATGTATGTTAATATGCAAGATATGCTATGCAAGTTACATGTTTGTTAATATGCAAGTTACATGTTTGTTAATATGCAAGTTACATGTTTGTTAATATGCAAGTTCATGATGACACATTATGCAAGTCTATGGGTTAATATGCAAGTATACTATGCAAGTGAATATGTAAGTTATGTGACATATTATATGCAAGTTATGTGACATGTTATACAAGATTATATGCAAGTTATGTGACATATTATGCAAGTTCATATGCAAGTTATGTGTTTGTTAATATGCAAAATGGCACCTTTGAAACATGTTCATGCATATGCAAGTTGACACCTTTTATATGTGTTATGACATGAGAACGAAATTACGTGGGAACGATGGGATAATTAAATGCATAAGTTAATAAGATTGTGTGAAATTAATATAATTATGCATAACATAAAATAAAGGAACATAGTATGGGAATTTGCCTATTAAGTTAGGTGTACCCATACTATGTGTTGGGAATTTACCTATTGAGTTAGGTCTACCCCATGGGAATTTACCTATTGAGTTAGGTCTACCCATGTTATGAAAAGCTAGATATTAATTAGGGATAATTAATATGGGGGTGATTAATTAGGTGTAATTAATCGACTAAGACACGAGGTTGGACTCATTTGTAGTGTAAAACTGCCCGGACCCGACCGGCTTAACCAGTTGCTACAAATGTCAGCCCAATGTGAGAGGTCTTGGCCATAAATTAAATACGTGATTAAGGTAAAGACACGAGGTTAGACTCTGTTATGACGTAAGACTGCCCGGATTCTACCGGCTTAACCAGGCGGTCATAACAGCCAGTCTAATGTGGGAGGTCTTTACGGGAGATCACGGTCTTAATTAATTAAGAAACACTTAACCATAATAGCATGTAGTGGGACATGAGGGGTTAAGTGGGTGCCTTGGGTGGCATGTGGAATCTAGTGGGTTGCCTTGGGTGGCAATAGAAAATACGATTAGAATACTTAACCAAGTGGAAACATGTAATTAAACATGATTAAAGGGATAAGTGGGATACACTAGATATATGACAAGCTTAGGTGGGTAGCTTGTGGGGGCCCATTTCAACCAATATCCCAAACGTATCTTGGTGGGCTCGACCCATGTCGAGTGACGGGACACGCATATTGGGCTTGATTATAAGAGGCCAAAACGGGTTAGCGGTGGCAACGCAAGTCCAACGGGTTTCATATGCGTGTGTGGGCCCGGGCTGGTAGGTAAGCCGTTGTTGCATCGTGTAGATATAAGCCGTGCATCGCTAATTATATCGGGTTGCCACGTTGGGGAATGGTACACCCCACAGTGGGGCCAGCACGGGTATCTACGTTAGGGAGCCGATCGAATGGGGCGTAGTGCGTACACCTAGCGGATTGTAGGGCCCCGTGGCGTCTACTTGGTCACCTAGGGGTACGCAAGTACTATTAAGTTAATTTTATAAGTACAGGGGAGGGATCAACCTTTAAGTTAGGAACGACTGGTGTGGTGCAGTTTAGTAATTTACCTTAGGAAGGGTAGATGCGTCTTTATCTTTTATCTTAGTTTAGTCGACTGCTTAGTATAGCCGTTCATCCCTATATGTTACCGTATATCAATTTATGTCTTCTCTGGTTACTTTAACGATTGTATTGTTAAAGTTATAGGACTCGCTCAGACTTATGTCTGACCCCGTTGTTTTTATCTTTTTCCCAACCCTCAGGTCCTACGGTGGATCCTAGCAGTAGTGGAGCTTGATCGGATTGCTGTTCCAGTCTTTAGGAGCTTGGATAGATGTAAAGCTCCAGTTATCCAGTTATCTTTTCTTTTGTTTTGGCTATTGTGTGAGAGTGGGATTATGTACTTCTTTATTTTGATGGATATTGTACTTGACTTTTATTTTGGTTTTATGATGTAACCAGACATGTTTTACTTCCGCTGTTATGAGATGATGTTTTAAATTTCAAGTACTGTTTATATCTGTCTTGTTGTAATTTTTCTGTTCTATATTCACTAAAATACTCCACCAATGCTATGGCATTCCCTTAGTGAGTGACCATAGCGGGAGTGGGGTGTTACACGTTGATTACGTGATTAAGCATCAAAACCACTGTTCCCAATTGCTTGAAACCTGGTACCACCATATGAGTAAGACACAACCACCATACTTCGTTACCACGCACCATCAATCACACAGGACCTACCTTGACCGACCTTTCATCGCCGCGCCACCAGGACCCCCCTTCGTCAAAAACTTCGACCATCCCTATGCACCCAACTCGCCAAAAAACGTTGCTTTCCAGTGTCCCTTTAACTCCCAAAATCTCCACTGACCGACCCCATTTATATCGCCACCACCACCGGTGGTCGCGCCTCCCCACCGTCGATATTTTTCCTTTAGAGCCCATGACCTTAAAATCCCTCCATCTTCCTCAATCGATCGAAATTCGACTGATACCCCAAAAGAACAGCAACTCTGATCATCTCTTTATCGTGACCTCCACAGGTAATATCGGGCGATCGACCTAACACCAAAATTGTCCGCCTTCCTCCCCTCTACAACTCTCCTTCAGACGTCATCACCCAAAATAGACCTCAATTCGTCGAAATCGATGAAACACAAAAGTGACTTTATCACAGTCTTTGGTGATATCCGGCCAAACCAAGCGTCCGTTGGCCATGAAATTTGGTCAGTAGGTCAAGTACTCCTTCCCTGACAACTTTCCAGTTGGAAGCTTCGATCAATTCTGAATAAAATTAGAGATATAAATTAAAGTATGGATTTGAACTTAATCACAAATTTACAGTTGATTTTGGGATTTTGCTGGTGAAAATTGGGTTAGGTTAAGTGTATATATAGAGAAGATTTATATTATTTTATCTTGAAATAACTAACGATATTTTATTGAAAAGTGACTAACAATACTATAATCGTTCTCATCGCCATTTCCGATTGACGTTTATTGATTTGTATGATCACGTACGAACTCCATTCACGACAAAAATGGACATCATACTATAGTTTGACGTTTCGCACCCAATGGAACTTATTTCGTCAAAATCCGAATCTGTTTGCTAAAATAACGCTAGTTTGAGTTCAATTGGTCGATTTGTTTACATTTAATTTTCGTACGCTCACAAAATAAGTCCGATTTGCACAATACTTGAAATTTAGCAATAATTTTCTATTACGAACTTAATAAAATTTGTTTCATTGAAATCCTAAATCGTTTGAATGGGAGCCCTTTTTAAAGGTTCAAATTAAATCATAATAAACTGATTTTAATATACTTCAATATAATAATAAATTATTATTATCGAACATATTCAAGCAAAATTTCATATAGCTCAATGATAAATAACTTCTGATTTTAAACATTGAAATTCTGGGTTAAAACGATATTAATTTCATTATAAATTTTTTATTATTTATATAATAAATCGTTATGGTTTATAAACGAATCCATGGCGACCTTTTGAAAATTTGATTTGGACATAATTAAAAATCTACAAGATGAATATCAATTTTCCTCTTTCTTTAGAAAAATGTAACCGAATAGATCCGAACAATTCTTATTTCAAAGAATTCCGACTTATACTGGATCCTGTATATTCATTTGAAGTTCAAAAAGTAATATTACGAATTACCGCGACCCTGTGGGTTCATTTAAAATTAAATTATAAATTATACGTTCTAACGTTGTTTAATAATTGAATTCGTTATTATAATTCAAAACCAAACTCAATTAAATTCTTCCATTTTATCCAATTTATATGATACTGCAAATTTAACCTTTTCCAATCATTTCAGAATTAAATTACTATTATATTATTTATATCAATAAAATATTCAAAACCATTGAATTCATCTTATTTAAATTTCAACTCAACATTTAAAATCAATTTTAAATGTTCAACTAAAACGGTTAAAAATCTGGGCCGTTACATTCCTCCCCCTTAAAACGATTTCGTCCCCGGAATTACTAAGGTAGGAAAAATTCTACAAGCCCATTATCTTTCAAAAAATCAACTCTAGTTAAAAATTTCAGTTTCACTTTGTAAGCTGATTCAAATAGTTTTAAAAAAGCAATTCATAACAAAAATTTCCAAAAAATTTTCTAACACCTTAAATTTTGGATTTTTTTTGGCAGAGTCACGGAGGGAGGTCTGTATTGTTGCAGGAACAACAAAATTATATTCATCGACTCACATGGTCGGAAAAATCCAATCCAAACCCCAAAATTTTATATTTTGCGTAAGCGTACCTTTTACGAGTGTTTATTAGCGATAGGCAACAAGCTGTTCATGAGCTTGCTCAATTAGCATGCATCTATAGCCAAACTGGATTCAATCGGCCCTAGAACTTAATAATATAGTATTAAAGATGAATTAGCCTTTCAACACCTATTCTTAACTCAGATGAACTCATTATAATCATGAAAGTTGTTTCAAATATTCAGATTATCCACTCCAAATAATCTCACTACTATTTACTTCACATGAATTTTATTCAAGACCACTTCTTAGTAATCTACCCAGATTCATTATTGAATTCGTTTTAATAAGCTCAATTCATTTGCTCTAGTTCATAATCAAGTTCATCCAACTTTAAATCTATACCTATGCAACTTTCAATCTAAGAAAGAAAGGAGAGAGAGCATACACCTTTTATGCTCCAATGGACAAAAATGGCAACCTTTTCGTTGTCTTTCTCTGTTAGACCTAACCTTTCTTCTACGCTTTCTCCATCCCAAATCCACCTCCATCTTACCCCGTCGATCCATACTAGATCTTCTCCTTTATCGCCTCCTCCACGTGAACCACCCCTGGTACCTTTTCGGCCTCCAGTTCCTCCTTCCAGTAACCCTAATTTAGACGATGGACCTCCTTCCAAAAAATGGTCATTACTTTTTGAATCTAAGCCAAGGAACGCTGGATCTTACACTCCGCCACCCATGAAGCTAGTTTTTAAAGGCAAAGCGTTGCAACCAACCGACCGAATCTTGGAAGCCGCTGAGGAGCAGTGAAGTGGCTACCTCATTGGCCACTTTCTTGATCGTCCATTACCCTTTTTAGTTGTCTCTTATCGGTTGAAGAAGCTTTGGAAACCTTCAGGAGGGGTTAAAATTAAATCGATTGGTTCAGTATTCTTTTTCTATTTTGAAAGTGTTGAGGACCGCGAAAGAATACTGCAAGCAGACCCGGTGATAATTCAAGACAAGTTATTCATTGTGCGTTCTTGGATGTCAAATTTGGAGGATTTGAATAAGTTTGTAGCCTCGGTTCTGTTTTGGATTAAACTCTATAACTTTCAGCTTAACTGTTTGACGAAATTTAGAATTTGTTATTTGGCAATGCGTATTGGTAAATTTCTTTGCATGGATCTCTCTACTGAGAAGCTTGATCGTCTTGAGTACGCGAAATGCATGGTTGAAGTTCCTTGTCTCGACGAGCTTCCCTACAACTTCCCCGTGTTACTGCCAGATGGAAGTGAGCAGACTGTGCAAGTAACTTACCTGTGGCGTCCTGTCATTTGTGTTAAATGTGTTAGTTTTGGGCACAATTCGAATAACTGTGTGAAGGGATGATTCAACTAAAGGTAACACTAAGTCCGTTAAGGATAGGTCAAATGCTAATTCTATTGCGGAGCGTGAGCAGTCTAACCATTTTGTGAGTAAAGGTGTTAATACGGCTCATCAAAGCCGTACGTGGACGAGAGTTACGTGGAAAAGTAAAGATGTAACAGGAAGGAATCTCTTGTTGAGCAAAAATAAATCAAAAGTTATGACAGGAGGAGGTGAAACTAGTAGCAGCAGGTTTTCCATCCTATCTACATTGCAGGAAGAAGCGTTAGAACAAGCTGAAGACAATGTTAATGAGGAGGAGGAAATTAGGCAAGTTAGCGAGTTGCTCTCCCGTGTATTTCCTCCTTTTGTCGATTCTGCAGAAAATTCTTCTTCATCGGGTAAAGCTCAAACTGTTTTTTTGGCTGGAATAGAGGTTGAGGACAACGACACAGGTCCAGTTCAGTGTGTGGAAACTGATAAAAGTGAGCTCAGTTGGCGAGAAGAAATGACAATTGAGGCCGCTCAACAGCAAGGTGAGGAAGATGAACACAACATAATGGTTTATGATCATTGCCAAATTGATAAAAAAAGGAAGGAAACAGAGCTGTTATAGGAGAAAACGCGGATGTGAGAATTACCAAGGATACGGCAAAACTTGACTCTTTTTTGCAATTGAATTTTGACTGTGTTAATGCCAATGACAAGGTAGGCAAGAAGTATAAAACAAAGGATAAAGCAAACTACAGGGTAGGCAACAAAGGTGTACGTGAGATGATCGAAACTCTGGGTGCTGAAATTAAAAGTGGTTTGCTGGAACCTTTTTTATGTGCTGAGAAACTTAAGCTCATGGATGTAATGATTTATAGTTACAACTTGTATGCTGTTGAGCGTGAGAGGTTGGGGCTAATTCAAAATGAAATGAGCGCGTCCAAGTACTCATCGACGGTGTTCAAGCCTGGTATTCTAAATGTGAGTAAAGTTAGAGTACCCAGGCCTCAAGAAATCCCTAGAGAAATTACTTATCCTAAACCTTCATGTAATGACAGCCCTTCTGCTCCTCACTATGGTAATAATGAAAATGATAAAGCCAAAAAGAAACCTGGTCCATATGACCATATTAAACCTCCTCCAGGTTACAAAGCGCCTCCTGACCCAATCATCAACTCGCCGATAATCGTCTCATCTTCTGGTAGATCGTTGGGAAGTGATCCAATTACGAGAAGCAAAAAAAAATGATCTTCTCAAAGGGCTTGACAACGACATGGGCTGAAGTGGTACGAGCTATTTTCTCCTTGTTGTCAAGTCTATTTGTCATGTTATTCTGTTGGTTTAATTATGTAATGATACTGAATGTCATATTTTGTAGCGTGTAGTGTTTGGTGCGGTTTCTTCCATGTGTGGAACAACCAATAGCTGGTATGTTGACTGCATATCACCTGGAATACTTTGTAAATTTTATTTTGTAATAAATAAAAGAGCGTTACAGATCACTATAAAAACCGGTCGGCCTTGCCGAAAATTATATAATTCATCTGATTCCAAATATCAATCCACTACGTGGATTTAAATGTATTCCCCTTGAGTTATGTCAAATTTTATTTCAATATTCATGCCCAATTACAATTTTATAAGATTCCTTTTAATTCAGCACAAATTAAATCAATTTTTAACATTTTCATCCACATATTTCGAATTTGAAATCTCTTTTTGGTTAGACCATTCTAATCTCATAATTCATTTTGAATTCAATTTAAAACAACATGGTTTGATTAATAATAGCATAATAATTTGAGAAAATTATTACTTTTACCTCTTTACAAAATATCTTGGAAAAAATAATACAAAAATAAGTTTTATATCAAATTACAAAAACACACTCTCGCCTATATACTCAAACTCAGTCTAGGGTATTACTAATATCATCTCTATTGAGTTACACCACAGAGCCAAGGTTATCTCTAAACTTTATGCTCTGAAATCAACTGTAATCACCCGGAAAATCGATTCTTAAATTTTTCGACAATAATACATATTCCTACTTGTCAAAAACTCAAGTATCGAAAACCCAAATTGTTAATCAAAAGAATTTAGAGGGTGAGAAAATAAAGAAATATTAAAAAAAAAAGAATAAGAAGATCAGAGTCTCACATCAAAGCGAATAAAATATGTCAAAATGCTTTATAAAAAAAGAATTATATATATATATATGATTACAATATCAGAGCACACATTCATCTCAATCAACACACACAACGAAATAAACTAGTACAAAAAATGGATATACGTCTCGACTTCAGCTCCTCTTCTAAAGTTTCAAGCAAAACCTAACCTGATAATATGCTCGGTCTGACCCGAGTACATTTGAAGCAAAGCAAAATTCACCGGGATCATCCTGGAATACTTTCAGTGATAAATTTATAATACAACAACTTTCTTAACTTTAGAAATTCCTTTAAAAGAATGGAACTCTCGCAAGATATGAACACACATAAACATGACACGTGTTCTTACCTTACGATAACAAAATTACTTTTTATGTCGAAATCCGGTGATAATATAATGTCTATCAATCTACAAACAAATAGGAATATAGCCGGAAAGCTTGCATCTCACTTTCCAACATAATTGGTATACAACTAAAACATACGGCTCGTACTGAAGTTTGGATTTCCAACATGACATGGTATGAGACCGTCTCTTGAAAATGTACCTCTAGGGACAATACACTAGAGTTCAGCAAGAACATCTTGCAGCCCGACCATACATGACTGACCGCTCGTTAAACTTGAATGTATCGAATATATTGTCACCACGGTTGGTAGCGACCCAACTGTATTCCCGCTAGATAAATAAATGACAGAAGATGTAACACCCCACGTCCGTTAATGTCACTCACTAAGGGAATGCATTAATTTTCATGGAGCATTATAAGTGAACAGAACAGAATATTACAAGACAGATACATAAAATAGTACTTGAAAACTTTATAATTTTATTGCAGCGGAAACAAAAACAAGTCTGGTTACATTTTCAAAACCCATCTTACTAAAACCAAATACATAATCTCAGTCTTGTACAAAAGCCATCAGAGTACATAATTTTTAAAACCATAATCCCCAATCCAAGATACCATATGAAAGAGAAACAAAGCTAGGCTTTACTTCCAACACTTCAAGCAGGAAAGTCCGAATCAAACTTCAGCACTCCCACCCTAAGGACCGGGGGGGGGGGAGGAAAGAAAAGGGGAGAAACAAAGAGGGTCAGACATAAAGTCTGGCGAGTACAGTAACTTTAACAATATAATCAGCAAAGCAATATGATAAGAACATAAACTGGATATACGAGATAACTATAACATAAGCAGGCAGGACAAGGTAACAAGATGAACAAGATATAACATTGATTGCGCTTCTAACCGCTATAAGATATGCTCTGCACCGCACAAACATACTAGTTACATCTTAAAAGATGATCCCTCTTAAACGAACATAATGATGGTAGTCTCGTGTACTTCTAGTTATTATCATAGGTGCCAACTTGCTCCTATCCACACTAGTTGTATCCATTATCCTTCCTGTTTAATTATGTATCTCTAACTGCTATCATAGGTAACCAACGTGTACCCATCACCACTAGATGTACCCTCTTACTAAACATAGTAATAATAATAATGATGGTAGTTTCTGTATTCCTAGCTGCCGTCATAGGTGCCGCTTGCTCCTATCTCCACTGGTTGTACCCACTGCCCTCCCCATTCGATCGGCTCTCTAACTCGTAGATACCCGTGCTGGTCCCACAGTAGGGTGTATCACTCCATACAGTGGCAACCTGATACTACTAAAAGGAACGACTTATACCTACACGATGCAACAACGTCTTACCTACCAGCCCGGACCCATGCACGCACATGACCTCGTTGGACTTGCACTGCCACCGCTATCTCTTTATTGACCTCTTACAATCAACTCCAGTAAGCGCGTCCTATCCTCGACTTAGTTCGAGCTCACAAAGATACTAAATGGGTTACTGGTTGAAAAGGGTCCCCACACTTGACACAAGCTTCCCACCTAAGCTTGGTCCTCACTAGGAATTCCCACTTAACCCCTCTTTATCCCCATGTTGAACTACATGTCTCATGTAGGTTAAGTATTCTAATTATGTTTTCACATGTCACCCTTGTTACCCACTTAACCCTTCATCATTCCCATGCCTTACCACATGTCTTATCCTGGTTAAGTATTCTTAATCACGTTTCACATGTTATCCATGTCACCCACTTAACCCTTTATTATCCCCATGTCTTACCACATGTCTTATCTTAGTTAAGTGCTTTTATTACATTATACATGCTACCCATGTCTTATGGTTATAATAACATGTTTTACTTAATTTATAATTAAGTACATCTTAATTCACATATACATTGGTTAAGAGAGTAACTCCCTAAGTATTAACCCCGAAGACCGAAATCAACATCAGATTGACACTCAGAGAATTACTCAACTCAACCAATCTTATGTTATGTCATTCATATAATTGTAGTCTTGCAAGACCTCCCACATTAGATTATTGTTTTGCGGTTGTTGGATGTGCCGGTTGGTTCCGAGCAGGCTTATACCACAATCCAAATCTAACTTCGTGTCTTTGCATTATTACGCATCTAGTTTCTGCCTTGACCTCTCACATTAGATACCGTTTGCGGTTGCTGGACATGCCGGGCGGTTTCGGGCAGTCTTACACTGCAAACCTATCTAACCTCGTGTCGTAGGCATTCATTATTACTCAAATCATGGATTATAGTGATTCCCCGTTTACCCATAAATTCCAACCCAAATTTATGTGACAAATTCTAATCTCTTTATACATATAATCTCAAGTTTATAGGTTTCACCAAATTATCACAAGTTTACACCCAAATCCCTTTTATGCCAAGTCTCATGTTATACAATTTTGCCCAACCCATAGCCACCATCAATTTATGCCCAATTACATATTATTACATTATTCAATATTTTCACAAACTTTTCCCCATTGTTCAAGCATCATACGTACGCGAATTCCGCATAATATGTTAGGTTCGAAGTTAGCCTAACCTCATATAAAGAAAAAGGAAAAGGAATAGGGAAGAGAATCATAGTATCAAAACATGCCTATACATACGAACACAAACAGGCATGAACTGATAAAATTGATCAGAAAAGTATAGGTTATGAATCAAAAGGTGACAACTTGCAAATTTGATAAGATCCATTACAGGCACAATCATATGATCACAATTTACAACTTATCATAATTACTTTAGTTTAATTATCTTGTTAAAGCAACGTGAACTCACAGAGATAGGTTTAAAGATTAGAGAATGATTATGAATACTGATTTCTGAAGTTGATAAGCTAATCCGTTGATGTAGGCTTTGATTGTTGTCCTCCAACTTGAATTTGATTAATTTGGGTGGAGGCTAGGTCAACTTAGAATTTAGCAGCATGTAGGCGCCATTACTTTGCTTAATGAATTTAGCGTTAGGTCTAGTGTGTTTATATAGGTGTAGTGAGTTAATTAAGGCCTTAGGTTTAGGTTAGGATCCATCTAAACCCTCCAAATCCGAAATACACATCACTCATCCAACCAGAAGTCGCCATGTAGCCCTAAAACATAAAAAATACGTCACAGCCCGTTCTGGCCGCCAGGGGTCGACTCCCTACAGGGGGTCGACACCTATGTCGACACCCCTATAGGGGGGTCGACACCCTATGGCGGGATTTTCCCCGCCCAGCCTCCTTCTGCTTTTGAATTCCGAATTTGATTATTTAATTATTTACTTAATTTCTGGTTTAAGCTTAAATCTTCTAAGCTCCATAACTTCTTCATACTATATCCGTTTTACGCAAACTCGGACTCTATCTCAAGCAGAATTCCGAGATGAACGCAATGGCGTAACCCGTTTTACTTAATTCTTCTTCTAAAAATTAAGTATACTTTTATTTGTTAATTTTAATGTTATCAAATTACGGGGTGTTACATTCTCCCCTCCTTAAAGGATTTCGTCCCCAAAATCTCCAAATTAAGAAGAATGTATCATACCATCCAATCATCCATCTACTCAACCATCATCCACAAGCATCCATTGTCCTTAAAAGATTTCTAATGCTATATGAACATATGCAAAAGTGTGTGTATATGTTCCTTATCTAATGCAAAGATCAGGCGGTCTACTGATTCAGTTGACCTCCTTAATGCGAATTATGTCAGTGCCATGAATCCAACATGTATGCAATAGAACCCTAATGATACAAATTATTTCTTCATGAGTGCTCAACCATCCACTCAAATGCAACGTCCACATGATAACACATAAAATTTCAAGCAGTAAACAAATATATGCATTTGCAATATGAAGTGACTGAGAAAATCTTAGTGCCTAAAATGTGTGTAAATGCATCCACGGGCAACCACTAGCAACCACTTGCATCCACAAAGCATAACATGCTTCAAACACATGTTTACATCCATAGGATTTCTACTTAAAGACCGAAGATATACTCGAGAGTATACCCTAAACGATAGAACAAGTACAAACAAGGAGGTAGAAAAAGGAGAAGTTAAGAACATACCCTCAAAAAGGAAAGGGTACAACGCACGTATCTTATCTTCTGTTTCCCAAGTCGCGTCTCCTTGATCATCTCCCCATTGGAATTTAACCAACTTGACCTCTCGGTTATGTAACTTCTTGACTTCCGATCCAAGGATGCATGTAGGAGCTCGTCTAATCGTGGCATCTCGCTCTACTTCCACTTCTCTAAGCATGCTCGGCTCTACTACTTCCGCCGTATCATGTAAACACTTACTCAAATGCGACACATGAAACACGTCATGAACACTACTAAGCTTCCCAGGAAACTTCACTTTGTAGGCCATCTGTCCAATTCGCTCTGTAATGGGGAATGGCCCTACAAACCTTTGTGTCAATTTCCCTACATCTCCAAAGCGAACTACGTTCCTTAATGGTGATATTTTAATAAAGACCATGTCTCCAACATCGAACTCAATATCGGTCCTTCTCTTATCAGCATATGACTTTTCCCGGTCCTGTGCCGTCTTTATGTGCCTTCGAATCAAGTCTATCTTCTCCGAAGTTTGTCTAACCATATCGGGATCAAGCAAAATCTTATCCGTAGATTCCCACCAACAAGTCGGTGATCGGCACGGTCGCCCATAGAAAGCCTCAAAAGGAGCCATGCCAATACTAGTCTGATAGTTGTTGTTGCAGGCGAACTCTACTAATGGAAGGTGTTCCTCCCATGTCACTCCAAAGTCAAAGATACTTAACCTCAAAAGGTCTTCTAGAATCCGATTCACCCTTTCGGTTTGGCCGTTCGTCTGAGGGTGATAAGCGGTGCCCAAACACAATTACGTTCCTACCGCCTCTTGCAAGCTCTTCCAAAACTCGCTAGTGAAAATGGGATCTCGATCGCTCACAATACTAGAAGGTATGCCATGTAGACGAACTATCTCTCGGAGATAAACAGATGTTAACCATGTCGCTGTCCTCTTACTCTTAACGGGAATGAAATGGGCACTCTTGGTAAGTCTATCTACTACTACCCAAATCCCCGTATTACCCTTCCTTGACCTCGGCAACCCATCAACAAAATCCATGGAAACACTTTCCCATTTCCACTGTGGAATCTCTAAAGGGTGAAGTAACCCGCCAGGCTTCTTTTGCTGAGCCTTAACTTGCTGGCACACTAAGCATCTAGAAACGAATTCTACCACCTCCTTTCTCACTCCGACCTAAAAGAAAACTTCTTACTTCTGTTGTGTTCCTTGGGATCTTCCTATCTTGAGTTGCCACAACCTTCGCGGGATCCACAACTATTCCTTGCTTAGAGACCACGTGCCCTAAGAACCTTACTTCCTTCCTCCAAAACTGACATTTGGAGAATTTAGCTTTGAGTAGATGTAGTCGAAGGGTCTCTAAAACGTCCTTAAGATGTAGGGTATGATCTTCCTCGCTTCTAGAGAATATCAAGATGTCATTCAAAGAGACTACCACGAACTTGTTTAGAAACTCGCTAAACACCTTACTCATCAAGTCTACGAAATATGCGGGTGCATTCGTCAAACCAAAAGGCATGACGAGCCACTCAAAGAAACCGTCGGGAGTCCTAAAAGCAGCCTTATCCATACTGTCCTCAGCTACTCTCTACTGATGAAATCCTGTAGCTAAATCCAACTGCGAGAAAACCGAAGCACCAATCAACTGATCGAACCAATCATCTATCCTCGGCAATGGGTGTCTATTTTTCTTCGTGAGCTTATTCAGCTCCCTATAGTCCACGCACAATCTAAGTGAATCATCAAACTTCGTAGCGAAAACAACTGGAGCACCCCACTCCGAAGTACTTCTCCTTGTGAACCCTTTCTCAAGCAACTCTTTCACTTGTTTACTAAGCTCCCTCCTTTCTCTAGGAGCCATGTGGCGCACAGGCAATGCAACTGGCTTTGCATTGTCCGCCAAGTATATTCAGAAATCTATCTCACGTTTTGGAGGTAATCCCTTAACCTCCTCAAAGACATCTGCATACTCATAGACTACTCGAACAGATTGCAAATCATCAATAGAAGTGTCAAGAGATTCTAGGTAGCTGAGCATCACCGAACCTATAGGATCGCATGAGATCTCGAGAGTATTATCCAAACTAGAAAATAGTCTAATTACCCTCCTTTCACAATCAAGAATGGCACCATATCTGGCTAGCCCGTCCATTCCTAGAATCAACCCATAGCCCTTGAAACCAAGCACAAAAGCGTTGCATTCGAACTCAACGTCATACACAAAATTTCTCAAACCCCGACAAATCATAAAAAGATGATCCGTACCCCCAATAGGATTTGAGACACTAACGGGATCCACTACTATACTAGTATCTAAGTGCATAGACTTAACAACAGAAGCAGATATGAACGAACATGAAGCGCCAGAATCAAACAAAGTACGAACAGAATGATCATAAAGGAAAATCAAACTTTCAACAGGAACTTTTCTACCTATAACAGGTATGCCGGCCGTGAGAGCACGCATTTTCCCTACGGAAAATCTTGTACTACGTCCTTGCCCTTGCCCTTTGGACAATCCCTGATAAGATGTCCCGTCTCTTCGCAATGATAACGACCAGTCTTCTTCCTACGGTCTTTAGCTATATATGACCCACCATATCTCAGTAATGACACTTCCTATTTCCTCGGGGTCTATAGTTCTTTCCACCCTTCTTAGGTTCCACTTCCTTATTTTGTGGTTCTTCAACCTTGACCTCCTTCATTTCTCATTTATCTTCTTTGTGCATCAAGGCTATATTCATGAGTTTCTCATCCTTGGGCTGTGCCCTTCAGCCCAAACTCCCTTATTCTCATTCTCATTTTCTTTCTCATTCTCATTCTTGTGAAATATGTTAATAAGTCTCTCTCTAAAGTTTCCTCCATCGCGCGGAAAACCCTACAAAGATGGAAAGAAAATTAGTCGCAAGTAAAACTACTGCGGCTATAGATGGAAGTTAGGCACTCCTTTGCCCTTCGACAGGCGCCGTAGTCTCATCATGCCTGCAGAACCTTGCGGCGATGAGGTTACCTCCCAGAAAGCCAGGAGCCCCGGAGACTCAAAAAGAAGGAAGCAAGGATTCAAACAGAAGAACCAAGAGACAGTGCATACGACTTTGGGGAATATGTCTTTCAAAACAAACTTTCTATTGAAAATACTTCTTTTAAAACCGTTTTGAAAACAACTTTTAAAATCCTTTACCTGATCCAATAACCTTCAGCTCTGATACCACGTGTAACACCCCACGTCCGTTAATGTCACTCACAAAGGGAATGAATTAACTTTCATGGAGCATTATAAGTGAACATAACAGAATATTACAAGATAGATACATAAAATAGTACTTGAAAACTTTATAATTTTATTGCAGTGGAAACAGAAACAAGTCTGGTTACATTTTCAAAACCCATCTTACCAAAACCAAGTACATAATCTCATTCTTGTACAAAAGCCATCAAAGTACATAATTTTTAAAACCATAATACCCTATACAAGATACCATATGAAAGAGAAACAAAGCTAGGCTTTACTTCTAGCACTTCAAGCAGGAAAGTCCGAATCAAACTTCAGCACTCCCACCCTAAGGACCTGAGGGGGGGGGGGGGAGGGAAGGAAAGAAATGGGGCGAAACAAAGAGGGTCAGACATAAAGTCTGGCGAGTCCAGTAACTTTAATAATATAATCAGCAATGCAATATGATAAGAACATAAACTAGATATACGAGATAACTGTAACATAAGCAGATAAGACAAGGTAACAAGATGAACAAGATATAACATTGATTGCGCTTCTAACCGCTATAAGATATGCTCTGCACTGTACAAACATACTAGTTACATCCTAAAAGATGATCCCTTTTAAAAGAACATAATGACGGTAGTCTCGTGTACTTCTAGTTAATATCATAGGTGCCAACTTGCTCCTATACACACTAGTTGTATCCACTATCCTTCATGTTTAATTATGTATCTCTAGTTGCTATCATAGGTAACCAACGTGTACCCATCACCACTAGATGTACCCTCTTACTAAACATAGTAATAATAATAATAATGGTAGTTTCGTGTACTCCTAGCTGCTGTCATAGGTGCCGCTGCTCCTATCTCCACTAGTTGTACCCACTTCCCTCCCCATTCGATCAGCTCTCTAACTCGTAGATACCCATGCTGGTCCTACAGTAGGGTGTATCACTCCCTACAATGGCAACCCGATACTACTAAAAGGAACGACTTATACCTAGACGATGCAACAACGTCTTACCTACCAGCCCGGACCCATGCACGCACATGACCCCGTTGGACTTGCACTGCCATCGCTATCTCTTTATTGACCTCTTACAATCAACCCCAGTAAGAGTGTCCCGTCCTCAGCTTAGTTCGAGCTCACAAAGATACTAAATGGGTTACTGGTTGAAAAGGTGCCCCACACTTAACACAAGCTTCCTACCTAAGCTTGGTCCCCACTAGGAATTCCCACTTAACGCCTCTTTATCCCTATGTCGAACTACATGTCTCATCTTGGTTAAGTATTCTGATTATGTTTTCACATGTCACCCATGTTACCCACTTAACCCTTCATCATTCCCATGCCTTACCACACGTCTTATCCTGGTTAATTATTCTTAATCACGTTTCACATGTTATCCATGTCACCTACTTAACCCTTTATTATCCCATGTCTTACCACATGTCTTATCTTGGTTAAGTGCTTTTATTACATTATACATGCTACCCATGTCTTATGGTTATAATAACATGTTTTACTTAATTTATAATTAAGTACATCTTAATTCACATATACATTGGTTAAGAGAGTAACTCCCTAAGTATCAACCCCGTAGACCGAAACCAACATCAGATTGACACTCAGAGAATTACTCAAATCAACCAGTCTTATGTTATGTCATTCATATAATTGTAGTATTGCAAGAACTCCCACATTAGATTATCGTTTTGCGGTTGCTGGATGTGCCGGGTGGTTCCGGGCAGGCTTATACCGCAATCCAAATCTAACCTCGTGTCTTTGCATTATCACTCATCTAGTTTCTGCCTTTGACCTCTCACATTAGATATCGTTTGCGATTGCTTGACATTTCGGGCGGTTCCGGGCAGGCTTACACTGCAAACCTATCTAACCTCGTGTCGTAGGCGTTCATTATTACTCAAATCATGGATTATAGTGATTCCCCGTTTACCCATAAATTCCAACCCAAATATATATGACAAATTCTAATCACTTTATGCCTATAATCTCAAGTTTATAGGTTTCACGAAATTATAACAAGTTTACACCCAAACCCCTTTTATGCCAAGTCTCATGTTTGCATGTTATACAATTTTTCCCAACCCATAGCCATCATCAATTTATGCCCAATTACATATTATTACATTATTCAATATTTTCCCAAACTTTTCCCCATCGTTCAAGCGTCATACGTACGCGAATTTTTCATAATATGTTAGGCTCGAAGTTAGCCTAACGTCATAAAAAGAAAAAGGAAAAGGAAGAGGGAAGAGAATCATAGTATCAAAACAGGCCTAAATATACGAACACAAACAGGCATGAACTGATAAAATTGATCAGAAAAGCATACGTTACGAATCAAAAGGTGACAACTTGCAAATTTGATAAGATACATTACATGCATAATTATATGATCACAATTTACAACTTATCATAATTACTTTAGTTTAATTATCTTGTTAAAGCGACGTGAACTCATAGAGATAGGTTTAAAGATTAGAGAATGATTCTGAATTCTGATTTCTGAAGTTGATAAGATAATCCGTTGATGTAGGCTTTGATTGTTGTCTTCCAACTTGAATTTGATTAATTAGGGTGGAGGCTAGGTCAACTTAGAATTTAGCAGCATGGAGGCGCCATTACTTTGCTTAATGAATTCAGGGTTAGGTCTAGGTGTGTTTATATAGGTGTAGTGAGTTAAATAGGGCCTTAGGATTAGGTTAGGATCCATCTAAACCCCCCAAATCCGAAATACACATCACTCAGCCAACCAGAAGTCGCCATGTAGCCCTAAAACATAAAAAATACGTCACAGCCCGTTCTGGCCGCCAGGGGTCGACTCCATACAGGGGGTGTGGACACCTATGTCGACACCCCTATAGGGGGTCGATTCCTATGTCGACTCCCCTAAGGGGGTCGACACCCTATGGCGGGATTTTTCCCGCCCAGCCTCCTTTTTCTTTTGAATTCCGAATTTGATTATTTAATTATTTATTTAATTTCGGGTTTAAGCTTAAATCTTCTAACCTCCATAACTTCTTCATACTGTATCAGTTTTACGCAAACTCGGACTCTATCTCAAGCAGAATTCCGAGACGAACGCAATGGCGTAACCCGTTTTACTTAATTCTTCTTCTAAAAATTAAGTATACTTTAATTTGTTACAATATACCCTAATGGCGCAATGACGCAATGACGAACGCAATGGCGCAATGGTGACAATATACCCTAATGGGTATGACCCACATAGCCATGCTGCCTGCCCGTTTTCTATCATTTCCTGGTTGATGAGACTTGAGGTTACAATACCGTTTCAGAGAACATCACATTAACTTTGAATGCCACATCGTCATATCCTTCAAACCACTAATTGACGTCCATAAATATACTTCGAGTGTTAAGCTAAGAGAACATATCTTCTCCGCCTCCAAACTTGGTATATTTGTAAAAATCAACATACGCGATCGTCAAGAAATACTCTATCATACATTCGTCTATACAATTCATCCAGGAACATGATGAACCGAAGACACTCTCCTACCACATCCTATATAAGAATCACCCCCAAGGATTAATAACGAGTAGTCCTTGCAATCCGAAGATTTCAATCACGATGGAATCAAAGGTCATTATAACTATGGCGGCAAAACCAGAGAAATTTAACAAGTAGTTCTTCCGCTCATGAAGAACCTCGGTCTTCAATGCTCCATCTTTATAATATCTTTGCAAATTAGTTTCGAGCACAAAGTTCGTCCGAAGTGGTTTTGAGTCTAGTTCCCATCCCAATCTCTTCGAACTAACTCGCCAAAGGTCCATACAATATTCATTCATAGTCGGGATTTTACTATCAACTCAAACAGTATAGATTAGTACTTTGGCAGCTCAGGTCCCTTTTATTTAAGATCATTCATTTAAAATCAATTTATCGATTATTACAAATCAATTATATATATTTATCTCAACACATTTCTCCTGTTTTCATTACTTTGAAAACAGTAATCAGTACTTATATTTAAACATATTTACCAAACTCCTTCCCTTATTTCTTTTATCCCAAAATATTGCTTTATTTCACAAGACACTCTTTTATTTCTAATATATTGGAAATATCATTGTATATACATTTAACTAATCAGTATGGTTTAATCGCCAAATTTTATCTAAGTCAAAATAACGTCAAGCGACATATTCTTATAATATAACCACGACGGTTAACTTTATCTTTAAAACTTTTATCAATTATAGTTTACAATCTTGCTTATGGAAATTATAATTCTATTCCTAATATTCAATTTCAATCAAAACCCATGTAACCTTTTATTTGCATTTCCCAAAACCAAACCATTGAAAAACAAAACTATATTTTTAGCTTTATAATAGGCGCATTCCAAATTCCCCTTAATATTTCTTTATAGTGGAAATATCACTATACTTCACAAACATATTTATACTTCTTTATTTTGGAAATATCGTTTTATATTTCAATCCCTTTTTGTATTTCCTTTGCTTCGGAAATGCATATATTATCAAATTTTCCTTTACTTTGGAAATAACGTTTTATTTACTTAACCAAACAGTATAATCTAATTTTCACTCTTATACGTGGACCACAACAATGTCAATAGGCACGTTGTTTATGAATTCAACAATTTATTTTACTTCCAGACTTCGGGTTAAGGTTAATGATATCGCTTATCGAAATATTATTTTAATTCCAATACTCATTTCCGTTTCAGCACTTGCATGTCCTCTTATTCCATCTTTTCAAAATCTCAATTATTTACTTATTTCCTTAAATAAGCGTATTTATGAAAAATACCATTTTCATTACTTAGAAAATAATGCAATTATAAGTACGGTCATACTTTATTTAATTCGAACAATGTCATATAATACATCATTCATCATAAAAATCAGTAGTTTTATTTTATTGAACCTTGCAAACCAAGTTGCAATATTATTTCTTTTATGGAAACAATCAAATAATTCCAACATCTTACCATTACAAACTCATACCATCCTCAGGTAATCCGGAAATCGTTCATGTTGTTATTACCTCTCAGACCTTGATCGATAACGTACATATCTTCGGATAGATGCAAGTTCGTAACTACAAAACCAATATTACTTATCAAACAAATCTTATTTTCTATATTTCATTAGCGATATGGTTTTATAAACCCTATTCTTGTTTTTAAAAACCTCTGTCACTTGCGACCATTTATACTTAATTCACTGATTAAGTAAAGTATTTAATCAAAACACTTGTCTTCCGTTTAAAATCTCTTTGTACAATTCCAGTTATAATTTGGATTAATAATCCACTAACCAAATACTTTTCCAAAATCATTTAATAATTTATTTATAAAACTTAATTTGGATTCTTTTATTAAAAATCCAATTACATCCCTTTTGATCACAACGTTTACTTAGTTCAATCCTTAAGTACACGTCGAAGCTAAAATCATAGCCTTAATATTTAAAACTACATTTAAAACTTGGTTTATAAACTTGGATTCAATATAAAATCCCAAAAACATATTTCTTTAAATTCTTACAAACCTCCTTTTTATCTCAATTATTTTTACTTAATTCGAATATCAAGTAAAATTTTTATTTTTAAAACTATTGCATTGCTTTAAACCTCTTTTATAGCTTTGCTTATAAACTTGGATTTTATTATAAAAGCCCATTCACGGATTTCTTTCAAAATCCAACTAGACTTCATTATAAACCCGATTATCTTTATTTAAAAAGTAATCACTTTAATAATTATTAATTAAAATAATAACTAATTTCATCATTAACCCAAATATAAAAGTAGTTAATTTAGTTATTAACTTAAAACAGAATAATAAATTTCTGCTAAAAAGTTATTAGAATAATAATTAATTTTAATAATCATAAACTGCTCGACAATTCTCTCAAATATGGCTAATTCAAGATTAATCAACCTTTAAGAACATTCGTTAAGTTTAACGATCGTTCGTAAAAACTATTTCTATTAGATTAATTGAAAAACATACTAATCTAATAATCAATCTCAAATAAAACAGTTGACTTCGTCAACTAGAAATCATCGGTTAATTCATTAACTGATTTCCATCAGCCCTTTCTATAATATTAATTAAAAAATTAATTAATTTAAATAATATCACTTAATTGTTTTCTCAAAACTATTATTCCAAACCAATAATCGTAAGGTTAACTTTTACTTCATTGCCCATAAAATTTATTAAACATCAAAGCAGGTTATTTATAACTCTAAGAAATTAATTTATAAATAAAACATTGAATTTTATAATAATAATAATATTATAATAATAATATAAAACTTTGCTTTAGTTCTAAAAGTAAATTTTATAACTTCGATTGCGTCAATTTGGTTGTTGATAATCAATGTCTAAAAAGATGGATTTTAGGTCATTAGTTGCCAACCACTAAATCAATACTGTCTATTGATTAAAGCACAACAATCATTGAATTCCAATTCAGCGATCAACATCCAATAATCAATCAACATTCAATCAGTATATAACATTATTTGGGATGAACAATTCATATATATAATATTAAAGACAAACAAGATACAATTTATTTGAGGAATCTAGTTGGATCCCTCCAACCTGTTCTATCCTGCATCACAGTTCATAACATCATATTATAATAAATATTGTAAATTAAATCATCCAATTCAACAAAAATACAAATGTCGACAACCATCAATAATCATCCAAGGCACCTCATCGTCCAATTAATACTATTAACTAGGAATTTTAATTATATGAATTTAACACATCACAGAATTCCAAAAAGCATGAGAGTTAACTCACCGTTTTATTTTTGGTTGATGATTCGCGTTGTTTCATATAATTTTAAACAAGCATTTAAAATTACATGAAATTCCAGTCGTCCTTATCCGATCTCAACAAGCTCGACGAGCCTTCGTCTCTACGATTCCAACAAATCGAGTTTTGTTCGAACCTGATAAGGAACAAATGAGTTATGCTAATTATAAGTCTTAACTCGATTTGAAATAAATATGCACTTAACTAAAGTTAATAATTAAATATAATTATCATCAGTTACCCATTAATTACGTGATTAAGCATCAAAACCATCGTTCCCAATTTCTTGAAACCCTATACCACCATCTGAATAAAACACGACCACCATACTTCCTTATCGCGCCACCATCAGTTACCCAGGATCCACCTCGACCGGCAAGTCGTCACCAGGCCACCAAGTCCCCCCTTAGCCCAGAACTTCGACCATCCTAGTGCACCCAGCTCTCCAAAAATCGCTGCTTTCTAGCATCTGTTTAACTTCCAAAATAGCCACTATCCAACCATCATTCATCTAGCCACCACCACCGGTGGTCGTGCATTCCCACCACTGAGACTTTTCCTTCAGGGCCCCCAACCTGAAACTCCCTCCATCTTCCTCAATCGATCGAAATTCGATCGATCCCCAATAGAACAACAACTCCGATCATCTCTTTCTCGTGACCTCCACAGACAATATCAGGCATTTGGCCCAAAACCAAAATTGTCCGCCTTCGTCCCTCTACAAATCTCCTTTAAACATCATCACCTAAAACATACCCCAATTTCTCGAAATGAGTGGAATATAAAAGTGACTTTGTCATAGTCTTTGGCGATTTCCGGCCAACCCAAGCGGTCGTTGACCATGAAATTTGGTAAGTAGGTCCACCACTCCATCCCCGACAACTTTTCAGTCGGAGGCTTCGAAAAATTCTCAACAAATTTGGAGATATAAATTAAAGTATGGATTTGCACTTAATTGCAAATTTACAGTTAATTTGGGGATTTTGCTGGTGAAATTAGAGTTAGGTTAGGTGTATATATAGCGAAGATTTATATTACTGTATCTTGAAGTGACTAACGATATTTTATTGAAAGCGACTAACAATATTATATTCGTGCCTATCACCATTTTCGATTGATGTTTATCGATTCGTATGATCACATACGAGCTCCATTCACGACAAAAATGGACATCATGCTATAATTTGATATATTGGATCCAATGAAACTTGTTTCATCGATATACGAATCTGTTTGCAAAAATAGCGTTAGTTTGTGGTCAAATGGTTGATTTATTTACATTTAATTTTCGTATGCTCACAAATTAACTTCGATTGACACGAAACTTTAAATCGAGCAATAATTTTCTATTACGGGTTTATTAAAAAATATCATTGAAATGTGAGGTCGTTTGAATAAGAGGCCTTTTAAAGATCCAAATTAAATGAAAATAAATTAATTTTAAAATACTTCGAAATAATAATAAATTATTATTATTAAACGTATTCAAGCAAAATTTCATATAGCTCAAAGATAAATAATTTCTGATTTCCAACATTGAAATTCCAGATTAAAACGATATTAATTTCATAATAAAATTCCTTTTGTTAATAAAATAAATCGTTATGGTTCATAAATGAATCCATGGTGACCTTTTGAAAATTTGATTTGGACATAACTAAAAATCTACAAGATAAAATCTAGATTTTCCTCTTTCATTAGAAAATTATAATCCAATAGACCTAGACGATTCTTGTTTCAATAAATTCTAACTTATATTAGATCCTGTATATTCATTTAAAGTTCAAAATGTAATATTGCAAACTATCGCGATGTTGCAGGTTTGTTTATAATTAAATTTTAAATTATACGTTCAAATGTCTTTTAATAAACGAATTCGTTATTATAATTCAAAACCAAACTCAATTAACTTCTTTCACATTGTCCGATTTATATAGTATTACAAATTTAATCTTTTCCAACTATTTCAAAATTAAATTATTATTATATTATTTATATCAATAAAATATTCAAAACCATTAAATTCACGTTATTTACATTCCAAATCAACATTTAAAATCAATTTTAAAAGTTCAGCTAAAACAATTAAAAATCTGGGTCATTATAGGAAGTCTCATTGTGATGGTTCTCTTGAAAGTATCTGTTGGGAATCATTAGTCAAAACAGGAGTGGAAACTAAAATGAAGCTCCTAACAATGCATAGAGACCAAGATAGAAAGAAGATAGATCTTATACGAAGATGAAAGTTAGCTTAGCATGTCTATCCTGCGACATGTAGGGAAATTCGTTAGGATATATCATCCAGCTGAAGTGAAACATAAGTGCTTCAATTTCTTTTAACTTTATCACTTAAAGAAAGATTATCCAATATTGTAGTGGGGTGGGTAAGTGATGATAACTTATGTCATATGAGCATTACTAGGCCTAACATGCCTAGTTCTCAGGAAAAATGAAAGGAGTTTATGTTGATGGGGGTACACTTTATTTTTGGGGAACCCCTCTATTCTTTTTTATACTTGAGAGGTTATTATTAGTTACTTAGTAAAATGCTAAACTTGACACCTTCCTTCATTGGTAAATTTTTCGATAAAGATTAACCAAATATGAGTAGCTTTAGTTGTAAAGATGATGTGAAGCGATTGAGAACACTACCATTCGAACTTGATGCACGAGCTTTCAATTTGAGTGAAGTTGGTGAACGATGAAGTATGAGTTGGATTTATATCCAAATAGGGCTCGATAAAGATAATTGGCTAGTAATGAGCGGAGACTAAGTGAATGACCGATAAGGATTTGACTAGAGTCATTTTTGTTAGGATTGTTTTTCTTGGTGCTAATAAAACTTAGGTGATGAGAGTCGTTGCTTATGCCCAAATGGACATTTTCTCAAAATCAATCCATTTTAACCACTATATGTTGGATCTTGATCCATAGTGTGATGGTATAGTTTCTAAGTGATTTTCACTCGTTAGAAAGTGGTTTTTCAATTGATTCGGATTTGCCAACATTTGAGTAGGATTCTTGAGATGGCTGAGTGATTTTCAAACAATAACCCCATCAATGGATGAGATTTCAATAATCGGGCCAAGGAATTAAATCGAGGTGTGTATGATAAGAGTCAAATGACCGACCATAGTTTAATAAAGACATCTTATTTGCAAACAAAAGGATTGGGATAATGGTCGTGTCATTTTGTGTGATCTTTAATCATTGTAAGTTATAAATATAGTATAGTCAAGGTTGCTTGGGATAAATTCGAGAAGGATGTCATTGATTGGTTTTATGGTGACTCACCTAGTTTTCTAAGTGATGAGATGGTACTAGCATTGTAGAGTGTTATTATGCACTTAATATATAATCCTTATTAAAATTATGCGTTTGAGGTGAGTGTGAACCCGAGCAAACCCGAGCATATGCTTCATTAAATGTTGGTTTAATTAATAGATTTTTCACTTTTAAAGAATGAGTTTTGTTAAAATGAAAAGTTAAGGCTTATATTTGTAGTTTTATTTGAGAGTTCTTTTCATATCAGAAGGTGTAATATTCTTTCATGTGTTTTTATAAATAGAAAAACAATATTTACGCATTTTGTTTATCTTGAATGTCAAATGGACTCATTGGAGCTTATGGCTGACATGCACATTTGACTGTTAATTAGTTACCATGTGTGTCGGTATTGACTCTTTATAAATTGTCCATGGCTATATATGCTATTTGTTGCTTGTCGATTACCTGATTGCATGGTAGTTGTATATTGATTGTTGATGGTTATTATAGCTTGTTGTTGTTTGCCATTACTCGTTTTGCTTGCTACTATTTGACATTGTTTGTTATTATTCAATTTTGTTGTTGGCTAATTATTATAATCTTCTTGCATGTTTGATAGTTTGTATGCTTATTATTATTATTATTGTTTTTGTTATTATTATTATTATTATTATTCCTAGTCATTGTTTGATGGTAGCTTGTTGCTTCTTCTTATTGATTGATTGTTGCTTATTTTATGTGTTTGATTGTTTATATGGTGATTACAATTTCATAATTAAAGCATGTTCTACAAGGGACAATGATAGCAATCCGAAATAGGTCATATATCATCCACCCCCATTATGGGCTTGATGTGTGATCCATACGAGTCTCCTGCCTTTTGATGCGAGTTGAAGCCTACAGTATATCATGATAGTTTATTCTTTGGTTTATACTCTATTAATCCGCACTTTCACAAAGCCGTAACAACTAATATTTAGCTAAATAAACTTTTCGTTTATTGAGGCAGGAAGCCCAAAAGGACGACCGATTCTCTCACAAATCAAGTACATGCAAGGTATAAAGCTAATAAAAAGCAGATTTACTTAAATGGCATTCTGGAGTTGACTAAGTATGGATTTGTGCCTCCTCGAGCAGGGGATCGGTACCTATTCCTTCCTTAGTATAGAGGATCAATATAGGTCACTGATGACACCCAAAAAATGGTATAACACACAATGAGTTCAATGACAGTCAAACTTAAACAAAATTAGAAATGAGATATAATAATAGAAATCAGTAGAAAAGAGAGACAACGATTTATAATGATTCGACGTTGATCAATCCATTTCCACTTAAAATATTAGATCACATTATTGCTGAAAATTATAAAGCACAGTGATTGGATTGGTATTACTCCGAAGTAAGATAGTACAAAGTAATAAAAGTCCGCAAAAGATTCATTTATTTGCTGGAAAGGGGATATTTATAGTTGCAGTTCGAGCTGGAAAATAAGAAGAATGTTGGATAGGGAGTCTCACAGGCACAGGGCCTAAAACAAAATATCACTCAGACCGTTACCGATCCTTCAAATTTTTGACTTGGAGCCTGCGAATCCGTTTGTGGATCCCTTCGGTTGTTCTCAGTTGTCTAGTGAAGTCTTATAGGATTTTGACCTGAATTCGTTGAGTTATCTTTCTTAGTTAGTCGGAGTAGTGAAAGTTGTTTCGAGTTGGATTCGTACCGAATTGGTTAATGGGAGTCGTACCGATCTGGCTACTTGAGTATCCGGAGTTGCGTTGATCCAAAGGCGGAAGTTGTATCGATCCCTCTATGGGTTTCATTCTGACCCGAAGGTTCTGATTCCTACACATCTGATTTGGTAAGGATCAGAAAAGTGTGGATTTGTGAATTCCTGGTGATCGCGCTGTGTTGATAACATGTTTTTGGGTGATTAGGCCTTGCCGGTCACATGTTTTCTAGAGTGATCGATTTGATTGTAGAGGCTATTTGATTCTAGAGGCGATCGATTGGCGTAATCTGAGTGATCCTATGAGTCAATAAGGCCTTTTATAAGTGATCAGCTGATGCCTGAAGGAAATCGATCCGAGTTGATTTCTGATTCTCAAGTTATTCATCAATTCCGATGCTTAGTTCATGCAAGTCTAGATTGCTGCTGATAGTTGGGCCAAAATGCCGGGTAACATTTGCCTTCCAAAGTACTTCTTGTGTGAACATGACATACTTTGAATCGAAATATGTTTTTACCTATTGTAACGGTCTCCAAGTTGCGCTCAACGAATGGTTATGATCTTTCCTTTGAGTAGTGTACACCAAGGGGTATGTCAGTTTTAAACAATTATGAAGCTTTGTCGAACTCCAATGATACAAGCATGCGATTCCAGCTTTGTTTTATCGTTTTGATCAATTTGAACTTAATCATTTGGATTGGAATTCATCTGAATTTTTTCAAGTAAACATGTAATCTCTGTCGATTCAAGAGATTAAATATTAGCTGTCGAATCTTTCTTACACTTCAGGGTAAGCAAGTCCTTACCAATTTAAAGTCACATATACGCTCACATGCCCGTACGTGTTTTTGTGCGATACATCCAATTTTTTTAATAAATAAGAGTATAGTAGTGCATGTCTATGCATATGGTTATATGTGACAATACACAAGGTTTATTTGAGTTCGAGCATCAAACGTGCACTCTGAAATTGTGTAGTCTATTTCTTATTAGTGAGTACACGATCGATGTTCGATTTGAGATAGTGTCAATGATCAAAGACTTGGAAATTATTGTATATAAGAGTGCATATGAATTAAGTTTATTGCACCGATCCCCCCTTCCTTTCCTTTTTTATAATAAATATCATAAGGATCGGTAGGGATCAGTGTCAATCCTTATACTTAGAGTGTTTTGAGTTTTTGCTTCTTCCCTACCCTTGTATATAAAGCTGTTTCCACCTTCCCCCTTCCACATTTTTTTGTATTCGCCCTAATTGAAACATATGAACCCAATTTCCTTCCGATCTCGATTTCAATCGTCGTGATCCTTTATAATGCAATGTTTAATCACCACCCACCACCACTTCCTCGATTTAGACCATGAATAAGATCTTCTTAGTGGGCTTCTTCTCCTTATCAGTCAGATCAAGTTATAGTTTAATGATTTTGTAGGGAATTAGTTAAGGGGATATTGGTTGGATGTGGATGATCGCTGTGAGGAAGAGAAAGTGGAAATGATGAAGTTATAGAGTGGTTGAGGAGATGGTGGTGCCTAAAGTTGTCGTGAAGAAGGAATGGAGGAAGAAGGTGTTAATTCAAGCAGGAAAAAGGAGAAAGGAGGAAAAGGAAATGGATAAGAAGGAGAAGAGGAGACAGTGGAATCCGATTATCTCGGATAGGAAATTTTGGATGTTGGAATTCATGGAGAAAGAGATTGGTAGGAAGAGAGAAAGAGAGAGAAGAATGGGATTTGCAAAAAAGTTGGATCCAAAGGAGAGTTAGAAAAATTTAGATCCAAAAGGGAGTTGAGATTTTTCGAATCCGATGCATTCACATGATTGGATCGTGCCGATGCTTTATTTTGGATTGGATCGAATTTTGGATTCAAAAGTGATCAGATCAATATTTATGAAGTGTGATGGTCGACTTGACATATTCTACGTTTAAGTTCACGGTTCCGTGGTCGTCAAAATATCACTTGAATCGACAATTTATAAAAATGGGCATAAATATCACATTAAATCAATAATTTAGTCATGCACATAGGATAATGCATAAAACTAGACTATGGACACATGATTGAACCGTTGATTCAGAATTTTGATTTGATCCTCGAGGAAACTCTACGATTCGATCTAAGTGTTGGAGAGACGATCAACATTGACGGTCGCTTTAGTTATGAAACTGAAAATTGTTATTAAGTTTTGCAGTTTTTATTTTAACTACATGGGCATGCATGACACTACATGTTCCATGTTAGTTTTGCGCTACACCGAGGGTACAAATTAATCGTGATAACTACTGTGATTGATTATGAGTATAGTAAATTATAGCTACAAAAAGATCAGGACGACTCTAAGGCTTGGAGGCCGATATTTCAAAGTTGAATCTAGAATTTAGCTATTTAGTGGATGGATCGAACCCGTCAACTAGCAACCACTCAGATTTTGAGGGGTCCATCCCTTCTTAACAATCAAGTCAACTTGAGGAACTTACTCAAGAAGAGAATCTCGTGGATCCACAACCGATAAATCATCTCAGTGGTGAATCGATCATTAAGGAAGGCTAACAAGAGGTAGAAACGGGCCTGTAAGAGGCCGGAGAGGTAGGGATTGATCAAAAAGATGTTCCACCAGCACTGGAACTTTGGAGTATGTAGTAATTTTGGAAAATCCTCCAGATTCGGTCGCTTCTAGAATTGATTAAGCTATGCTACCACAAATTTGTGTGAAGTATGACATATCACCGGACGACGTTCAGGTTCATGGTCGCGATGATAGGGCGCACACACCCCTGAAAGGGTTTATAGCTCGTAACTTGTATATGTGTTCCGTCGGGTGAGTGCCTCCTTCATGCCTATATATTCGGGACATGCTATACTACATGCGAATGATGCCCACACAACTTCATCCCAACAGATATGCTTTTTTCATGAAACCTACCATTTGTATGTTAAGAACATAGGTCTAAAACTGATAGGGGACGATATCATATATCTTTACTTGTTTAAGTATCATAGCATATATCCGTCTCTCATGTATCTCAAGCTTATCCTAACAGTAGGATCATCTTGAGAGTCTGGAACAAGTTAAGTTATTTTAAGCACGATTGGTTCTACATGCACTACCCGTCAGGATTTGCAAGGCGACGTTTAAATGACATAAGTGTCACTAGTACAAAATAGATCATTTACGACGCCTTATTTGCGTCGGTTTGGCTAAAAACAGTAGCACATATGGTTATGTGCAACTGTTTCAGTTACAAACCGTAGCAGGTTGTTAGGAAAAATATGTAGAAGACAAATTTGCGATGGTTTTCTTTAAAAACAGTAGTAAATATTTACAATTTGCGACTGTTGTATTCAGATCCATGGCAAATAAAATAGGGATGGGAATGCTGAACTTCCATTTTGCGACTAGTTAAATATAAAACTGTCGCACATACGTTCTTGTCTGGGTCCGTGCCGTACACCAACTTCACCTTTCTTTAACCTAAATTTTTTTCAATCGAACAAAATCTCCTGCCCTAACGTCCAGAGAACTGAGTTCTAGATTATACTTCAACGATTTGTAAATCGTCGTCCGATCTATTCACCATTGGATCGCCTGCCCTAACCAGCCATCTCAATCCGTCTATATTGCGATTTTCGATACTCACTGAGCTATCACACGTTCCGGGTAGTGTTTCTATATCCATCAATCGGTGCTTCAATCTGCGATTCCTCGCATTCGACGAGAACTTCCTTTTAGACTCCGAGCTTCGAGACCCGTTCCTGTAAGATCTGAGGAGGTATTGCTTCCAGCTGGAATCAGGTTTTTATTTCTTCATAACCCTTTTATTTCACGTTTATAGTAGTGAAGAAAAATCCTTCCTCCTAAGATCGATCTTCTGAAATCACTAGTTCGTCTCAAAGCAGTGAAGTTGTATATTTTGCGTGTGTTTCATTTTATGCAATTCTCCATGTTATTCGATACCGTGATTATTTTCCCCTTTTTCAATTTATCGTGATTGCCACCATTTTACTTTATACTTTTTTTCCTACCGTTCAGTTCTTCTCTTCATTTTTATGCCTTCTTCTGACTCAAAGATCTTACATATATTTCAATGCTTCTTTGTAAATATAGTGTAATTAAAAAATGATACAGATATCCTACGGTGCTTAATTATGATCAAAACTCGTATTACAAAAGAGTAAAATAAAATAGATATATAGGACTGTAGCAAGCTTGGTCTAGACTTTAATATTTGTTATATTCTCGTATTTTGATCAGTATTCTATTACAGTAGCCTCATTAAGTGGTTAAGAGGATGAAGGTACGTCCTTATATTTGGGTTGTACATATTTTTTTAATATATACCAGACCTTGAAACTCATGTTATTTACAACTAAGGGTACTGTTTAACCCTGAGTACACATTTTGGACGTAGATGACACATGTTATGTTTGAAGAATCGCTATACTGAAGCCAATTTTGAGTTGGATTTTCCTGATATGGAGATTTTGTGATTGGATATGTTTTCATTGCATGTTTGATATAGATTAACGATTGAACCAAAGAAATATAATATTCAAGACTTAATGATTTCTCTACTTCATAGCTCAAATTCTGGTTTAGAATAGCATCTGGAAATTATAATTCCCTCAAAAAGCATGACAGTTATATGCAAGTTTCAAGCACATCTCAGTCATCTAACGTTATGAATTTATTTAGTTAACTTCTATGAGACATTCGACCATATCTTATAATCATGTAATTTTAGCCAGTTAACAAGTTTGGGTTATTGTTTGATGTTAACTAAACCGTCTTATGGCGTTAGTATTGTAAAAAGCTCTAACTATAAGTATACATGCTCTGTACCCATTTTTTCTGGAGTCTATGTTGATGCATAAGAAAATCTCTAGCATTGAGTGGTGGTTCAAGGAGGGAACAGGGAGAAAAATAGCGTAATCTCCCACTTCTCCAGCTGTGAGTAGGGATTTGCGTATGTAATTTTTTTTTATTACAGGCTATAAACAAGGTTCATCTCCCTGTTTATAGTGTTCTAAGAATGATTTATACTTTTACAAAGAGTATAATCGTGGAAAAAATATATGATTTACTGTGTATTAAGAATGGTAAAGAAATTCTACATGTATGAACCTATTAATAGCTTTGGTACATTGACCATTGACCATGAAACAATTTATTAAACATGACACGTCATTTAACATTATGCCTCATACTGCATTTCTAGTCGAATTATTCAAACTATAACTTCTATAAATGCACATTGTTTCTATCCTATCTTCTTGTACACTGCAATATTTTGTGCTTTACCTGATTCTAACCATATATACCTGGTTTACTCACACTCTCCATATAATGGTGTCAAGGTTAGTAGTTGTTCATTCGACTCTCCTCTTATATATGTCTGTGTGTATATTGTTTGTTCAGTATAAGTCTAATTGTTACGTGCATGTGCGACAGCATCATCGGTTGCAGGACAAATGTGTCTAGGAATCCAAACAAGGAGAAACTAATAAATGGCTACTTATTCCCTGAGGTGATTTTTTCTTTCTTTTTATTTTTCTTCTTCTTCATATTCACAAAATAAATACGAAACACTTTTTTTTATTAGATAAATAAGAGAAGAATGGAACACAAGAAGAAGCATCCTAAGGCAAATGTGACTAGCTTGGGAATTGGGGGCACAGCAGAGTCAATACCACTAATTATGGCTTCAACCATGGCTGAGGTAACTCCCACTTTCCTGATAATTTTGGCCTAATTAGTAATTAGTGAGGGAAAATACTTACTGAAATCAGACACATAAATGATGTGACAATGATTTCCTTGTAAATATTTTAGTCTGCTTTTCCTGTACAAATGTTCATAGTTGCGATTTTCCATGCCTAGAGTAATCATGAGTAGAACTCCATCAAATTTACATATACAAAATATTAATCATTGCAATTACGATGTTTGTGATAAATAATAGATAAATTCTTGTACAAAAAATATTATTAGTTAACGCTTATTACATGATGTTTCACTACCAAATTTTAAGTTTGTCTGATGCTAAAATAAAAATAATTGCATTTACTGTTTACTTTCCAAAACTATTTTTTCCAGATATTACAGTTGTCTTTTTTCAGTGCATTTTCTCCCAAAAAATTATTGATTTGCGTCTAGGTTTTGTTTATTCAGTAGTACTATGTTAGCATACATCGCAACAATTTATTTTTGGACAAACTGAATTGAAAGTTATCTTTACCTGTTTTGCATGTGAACTGAAATTACTCTTAGCCATTTAGTTTTCCAAATTTTCCTTTTCACTCTCAGCATGGTTTCTTACTAAAAAGGCTAAAGAAAAATGCATGCTAATGCTAAAGCTTTTTTGTATAAGTTCTTATCCTCTTTTATTTGTTTTGCAATTTCCTATTTGTTATTTGATGATACTGTTAACTAGAATTTTGGAATCTTTATATTCTCCCATTTGCTGGATTTCACGTTTCATGTGCGTAGTTAGTGATAAAATTGTAATTAGGGATATATTATTTTAGCATAAAATTTGATGCCAATCAGAACTAGTGATAAAATTGTGCTAACATATTGGTGGTTGTGCGTGTGTGGTCATGCGTTGGAGAAACATGACAAAATTTGAGATACATTTACAGCAGAGTATATTTGTTTCTTTGCAGCCATACCTAAGGATCATAATATATTTTTCTAACCTTGACCATTTTATTTTGAATGTTCATAACACAACAATGCAGATAAACGTAGATTCAATGGTAGCACTACTGGGCACTCTAGAGAGTGCAGCTTTTGCCTTGTTTATGAATGGTAGTACCACACTAGCAAAGCTTGCAAAATACATTGACATATAATACTGAGAAAACAATGCACAAAAAAACTACCCAGAAACCTTACTTGCTTACTAGTGTAACATGCCAAAAACACAAGTACATTCGGACGTAGACAAAGCCATCATCATTTAAGACACTTATAATGTTACAGTAAGCTAATTGAACTTACTGCCTATACATGAAAAAGAAAAGAAAAAGAAAACTTATCGGGCACTCCAGACGAGATTATTCCTTTGTAAAAAAATGGATTCCAAGTAAACTGAATGATAAATTATGTAAAGTGAACAAGTATCAGTTTACCTTTATTTGATGTATCAAAATGAACACTAACGCTGTTCAATATGGACTTTACTTCTATTTACCTTTTTAAGCATATCCATGCCATTTAGCTCTACACTCTTGTGTTCTCAGCAGTTTGTTGTTGCTGCATATCTCATGTTGTTATAATTAAACTTATATATATATATATATCTTTCAATAGATATTATGTTTTTAAGCAGAATTACCTTATTTTTGATTGGTCAGACTTTCAGTTTTATTTAATTATTTTAGTTGAGGTTGATCCTTTAGCAGTTGTTGTGGAATATATGTATTCTGGATAACATGTTTGTGTCTTAATTTCAAATTATTCGTAGTGTGATATATTTCAGACATAGATTACCTATACAGAATTCTAAATTTGTAAATGAACAATGCTATTGTGACTTTTTTTTTTAATTTTTATTTTGCGAAATTTGGATTGATATATTGACCAGTATACCATGACTTTAGGTAACATTCCTTCTATAAAGCAAGACATTATTTCTTAAAAAATTATTCCAATGTTTGAGAAAAAATAGAGTAAATATAAATTGGAGCATGATATTATTTTCTTTGTTTTATATTCTCAGGCTCATAATTTATGTAATAAACTAGAAATTTTATTTCTTCTATTGGACAATTTTTCGTTGGTATTTCTAATTGTCTGTTCATTGTTCCAGTCTACTAATTTATATTTATGATTACCAATATGTCAATTTTTGGATGAAACTAGGCTAGATTCAAAAAGTTTCATGAATAGAATTTTATTTATTTATTTTTTAATGCTCAGCATGATTTTATAACTGTTACTCGGTTTGGTATGTGTGGTGCAGGGTTGTATTGATGACAATGATGCCAGGTTGGTGTTTGAGAAGTCTGTTATGAGGGTATAATGCTGTAATGAAATGGTTGCGATGGTTGATGTTGTTCAATGGTTTGGATGATCATTTGGTGATACTGCTGTGTGAATGTTTACGATGTTGCAGGTTGAGTTATATGCTGATAATTTCATTTCAGTTAGCGTTTATTTTACATGAAAGTATAAGGTATTCCACTTCGTATAATTCAGAATTAAATTCCTACATCTTATCCTTTTTATTTGCATAGTTATATGCTGATTATTTAGTACAAAAACCTTGTATTGAAGCAGCCAAAATTTTCTTTTTCTTTTTTAGTTTTAAAAAAAGAGCGCTACATACGATCTCATCTCTATAATAATTTGTGTAACTTACAGGTATTATATGGTCTGCAAGGAATTTGCTGAATTGCTTTAAGCAAGTTATATGTTATGTCATCGTGTTAGTTGATTTTTATTCAAGCATATCTGAACATTATTTTTTCATTAACTTTAGTTTAACCTTCTCATTTTTAATTTATCATCAGTATGCTTTTTAGGTAAAATTTTATGCATTTAAATAAGACCTGGAAAATTGCTGCTAGAAAATGATGCTAACATACATTATGAGCACTTTGCCTAGTTTGGGGAAGGAATGCCAATGTTTATTATGAATAAACCTTGTAAAGAGAAGGAAGCAACTGGACGGTTAAGGGCTGATTCTTTCATTGTGAGCACTATTCCTTAACAAATGCAGGTACTTATTTATGAGCTATCCAGTTTGCGATGTTTTGATTGATGGTTATTCATTTCTTAGTCTGCAACACAGTTTTTAAAACTGAGTTGCATTTTCTATTGAGTTTTTTTTCAAAACATAATAGCAAATGCATCTCAGTTTGCAATGCAGCTACAGTTTTGGAAAACTAAACTAGGTCATTATTTTGTTTGTCATTATAAGCGCATAATTATTTTTCTTGTCGTTATATTTGTCCATCTTATCCATAGATTGGGCCTCGTTTCTTACTTGGACTCCTCAGCTAACGCATGTTCTAAACTTATTTGTGCAAGTTCTGCTTCACCTATCTACTTTACTGTAACCTAAGAAAACTTCACTGATATATTTTTTCTGATAAACTCTGTGATCTGAGACAGATGATAGCATTTTTGGACAACTGCAATTATATTTTGCATTGAAGTAGTAATTCTAGCCCAACGTACAACATTCCTGATCAGTATCTTTGATAATGCATCCTCTAATTTGAAGACCTTCCATGGCTATGCTACTTGAAGTTATCATTCACATATTTTTTTAGACTAATTTCTACATGTATTCTTTTCATTGTTACGCCATAGCATCTGGTTTTATACAACACAAACATGCAGGATTCTGTATTCATCAGGAGCTGCCAGTCATACAGGGGCGATGCAGTGAGCAGCATGACATACAAGGCCAATGCTAGAATACAGGACCTGATTTACGGGTGCATCGGTGGGATCTCTTCCTTACAGTGGCAGGCGAAGCAGCTGCGGACTCAATTGGCCATTTCTCAGGTAGAGATGGTACATTTGAAAATACTTCACTCCACTAAAATAATAGTAATAATGCTTATTTTGCAAATGTCTGTTATTTTCAGGTTGAGGGTGCCTGTTCGGATGTCCTGGACCAGATCCTTCCTGTTGATTAAAAGGCAAAACGTCAATATTTACTGATTAGGTTATAAAAATATTATATGGTGATATATAATCAAATAAACAAGTATTGTACCAATAAGTTGGAGAAGGCGGATGGTATGGCAAAGTTCTGAAGCAAAGATAGCAACAGCAAGGGCGTCCAACAGTTGATATAGTCCGCAAAGCATCTGAGCATACATGCTTTGGTAAGAGTCAGCGTAAAAAATTGTTGTTGTAGGGCTTGTGTACACTGAAAAATATAATTTAGACAAAATTTGAACTGTTCTGACCAATAATTACTTGTTTGCACAGGTCGAGCAACCAGACCACCTGGAGCTTTGGTACAAACAGGAAGTAGAGTACCTTGCCGTTATCCAGGTCTGGAACATAAGTGTCATATATTATTAAACAAGGTGTATATTGGTTTCTTGAAAGAGTTCATGTACTGTTTTGAAAGGGAAGACCATAAAAGATTCATACTTGTTCCCGACTGAAACTAAAAGGCTATAGATTTTGGCGACGATCCAGCTCTTCCTTGATTGTAAGCATTAGTTTCCTTTCTCTTGCTAATGTCCCAGAGTTGTACATGGTACATTAGACAACAATATTTCATATAGAGCTAAAAACTATAGTTAGTAAAACTCACTTAACACTATCGAATGGTTACTTGTTAAGGCATCAACAACAAGAACTCAAATGCTTACATAACTCTTATTCTTTATTTTATTTTCCTTTTTTAGTTTATATTTTAGATGGAAATATATAAAATTGAAATTGGTTTTATATCATATAATTTCTTCCTGAAAATAGCACCATGATTTGTTTTATATAATTATGACATTTGGATAATATTAACAACCATTTTGATGTATACCAGTAGGTTGCATGAAATTTGTTTGTGTGCTTTTATCAACATTCTTTACCATACTGAATGTACTGTTTAAAATTTATATTGATTTGCTAAATAGAATCGACTTGACTTTTTGATATTGATACTGAATATACTGTTTAGAATGATTGCGAGGATGGAAATTTTGTTTGTAAATAATCATAGAACCTCAAAACTTGGTCAATATATCTGGCTATAAACTTTTTCAATATGTACTATCTACTCAAAATGTTAACCTCGTTTATTATAACTTATGAAGCGATGCAGTGGGTCAATTCTATGATAAAAAATGCTCAATAAAGGGCTAACAACAGCTCAACAAACCATTCAGGATCATGATGGAAAATAAGATGGAAAATGAATGCAAAGTTGTCTTGGAGCCAAGAATTATAAGATATGCACAATCCATGTGACTCCCAAGTGTAGGTTTCACTCTTGTTTTTAGATATTTATGACTGCAGGCAGTGTGAAAGTTTAAAGAACTATGTAATGTCCATGTTTGAAGTCATCAACTTTAATCTGAAGTCAGGTTGTGTTCGATATTTATCTATCAATTTAGGGAAATAACTTCAGTACAAGTGTTTAAACAAATATGTATGAATTGTACGCTATCTATTTGCATTAAAAATTGTAAAATATGTTCAATGAAATCTTCAAGCATTATACTTGTTTAATCCTTGCAGTTTTCATTTACATTCTTCTATGTATCTATCTACTGAGATTTCTCCTAGAATGCACAACGAAATGTACTTATGGAATTCTATGCAAGCAAATAAGTGTGAGTCTTTATTTGATGTTTTAATAGTAAAATAGTTTATTTTTATAAGTTCATAAATATAATCCATCAGGAAGTACCATTATTCACGTTTCTGGTAATGAAATAATTTGACACTTGTAACTTGTCCTTGTGTTCATACTTTTTCATGAAATGCAGAACCTAATGGCCATATTGAATTTGATGAACCTATTTACTGCTCATGTTAAAACAGAAAAGGTATGGTATTGAATTATTCTTACCACCAATTATTTTCATGTTCATTCACTTGGATGATTTATCTATTTTTTTAATTAAATTTAGGTGACCAATGATGTTGCCAGTCTTGAAGCAGGTGTTACTTAAAAGGCTGGACATAGTTTTGTAATAATTTATGTTTAACACGTTATATTGTGTAAGTAGATGCATGTATTGGTTAGAGCATAACATTTATGACTTGTTAGGAGTTATGCAAACTAATTATGTTGTATGTTATGCATGTTAGCATTTTTTTTCCGAATAATATAAGATTTTGTGAACTGCTTGTTTATTACTTGTATCTATTAATTTTGTGAACTGTTTATATATTATACAAGTCTGAAAATGTTGAATTGGAATTATAATCTGACAACCATGAAGGCTGAGATAAAACGTGATTGGGTTGGCTCTTTTGAATTAAAATGCAATCTTTTGCGTCTATTTTAATAAAAATTCGTAGCGACAATCAACTTTCTTGCTACGGTTGAAAATAAAACACAGTCACAAATGTCAAACTTATTGCATCGGTTATTTTAAAATATGTCGCATTAGGTCAGAGTTTTAGAGCTAAATATCGGCTTGTTGCTACAGGTATAAAAAAAACTGTTGTGAATAAATTAGTCTACAATGATAGTTATTTTAGAATACCCGTCGCAAGAACGAGAATATTGCAACGGCTTTACAACCGTCGCAATAAGTTTACGCCTGTTGCGATGGTGGCATTTGCTACGGTTGTAGAACAGTCGCAAATAGGCTTAAACAACCGACGCAAATGACCTGTTTTGTACTAGTGTGTATTAATGCCCATTTGTGATGTTTCAAGTTAATTGAGTCGTAAGCTCTAAACTAATCATGAAATCTAAATTTTCTCAAGTATCCCTCCAAGGCCATTGTGTAAAGTGTATTTAAACATGGTGTTGTCCCAAAGGGATGTGGCCTTATGGGAGCTAAGTTGAGCGATACACATTCTTTTATTTTTGATCACCTTCTTCACATTTTAGACTTGCTACTTGAAGGTCGTTCCATCGGAAGCAGATACCATGATAATGCAGGGGTTGGTGAAGGATACGTGCCAAAAGTTGTGCACCCGAACTTTCCCTTGATTGAAGAGGGAGAAGATAAAGCTTAAGAGGAAGAAGAAGGTGATAATGTGGCTGATGAGGAAGAGCCCGCGAGAGAAGAGGACCTGCCATCCATACCCGTTCCTTCTCCATCGACGGGGACAAGGATGAGAGAAGTCGCTAGGTCTATATCCTACGGCTACAACTGGAACAACCACATCGATGGAAATAAAGAGACAATTTAATGATATGAACAAGATCCCGTTATAAACTTCTTCTTTTGGATTAAGCGATGTGAATGTCAAAAGTCTATTGCTGAGCTCTGAGATGATGTCGACTCCGTTTTGTGAAAGGGAGATAACTCCCTCAAGAAAATTGAAAAGTGTTCTGTTAGAGGGAACACTATGATACACACTCATAAGCATAACATGTCACAACTCTTACTTATGTGATGATTAATTGTTTCTGACTCGAGTCTTGTTTTATGCAGGCACAATGGCTCGGGACAACGACAAAGAGAAAGAGAGAAGAAAAGATAAAGGCAAGGATGGGGAGAGAAGCATAGCAAATCATAAAATGCAAAAACTATAAAAACGGAACTAAAATTTTATAGTGGTTCGACAACCTCTGGTAAACATATAGCTTAAGATAATCTTATATTTATATTATAAGATTACAAATATAATTACTTAGTTTAGAATGAAGAGATCGAAAGTTGATGTTTATCCCGGAAAATAACATAGCTTTCGTGTGTCATCCCGAAAGAAGATCCCATTTCTAAGTGTTATATTTATAGGTGCGTCTGAAGTCAAATTGGCTTGAAAATCAACAAACCCGAAAAAGCATGACATTTGAGCGCATGAATTTGAGAATGGATTGCCTAAAGTGGGCCTAAATAGGCACCTATTCAGATTGACTCCAATGCAAAAATGATATTGCCAAGTGGAATGATCCAGATGGGGTATTACCCATAGCCTCTAGCTCGGGTCGTCATTGGTCGCTCCTTTATTTGCCTCACCATCTTCAAGTTATCGAGTGATGAAGTTGAGTTTTAAGCTGAAACGCATTGGATCTTCGCCGATTCAAAGTCTATTTATGATGTCACTCGGATTTCACCAATTCAAAATTCATTTCTTAACCAAAAGTGCATTTATCCAACTCTAGAGTCTAGTTTGAGGGTGTCCACTCAACCATAGCTCCATATCCTAGTCCTGCTCGAGTTTTGAGCTATCCGATCGTTTATCCAAGATGTTTGCCATGATAATTAAACAAACTAAGTATCTAAATCCAATGTGTATCGTTCTTATTAAAAGGCAGGTTAATAATTATATTTCTAAGTATTTTAAATATAACATTTTGCATATCTATACTATATTATAATTAGTGGGTTAGGCTTCTGGAGCTATCAAGGCATCCACGTCAACAAAAAGCTGAACCGTCTCTCTGAAAAAATTAATCTGTTAATTCCCGTCCTTCCCCTTCTTGGTTTTTAACCCTGTAATTTATAATTCCACCTTTTAATGCTTTTACCCATCCCGTATTCTCATTCTACCTAGGGGTGTAAATCGGTCGGACCGGACCGGACGGAGGTGTGTTCAGTTTCTATCCTAAAAAACTCGGACCGAACACGGACCAGACCAATTTTTTTCTCAGACAAATGTCGTTGTCCTAACTCGTGTTCTAAATAAAATCGATCGGACATAGACATATGTTTTTCGGATACGAACACGATCGGACTTGGTCGGACATGGCTATTTATATCACATTTTGTACATTTTACTAGATTTTCTCTTAACTATATGCCGAATTACAAGTAATTCGGACGAATTCGGACGAGCCCGGACCGGACATGATTTTTTCTCGTACAAATTTTGTTGTCCTAACTCGTGTTCTAAATGAAAATCGGACGGACGTATTTCGGTCATGGACACGAATGGAGGTCGGGCGTTCGGACAAAATTTACAGCCCTACCAAAACATTCGTCTTCCCACTTGAAGTCTTCTTTCTCGACAGATCTGAATTTTGGCCGAAAATGGAGAAAAGGACTTCTTCCGCCTTCCACCTCTTTCCTTTTTTCCAGCTGTAGCTTAGGTCCATCCCATTCCAATAATAATCCACAACCCTAATCTATGATTACATGCCTGGGACTGCCGACGTATCAACGTTGCTCAGTCGATCGATTGCTCCTATCTGAGGTGAAGTCCTCTATTTATACTTACTATCCTTCTGAATCTATAGCTTTCAAACGTCAGGTATGTTTTCATTTTGGGCGAGCGATGGTCAAATTCTTCAATTTGTGGTGAAAACCTAGCTTTCATGCCATTTCTCTATTTTACTTTCTTATGCTATCATTCTCAGATTGATTTATTTGTACATGTCGTAATTAATCCTATTCAACACTTTGGTTAGACAATACCAACAATCTAAAGTTCCAGAAGTTACATCCGTATATTCTGTATTTTGTTCTCTTTTTATGGTAACTGTGTAGTACATATAAACTGTGCTGGGTTGATACGCATTGTTTTGTTGGTTTCGGTTGGTCAGATCTTATTTTCCTTTTAATATGATTTTGTTTCATCTTTTCATCGAAATTTTTTCATACATAAAGCGTTTGAAATAATGTCTTCTTCTACTGACTTTGTATTTTTATGTTTTCATTTTTTAATTCCTCCCTTTTATGAATTTGATTTATCAGAAACAATGATTTGCCCAACCTTCCCCCACGATGTAGGTTTTAGCTAAAAAGGAATGAATTTGCAGGTGTTGAAAAAAAAACTTTATGCTACGTGATTACATATATGTTATAATTTGGTTGCAGTTAATCATTTCTGCTCAGTCTGATGGTTTCCTGCTTTGACGTAGCACTCCAATTGAAAAAAAAAATCTTTTGAAAACGAAGTAAAGTTTGGCGACTGTGATAGGAATGAGCACTACAAGATAACAAATGTATGTGCGTAAGTCATTTTTGTTATCTTTCTCTATATCAGTTTAAATTTTTGTCTCTTTTATTTCAAACGCCTGTCATAATTTTATTTCAACCACTGCGTTGTCCAGTCCATTATGCGTCATACAAGATGAAATTTAGTTGTACAACTTATGCTTATTTTTGGAATGTTGCTGCCTGTTTTAGAAACTTCTATACACGGTTTGAATATCCAATTTTGCATAGCCACACAATCTTCTGGCTCATTGGATCGACTCTTTCTTAGTAGTGCTTGCAACTGACTCAGAATGTACACTGTAAACTATTTTGCTCGATCCACGTATTAAGTAAAATTGTCAGACGTAAGAAAAAACTCCCATGATTGTAATTGATATTACAAATACTTGCAAACATATCAAGCTTTTGAAAAAATTTATATGCTGGCAAAGAACAACCGATCTAAAAAAGTTTTATGGATTTACTTTCGTCCATAATAATGTATATAACATTTAATATCCTTACTGACACCCCACGTTAAGTAATGGTGAAGGGCAATTTTTTTAGCTCAGTTTCATAAATGAAAACAAACTAGAGATCCTACAAATTGAGGAAAACATCTCCTCTACGAGTTCCAATGTTTATTCATAAAAACTATGATTTAAAGAAACATGATGCAATATGGAATAAAAGTAGAATGACTATAAATATTCAAATTTAGTGGGCCATGCATAAAGCCGAAACCAGGGATTGAGGATGGTAATCAACGAAAAAATTCTATTGGAAATATTATCTTCTCAAAGTTAAATATTTGTGAAAACAACAAAGAGTAAATTGGAGGGAAACAAAGTGTACAGTGTCGTGACGATATAAGGTTGAACTGCAATTAAATATAGGGAAGCCTGGGTAACAAATACTATTAATGTGGTGTTCGGACAACAAACTTGCTCAGGTTGTGTTCTAAACGTGTCAGACGCGTCCAAAACTACAACGGATAAATTGCCCATGTTTCTTGACTGTGCAAAAACCTCACATCGACGACGCCAGCCATTAATTTTTTTGCTCTTTTTAACCCTATTTAACCATTAATTATTTGTTTTTCTCCTTAATTACCCCATTTTTCCTTTTAATTTCTTTGTTTATTTATCCCGTTTAAATGCTCCGTTTGATGCCACAAACGCATGCTAGTTTTAACATTATACCCATTTTAATACCCGTTAAAACATACCGTTACCACTTATCGTAAACACACCTTAATTAGCTCTGATGATGGTAGCTTTTCTTAAACTTTGCATTTGATGCGAGCTTTCATCGGGATGCATTACTGGCATCAGATGCTGGAGGTGACTTTTTGTATAATGTTTTTTTAATTCATGCAACTACTGCCCCATTCATTCTGATCCACTTTTCACAATTTTGCGTTCTTTTGGGAAAAATAGATAATTTTATCTGAACTAGCTGATAGTGAACTAATCTAGAATATAAAATCATGTGAGCCAGATTTGTATACCTTGAGGCAATGTTCTTCAATTAGAGACCAACATCTGGAGTACAAACATTTGCTTTTAGATGGATTGAAGTACTTTTAGGTCATCACCTTTTTTTTACTTTGTGCGACGGTTTTGAAAACAACTGCAATTTGAAAGTAAACACGAGACTCTGTGTTGAATGATTCTAGGAATATTTATGTAATTGTAAACGTTGTGTAAGTCAAAAGACACATTGTAGTACTATGATTTCAAAATTACATTAGAGGGATATAATGTAAACACAACATTGTATTTGTCTGTTGATGATTTTGTTCCATGCATCAGTTGCAATTGATACGCTACCCAAGATGTTGCTATAAATAAGTTTTCATAGTTACGAGTGATCACAACTCATAATTTATTGTTCATGCCCATGTCAATATAAGTTAGTTACTCTCAGGACACCCTTTCAAAATGGATATCGTAATTGTTATCTTGAAATGATATTTACAACAGTATTTGTTTTTCATATTTACTGCATCTCGCTTTGTTTACCTCTACCTTTTTTTCTTTTCAAGAAATACCCATAATAAGTATTTCAATGTTTATAAGATAAGTTTAAATATTTATTAGTTAGCAGGGCTTTGGGAAGGCTTTTGACCAATGTTTGTCAAAACTACACAACGCCTTATCTAATTTACAATATTTTATATGAACTACACAGTTTAAGGGGTCTTCTAAATATTCAAAGTTTTAGGGGTCTTCATACATATTCAAATTTCATAGTGAGAAAGCCACATACGAGAAGAACAAAGAGGGAGTTGGCTATTAAATTTTGAATATTCATTCATGCATACAAGCAAATTTAAATTACATTATATATTGTATTGTAGATATTGATAAATCTAAATAGCTAAGGGATTATTCAAATTGTCTGTATAAGTAAGAGTATTGTGAAATATGCACCCTGAAATATTCGTGAACAACCAATTCATATACCTAACAACCATAACATAGTGTTCATTTGAATATTTCTTTTAGATTCCTTTATTATGCTGCATCAACTACCCGACAGTTAATGGTAATATTGATGTCATAAAAGCAAAAATTCCCACCTAGACTCCTCTTCCTTTATCAATAGTTCCCAAGAATTGTGCCTGATGATTCTTTTTATGCATGGTGTTTGAGTATGAATTTCTTTTGATATGGCATTACATTTCTTTCCTTTGTATAATTTTCCACCTGTGCAATTAACCAATAGTTTTCATCATCTTACATTTTCACGTATTTATCTTATGCTTCACCTTGATCGATTTCTAATTGTCCAGATCTCCACAGTTACAAGCAGTAAATATGTTAAATATTTTTTCATAATATGCAATTATCCAATAGCTTTCATCATCTTACCATTTCATGTGTTTATCTTATGCTTCACTTGAGTCAAATTTTGATTGTGCAGATCCCCTCAGTTTCCAACAGTAAATATGCTTTTTTTAAAGATATATATTATTTTTATGTATTTTTCATTTATGTAATGTTGATGTGTACCTTTAATTTTTAGTTTTTACTTTGTTTGAATGAATAAAAGTACCCAAACATGATATAAAACCTGACCAATTAGCTATTAAAATGGAAGCCGATACTATGAATTTTGCCGAAGGCATTCCCAAAGTATTTTTTTATGCAACTAATTGAAAATAGATATTCTAGGTTAATTGAACCTGCTGATAAAGCATGATAATATTTGATAGTTATGTTGTGATCTAAAGCAGCCAAATTCTTCAATTCCTATTTAAGGCAGCAGATCAAGTACATATAATGCAGAGTCGGAGATTTCCATTATTCCTACACTCATAAATGACAGTGAACTAGACAAAGATGGAAAAAATATCTAACTCTCTCCTTTCACCTGAGTTTTACTTTTATGTCTATTGTACTATATATTGAAATGAATATGTTACACTTTTTCTTTATTATTATGTCTTTGGGAACAAAACTCTCATAATTTTGACGAGTTTCCATTTTTGTATCTTTGTCATCATTAATTTGGCATTTCATTTCCATAAATATTTTAAATCTTTTCGATTATGAGAACACATTTCTTGCATTTAGCTTCCGTTTTCTGTTGTTTCTCCCTGCATTTGCTAATGTGTCTTTCAAAAAATCTATTTTCCATTTTAATTTGATCTAGACAAGCAGTATGTTCTTCAATTCAGACAACTGCTTTCTATCTCAATCCTCATAAACTTTATGTTTCATTTCCAAATGTCCTATTTTCGAACTATTGCGACTTCATCGAATGAGAAGTTTGATTTCCATTTTAGTTTACTTCATATCAGCAGTATGTTATTCAATTAAAAGAGCATTTCTACTTCATATTTTCTAATCTGATTCTCATAATATCTTTATTTCATTCCCAAATTCTTCATTGTCAAATTGCGTAGAAAAGCCGACTATGAAGAAAAACATTAGCACGACTTCCTTAATATCAAGTAGGTCATCAATTTAATTTTCAATATGGAACACCGTTTCTTCTCTAGGAAACCTTTGAAATACAGTCCCGTGAATATGGAAATAGGCGGTGGAAAGGGAAATATATATATCTTTGATTTGTTAAATTTCTTTCCACATTTTGTAAATAATAAAATTTAATAGTCTTCAAGTCGTTGAAGCAGTGTTTCTGTTAGCTCAAAAGGATGGTACTATTAACAATAATAACAAGTATTTTATGATATATTACATTTACTTTGGTATTATTACTTTAGCATGGGTAATTGATAATTTTATAAATGGATAACCTTTTAAACTGATTAAAAGGAGTTATATGAGAATGTTATATACATTCCACTACATTTTGCAGAGCTGTTTATATATATTGATTCTTATTAATTAGTTTTATTTTATATATATCTAAATATCTAAAGTTGTTAAAGGGATATAATGATTGCTCGGTCAATACATAAAGGCCTACTAGATACTAAATGATGCTTTATGAGAATGATCAAATGCCTTAAAATGGTAAGTAGTCATTCATGGAAACCTTTTTTTGTGAAAGTTACGACAAATCTCTGAGTGGCATTGCTTTTTGTTGAAGGGATCAATTCTTAGAAGTCTGTTATTACCATTTTAGGTCATGTCAATTAAGAAATTTCATTAGAGTCAATATAAGTATCAGTAAAATGAGTTTTGAAGCTCAATTCACATTACCAAGGGAGAAAAACGATAGATTAGCTTGCTGAACAAGACCTTGCTTGCATAATTCAACTGTGTTTTTTATTTTCTTCCCAAGAGCCTACAAGTATGAATCCGAACAGTCAGCTTAGAAATATTTTCTTTGTGTTACATGAAAATGCATCTATCTTATTTGCATGCAAAATTTATTTCAACATCTAATTGGGCTTTTAGGGGAAGCTTGATCATGTTTCGAAATGTGAGGATTTTTTTAGGTATATGGAATTATATTATAGGTAGAAAGAAGAATAAAATTATATAGTTTGATGTTTCTTACTATTACTTTTTTTACAATGGTTAAAAACGTCTATTGTACCATATGTATTGCTAGATGTCATTTAGTAGAATTTTGTTAAAGTAGTTTAATTTGAGGTGGCTGTTATCACATTGATGAATTTTTTTTTCCCTTGCAGTTAATCTTTTTAACATGGTAATGGCATGATGTTGCTCCTATATGCGGTCTCAAATAATGTATTAATGGAGTTGGCTTTATTGTCAGCATATACATCATTTTTAATCATTTCATGATGTTTTTAGAGCTTTTCAGTAGTAGCTTCCAACTTTTGATATTTTGTTGTAGGTAATATATTTACCCTTTTTACACATTGTCTTTTTTATTGATTTTTTAATGGATTTGAACTTATGTTATATATATCAGTAAGACAACCATAGAAAACATGAATTGTATTTGATCAACGAATACTTTTTGGTGTAGGTAATCCTAAAATCAGTTCTACTTTTGTATATAGTACAAACACGAGAAGCTGGGTTTGTTGTAGATGGTTAGCAAATAACATGTACGCATACTGTATTACTTTTAGCGGCAAAAATATGGGTTATGTATCATGTGTTATATTTATCAAACAAGTTTATGGACCATTGTTGAATCCATGCTCATCAAACTCTGGTGTTAATTGTATACTAATCAAACTTTGATGAATGCTGCTTATACAAGTGGCCAATTCTATCTTATCCAGTTCAATTGAATGATTGTTGTTTTATTGAAGAACCCGCATTTGGTTTTTCCATGACTTTACGTTTTCATTCATTTTTCAATAACACAAATATTTTTTGTGAATATATTGTCGGTTATTTAAAAAAATGGGTGATTTTATTATTTCTATTTTTGAACATAGTATTTTTTAATGTAAGTTATGTACTATCTTAAAGCCATATGTCAGTTCGCCATCCATTTATCCATTTTAGTGAACTATCAAAATAAAACTGCTAGGTGTTATTTTAATTTCAAATGGTAATACCACTAAAACTTCTCATTTTGTATTTTGATTGAGTTCCAAAGAAAGGATACAAGTTGCTTCGACATTTAAAATAGTCCGTGGTTTATATTTTTCATTAAATATCTGGAAAAGAGCAGAGTTCACACGAGCATTAACATTCTATTTTATACTTGATGTAAGCATTAGTTTAATAAAGTCAAAGTGGTTTAAAAATATGAGTTATATCTTTTGTATTCGAGTGTATTTAATTAATTATATTAACAACAATTTGTTAATAGTGTTTAATAAAAAGCTGTGAAAAAAATTACAATTCAGAATTATATATTTTCTCCTTCGTATCCTAAAAATTCAAAGAATACGGTGTTAAACAAATTATATGACGAGAAGGTATCTATGCAACCTTTTCCTTTTTGATAGTGGGTATTTATGTATCACGCTTTTTCATATTTACACATAAATAAAATTATTTTTGTCACGTCCATGTGCAAACCATGAGTGCACACTTTTAAATTAGTTTTAAATGTGTAAGTATGAGAATACAATTATTTAAAACATTTTTATTGAAATATATATATATATATATATATATATATATATATATATATATATATATGAATGAGGAGCGTTCAATGGCACCCCAAATAGTGAGCACCCCATTTGCCCCCATCTCTCCACCTCTCATTTATTATAAATTATGTTAGTGGAAGGAGAGAGAAGTAGTGGAGGGAGAGAGAAACGAAATATGTGGTGGAAATCAGGGGGCATTTTGGGGTGCTGCACTATTTGGGGTGCCATTGAACGCTCGCCTATATGTATATATCACCAATTTATAACATGGTTATTAGTCTTTGAACCATTGTGCTTCAAATTTCCATTGTGCGTCAAATTAAAACATCAAGGGTTAAAAAAATGAAATTTCAGTATATGGATATTTAAGGGATAATTTCTTGCCTCTATTATCTGTCTTTGGTTTTGATGTTTCCAGGCTGGGGATGATGTTAGTATGCCATTAGGATGATACCGGGCTAAGCAGGATAAACATGTATTGGATTTAACATCTTGCACTTCACATCAAGCAAATATAATGAAAGTTGGAAGGTATCTTCATGCATGTTTTTGTTGAACCCGTGATTTTTTGTTTGATGATAACAAACATTTTTTAATGTGTTGGAAACTGTACTGTTTACTGCTCTTCACATCATATTGGAATAAAAATATTTTTGTCTAATAATGCTCCTACACAGAAATTGAAAATTTACATAAGCATTTATTATTCAAAAATCATATTTTTATTTCATAATCAAAACAGTACAATACTTTCTAAACTCTCAACTATACAAATTTTCACTCATTATTTCAGTACAAATGAATCTCACTACATGTTTCACTCTCACTCATCGATACATTCTTACTATCTCTTTATCCTGTTTTGCTCCTGTTGCATCATCCTGAAACCTGTCACAAAAAAAAAACAAGAAATGCACACAGTAGACTGGAACTAAAATTTTGTTCTATAATTTTTTATGTGCCTCAGATTTTCTGTGTGTTTTTCTCATCATTTTTTCTAACTTGCCTGACACATATTTTACAAGTATGGCACAATACTATACAAGATCAGAAACGATCAAGTATAGCAAGAAAGCCAAATACTTGTGTATACCAAAACCAACACATTCAAGTTGGATAAAGAATGGTATCTGTTCTTTTCATTTTTGTGTTACAGGGTCACAGAAGCATATATGGCAACAATAACAAATCAGTTCAGGTTCAAGCAGCATTCAAAGAGAAATGGTCAAAGCAGTGTGCACAAGATTGCACAAGGTTTCAGAGCTACATATGGAAAGCATTCAAACTGCATGGATTTCATATGCAATACAGGAAATTCAGACATACACAAGGCATCAAACATGCAACATGACATTGCAGGATGGAAATATATGGCAAGTTGTTCAGCAATTAAAAAAATAATCCTGTTTTCTATTTACATGAAACTAAAGCATGTGCAAATGAAGCAGATTTGATTTACTAGACTGGAAATGAACACAATTAACATGCAAGAATTATCTGGACATAATTAATTGGTGATGGCATTTAATACAATGGAAAAATTCGACATCAAAGAATAAAATGAGGGCCTAAAATCATGCAGTTTGTTTTTTGAAGATTTTTTGTGAATAATGGTTGACAAGATAATCAGTTTCCACTTATCTTGTTTCCTGGTTTGAATTGTTAAAATTGGAAATGTTTCAACACGACTTTATGGGCAATACAATTTTAGGCAAGTGTTTAATACATTCTTGGGTAATTGTTTTTTATGCTAATCAATCAATTCCAAGCTCATTATTGGCAAGGAAATTTTTCTCTGGAAATCAATACACACAGTAAAATGGGCAAGCAAGAAATCAAAATCTTCCAGAAATGATTCAATTTATTCAAGGGGACAAATTAATATTTTTTAGGATTCAATCAAGCAATACACGCAGGCAACAAACAAAAGCAGTGAATAAATTAGTTCATTCATATATGGAAAGATCAATTCGTGCATGTCAATATTTGTTTCCAGGTGGTAATTCATTTTTCCAAATTCATCGTGGACAAATTCATGTCTATGTAACAACCCGAAAATCTGGGCCAGTTTAAAATTTTTATTTTGGCAATTTTAGCGAATTTTGATTATTTAAAATGAATTATTTTAAATAAAAACGACGAGAAATTTATTTTGAATATAATCCAAACGTGTATATATATATAGTTCGTCGTTAGAATATAAATAATTATTTATATTTATAAAAGGAATTGAAAATGGCGCGGTAGTTCGATAATTCGATTTCAAACGTCAATTGAATTTACCGGGTGCAAAATAATCCGGATTTTAAGGAGACCAAAAACATTAGGATCTAATTGGAAATATCTTTCCAACGAATCCGAAAAATCAAAATTTCATAGCGGGGATCAAAATATATGTCCATTTGAAAATTCTGAATGGTCGCTATGGAATTCAGGCGCTTAAAAATGGAAATTTTGCAAACGACCTCGGATTTCGACGAAACCACTTTTGTTGGATCCATGATGTCAAATTATATCCAGGTTTCAAATTTCATAATTTTTCGAATCAATATGTGAGCGTGGCAAAGGAAAACGCGTTTGACCAGTTTCAGTTGATTTTAATCGACTGGAAAATGGCCATTTTTCAAACGGTCTCAGAATTCGACGAAACTAGTTTTGTTAGGACCGTATCGTCAATACGAAGCTAGAAAATATTTTTCGGGAATTTTTCTAGTTAGTATGTGACCCCGGTAAATTGAAATGCGCATTCAAATTCAATATATAGAGTTATATGTTGATTTTAACGGAAACCGATCGAATCAGCTTGTGATACATATCCCATTGTTCGGGATGGGGGTAAAACGCTATGGACGGCAGGCGGTGGGCCTCGTTTTGAGGTCAAAAATAAAAGTTGTTTTTTGGCGAAAAATAAAATAATTAAATAATAAAAAAAATAAAAAGTAAAACCCTTATCTCTATACTCTGCCCCCCCCCTTTCGATTCAATCAGAAGAAGAAAAAAAAAGAAAGTGGAGAGGAGCATCGCCGCTCCCCTTAAACCGCCGCCACCTCGACGCGACACCCCCCTCGTCAGCTTGGAGACCCCCCCAGGCGCCAGAGGCGACTCGATACCCCCCCAATCGATCGACGCGACAATCCCCCCCTTTCTCCTACCGCAGACCGAAGCCCCCCCAAACCGCACCCTCCTCCGCCCCTTCTTCCTCCTCTGCCGACCACCGTCCTGCCTACCGCCGCTTCCAGCTCCTCCCCTACCCCGAAGCCGACTGTTTCACCCCCTCCTCCGATCAAAGTAAGTTTTAATTACTAATCTAATTTTATTTTCAGTTTTAATTAAAATTAGCATAGGTTAAAACTGATTTTAATATGATTTTTATATTTTAAAGTATTAAAAATATGATTTTTATATTTTTAAAGAAAATATAATCTTTATTATGTAGAAAGTGGAAAAATATGAATGTTGTTTATGTAGAGGAGTAAAAATATAATTTTTACATGATAGGAATATTAAAAATAGCATCTTTATATGTATGGCAAAATAAAAATGTGCTTTTTATAATGTTATATTTGAAAAGGCGAAATCTTTATATAGAGAATAACGTGATAAAAATAGAATTTTTATCTATATAGTAGCGATGTAAAAATAGAATTTTATCCATATAGCGTGATAGTAAAAATTCGATTTTTATATATTGAATAGCATAGTAAAAATTCGATGTTTATATATTGAATAGCATAGTAAAAATTCGATTTTTATATATTGAAAAGCATAGTAAAAATTCGATTTTTATATATTGAATAGCATAGTAAAAATTCGATTTTTATATATTGAATAGCAAAGTAAAAATTCGATTTTTACATATGTAGAGAATACGGGCAACGAAGGTGATAAAGAGACGAGAACGACGAAGATTTCTATAAATGAAGAGTCGTGGTATTGGATAGCTTTCGGCGAGAACTTCTCACTCTTCAATTTCTCTTTCTAGTCATATATGTATAATAGGATGCAGACGGTGTTTAGTAGCACCCGACACCCGTCATCCACAGACCATGGATGGCTTGTTTGTTTAATTGTTTGGTTGTGTAGTTGGTTAGATTATTTGGTTTGAATTGAATTGTTTGGTGAAATGAAATTGATTTGATTGATGTGTGAATGGCGTGGGCCTTCACTAGACCAGGGATAAGGCTAGGCCTTGTCCCGTTTCTAGTATCGTGCCGTTATGCCACCGAAATTTTCTAAAAATAAGTTAGAAAAATAAAGATAACATTTTATTTAATAAATGAACCGAATAGAATATTCATAGGTTGAATAAAATAGTTTGATCGTTAAAAATATAATTTTTAACGTGAATGTGAATAAATATTCATTTACAAACCGGACGGTTTGTTTATGTACACCTATTTGAAGGACATTGATTGGGACGATAAATTTTACACATCGCCCAACTGCACAAATAAAAATCTGTGTCTGATTGCTTGAAACCCCACACGGGTATTGGGATGATATTTGACGTACACTAATCCCGATTGTTTAGTTGTATGTCGATTGATTGATTTACAGACTGTTATGAGCGTTGAATATTTATATTTGATGCTTATACAGTGTAGAATGCACTTTGGATGATGGTTGATTATTCATCGTTGTTGATATATACATATGTTGTAGAAAATCCATATAATTAACATTATATGGTAATTGATTGGGCCTCATTCCAGTTTTGAAATAGAAATATTTGAAAAGAAATATTTGAAATAGAAATATTCGAAATAGAATATTTGAAAATAGAAACATATGAAGCCGTGTTGGTTAGATTGACGCCATTTTGACGTGAACGATATTTATATCGATTTTATTCATTTTATAATGAATATCGAAAGTGATTTCAAAATCTGATTTTTTTTGAACAGAAATAAATTCGAATTGAAATTGAATATAAATAAATTCGAATTGAAATTGAATATAAATAAATTCGAATTGAATATAAATAAATTCGAATTGAAATTGAATAGAAATAAATTCGAATTGAAATTGAATAGAAATAAATTCGAATTGAAATTGAATATAAATGAATTCAAATTGAATTGAAAACGAATAGAAATTGAATATAAATGAATTCGAATTTAAATTGAATATAAATGAATTCGAATTTAAATTGAGTATAAATGAATTCGAATTGAAATTGAATATAAATAAATTCGAATTGAAATTTAATATAAATGAATTCGAATTTAAATTGAATATAAATGAATTCGAATTGAAATTGAATATAAATGAATTCAAATTGAAATGGAATAGAAATGAATTCGAATTGAAATTGAATTGAATTGAAAACGAACTGAAATCGAATTAGAAATCAATTTGAATTGAAATCAATTTGAAATGAATTTAAAATGAATTTAAATTGGAAAATTCAGTTTTGATCTGAATTTGAAAAATGAAGTTGAAAAACGTTTTTAAAACGAATTTAAAACGATTTATAAATTTCTTTAAATAGAAATCGACGAAATATATATTATATATATTATATATATAATATAATGGCCTGAATAGAACTTGCCGCACCGCGGCAGTTCGCGAATTTCGACCATTGACTTCGAACGGATATTACGGGAGATCTGACCGTCGGATTCTCCTAAAACCGGAACCGTTGGGTTCGTATCGAAAAGAGCATTTGTAACAACCCGTATTTCGATAACATGATTAAAGACGAGAATCAAGGCAGAATTTAATTTTAAATTCTGAATCAAGTGAAATGGGCTATGCCATTGCGTTCGTCTCAGAAAAATACGCGAAATAGAGTCCGAGTTTTCGAAAATCGGAGTCCGTATGACCAAGATATGGCCTCGCGAAGTTTCACGAAAAATTCCCAAATTAAAGTATACTTAATTAAGTGAAATGGGTTGCACAGAAAAATATATATATATTGATATATATATAAATATATATATAATTGAAAATTAAATAAATAAATATGCAAAAATGTTCAAAACAGCGAATTGGGAGAGGGGAATAACCGAACCGGCCGATTTTTGAGGTCGACCCGAGCCCGCTGGGTCGATTTCGCTCAAATGCAGATTTTGCATTTGGATGGTTCTCATGGTTCATCTTTAATCTAAAGGCCCTAGATGGTTCCTACACTTGACTTCTTCCCCAAGACATGCTTTGATGGCTTGGATTGAATCTAGGTTTAATCCTATGGCCTAAAACACTTGCCTAATCTATAAATAAGACCCTAACCTATCCTAAATCCTCATTATTCATTCATGCAACTAAACTATGGCAAAATTTCTACTCTCATGGCCTCCACTCAACTATCCTAGCCTCCACTTCATTTCTATGAAAGGTTTCATGATCATTAGAGTGTTAGAGAGTCCCAATGCTAGTATGAGAGCCTCTCAAGTTGATTTCAAGGCAAAAGCTTTGATCTTTGTTCATAAAGATGGTGTTTTTGTTGATTTGGGGCATCCATCTTTGGGTTTTTGGGTGATGGCATGCATAGGCTTCCTCACAAGCTTTAGTTTAATCGATTTAGGCCTTCAAAGCAATGTAAGCCCTTTTCCTACTCTTAGATATTAACTATGAAGTTAAATGTTCATGTTGCAAGTTTGGGTTTGATCATTGAGAATGATACATGCTATCATGTCATGCAAGTTTATGAAGTCATTATCTTGATCTTATAAGCTAAAAGCTACAACCTTTATGTTGAAATGTTGCATTATGCAACATGAGAACCTTCATACCCTTTTTTGTCAACTTGCATATGAAGTCATAACCCTTATATGATGATATATGCGAGTTTCTAGTCATCATTCCATGTCATTTGTCACCATGATTCGCTTATGTTGCAAGTTTGGGTTTATGCATGTCTTTGTGAGGCTTAAGAATGTAACATGCAAGCTAATGAACACATTTGTGCCTCATTTGCCACCATGATTAACTTGTGGCTTAATATCCATTTTTGTCATGCCTTTGTCAAGTCTCTTCTTTTAGTCCATTACGTTGTTGCGAACGTATATGCTAGTTTAAAAAGCGTTGGGGTCACATTATGGGGAAACATAATGACATGAATATGACTTGGGTAAATGGGTATAAACATGACAACATGTAACGTTAAATATGACATGTGTTTATACTTGAAAACATGACTTGAAATATAACATGGAAGTTGACATGTAAGTATGCATAAAAACATAAGCTTGGGAATTTACCTATTAAGTTAGGTCTACCCATTGGGAATTTACCTATTAAGTTAGGTCTACCCAATTGCTTGAAAACTTGACTATGAACATGACACTAGACTAAACATGAATGTGGCCAACTCGAGGTTGGGTTGAGTTTGCAACGTAAAACTACCCGGAACCGACCGGCCTAACTAGTAGTTGCAAACAATAGGACCCAATGTAAGAAGTTGGTCATGTTGTGCTTGAACCCGAGGTTAGACCAAGTTGTGGTGTAAAGCTACCCGGAACCGACCGGCTTAACTAGTAACCACAACAAAGTCTAATGTGAGAGGTTGGGGTGCATTAAGTAATTAATGCCACATGATAGGGTTAAGTTAATTTGATTAATGACTCTTAACCAAATATGACATGGGTAAATGGGTTAAGTAAATTGGTTAGGCTAATGATACTTAACAAAACATGACAAGGTTGGGTAGGTTAAGTGATTTGATTTGCCTAATGACGCTTAACCATTTTTATACGACTAGTGGACGGGGATTAAGTTAACCAACACTTAATCAATCCAACATGATAATTTGGCAAGGTTAAGTAAGTTTTCTTAATGACACTTAACCATACAAGATGATTAGGGGATGGGGTTAAGTAATTTACGCTTAACTAATCCGACACGGTAATTAGATGGGGTTAAGTAATCCACACTTAACTAATCTAAACACGGTAATTCGATGGGGTTAAGTTAAACACTTAACCAATTTAAACTCGGTAATTCAATGAGGTTAAGTAACCAATACTTAACCAACTTAACGTGATAATTTAATGGGGTTAAGCAACTTGTACTTAACCAATTATACATGATGATTTGATGGGGTTAAGTAACTTACACTTAACCAATCTAATACGCGGACCTGATAAGGTTAAGTCACAAGACCTTTTTAGAATATACTTAACCATTGTAGTACAATTAGAGGATGGGGTTAAGCCAACCTATACTTAACCAATCCGACTCGATAATTTGATGGGATTAAGATAATCTATGCTTAATCGATCTAGCAAGATAATCCAATGGGATTAAGGTAAGCTAGTACTTGACCAATTTGACTTGATAGGGTTAAGTCATGAGCCTCTGGGTACACTTAACCAACTTGTGGGACTAAGTCTTGAACTTAAATACTTAGCCAATCTTTGACGTGATTCGTGGGCGGGTTAAGTCATGGACTTGAATGATAACACTTAACCCAATAAACAAACCCTAGCTAGAAGAACTAGGTAGAAAACCGTGGCTAATCAAGGATAACGGGAAAGGAAGCTAAGTGGTAAACCTTAGTTAAGGGTAACTAAGTAATAATTCTTAGCTAAGGACATAGGACTAATTCTCAAAACGATGAGTAACCTGATACGGTAGGTCATCGCTTAGTATACGAGGGGGAGCTAGTTATCTGACTTGGATAAAAGCTCTAGCGCACTGGGTGCCGAAGTGGAAGCTTCGGGGACGTGAGGATATTCTTGGGATCCCTCTGTGGGCTGCCAGTTAATTATACTAGGCCCATGAGAGGTTAAGGTCTGCGTTAGAAGGACCAAGAGTATGCCTTGGTTGCTATGCGAGCAACCTAAAGATTGGGATGGATTAGCGTGGAGTCGACGATTCTTGTTTTTGCCCTGGATAGCGCATCGCCGACTACCTACCATCTTTAGTCAATCGTGTACGTGCGGAAAGGCAGGGAACCCCCAACAGACCATGTGCTTGCTATCGAGTCATGGGTGAGGTTGGCCCGTAGGAAAGTGGGCTATAGTGGGGCCGTGGAGTGGTTCTTACACATGATTTTTCTTGGATTGCCTTTCAGTAGTTGAGGGAGGGGTCACGTGGGACCATAGCCACGGGTACAAAAACAGACCTTGATATCTGCATCGGCAGACGATTTAAAGCTCCCGACCGAGTTCCGTATTTCTTGATTTGCCCTGGCACGGAACTCGGATGGCACATTGGGGAACATGTGCATCTAGACATGGAAAACGATTCACGATACATACGTGGGATCAAGGGCGCAGTTGACGGGTGGCGTAATCCCTAGTGGTCCTAGGTGGCCAAAACCCAAACCGAGACACGGAAACGTTCATTAGGTAGCATAATCCCTAGCGGTCCTAGGTGGCATAAATCCTAAGTGGACGCGCGATAGTTCATGGTAAGGAAACACAACTAGATCAAGGGTTGCAGTCCAAAACAACTTCAAGGATTAACCGTTTACATGGGAAAGCCCGTACAGCCTATGGCAAAGGACTGAACTTATACATGGAAAGAAACATATGAGTTGAGTAACCTATATATGCGGCATATTAGGTTGACATGGACCATTCACGGCTTTTGAGTAAGGGTCATTCACGGATAACACGTGGGTACTAGTACGGTAGGTGCAGAGCAGATGTACAGGATAGATACCATGGGACGTTATACGTGATAGATATCTTAGGATATTATACTTGATAGAAACCTGACGATGTGATACCTTGTTTTATCTTGACATCGTAATTTATCATGACACCTTAGTTCACCTGAGTTCAGTAGTTCATCCTGTTATTTTGATTTAGCTTATCTATCTTGTTATCATGCTTATGTTCATCTCAGCTTCTCATGTCAGTTAACTTTACTAGTTTTTATACTAATAGTAGATAGGGCTTACTCAGTCTTTTTGACTGACCCGTTTTGTTTCGCCTCTTTTCTTCCGTTTCCCCCCCAGGTTACAGGGAGGAAATACTGCTGTTTAGTTTGGACTTCTTCTGCTTGAAGGTCATCATGGATGGCTTGGACTTTTCTTGGCTATGGCTACTTTACTGTCTTTATTTGGGGAATAATTTATGAAAAAGTCTTTATGCTTCTTTACTATCGCAAGACAGGTTTTGATGTACTCTGATGTAAAAGGCTTTAGACCTTAATTATAAATGTTTATGAAAGTTCGATTTTACTTCCGCTATTTTATATGTTCTGTCTTGTGATATTTCTGTGCATGTTTACCAATAATGCCCCTCTAAAGCTAGTGCATTCCTTTGTGAGTGACCCTAGCGGAGGCGGGGTGTTACACGTGGTATCAGAGCAGAAGGTTACCAGACTGGGCAAAAGTTTTTAAAGACCTTCTGAAAACTATTTGAAAATCGTTTATAAAGAAGCATTTTTCAAGAAAATTTTCTTTTAAAAGAAAAAGGCTATTCACCAAAGGCCATTAGCACTATCCTTGTTTCCTTAATTGAATCTCTTTTCCTTTCTTTCCTCCATCTGTAGTCACAGTGGTTTTAACTGCGACTAGTCTTTTCTATCTACGAAAGTGTTTTCCTTACGATGGAGGTGGTTCTCGAGAGACCAGTGGCCGCGTTATAAGAAAGGATAGTGAGGAAGAGGATAAAGGATACGAGCTTAAGGATGAGCAACTTGTTGGTATGGCTCAGCCCAGGACGAGAGAGAAGGATGAACAATGAAACCCATGACGAGAGAGTACCTTTGGCATGGTAAAACGGGACGGATAGTTAAGTATTATGGGAAAAGGACAAGATCATCGGGAGGGCAGCAGTATGCTCTCATTTCTAGGGTACCTCGGAAGGAGGGTGACGATCTTGTTAAAGGTTTAGCTTTTCTTCTCTATCATCCCGTTAGGACTTTGTTTTGATCATCATATCATTTAAGTCTGCTTCGATAGTTGAGTCTCTGCACCTTAAGTACTAGCGTAATAGAGAATCCCATTTTTGTCTCAAAGTCCTGTTGGAGAATCAGTCCATTTATACATGACTTGTTTGGATTTGGGAATGTCTATGCCAAGTGTTGAGTTGGAAATAATGCTTATGTTTTTAAGCTATGGATGGATTCTAGGGATGAAGTGGTTATCCAGTAAGGGGTGCCACTCTCGGTTTTGATAGGAGGGTAGTTAGACTCTTGACTAGCCTTGGTAATACCCTCGAAGTCTCGTGTAACCTTTTGGGTTCGGTCATGGTTAGTTACTTAGAATCCGTTGATGCCTTTATGGGAAATTGGAAGCCCAATCGAGTGGTGTTCGCCGATAAGACGGATGGTTTATTTCACTTATGCATGGGTTATAAAAATCACCTTAGTAAGTGCGCTTGATAACATGGTTGGCATTTGTTTACTTTCAAGAGAAAGTTCTTCTATGTGGAATACCTTGTGGTACGAGGTTCGAGATTCATTAGTGAATTTTGGAAAGCTTGCATGAGATCATGAGTACGCAGTCATGTTTGCGTCAAGTATTTTAGGAAAAGGATAAGTGCAAGTGGAACGAGAGGCGACGAAGAAATGAGTTTCAGCTTATGTTATGGAAACAGGAAATAAGAAGCTACGAAATCGCGAAGTTAAAGGACGGTCAAGGCACAATGGAATTAAGCTCAAGGAAATACGACTTTGATGGTCAAAGACTAGATACGCGCATGATATCTCTTTTTGGGAGTATATCCTTGATCCCTGTTTTCTGTAGAGCTTACTTGTAGGCTATCTTTTGTGGACATCCTCTCGGTCCTATTCTCCGTTACAAACCCTGTAAGGAGTTTGTCCTGTTTATCTTCTCGACCCTGTTTCAGGGAATTCTAGGTAGAACCCTATGGATGTAAACATGTATTTGAAACATGTTATGATTGATATGGTTGCAAGTGGTTGCAAGTGGTTGCTCGTGGATGCGCGAATACACATTAGATACTAGCTCGACTCGGTCACATTTCATATTGCATATGCACGAGTATTTATACTTGTTTATGGATGAAATCGAATGTATTATCATGCGGTTGTTGCATAGAATGAATGATTGTGCACGCATATAGTATCTATATGACTAGGACTATTTGCATACATGTTGGATTCATGACACTATACATATTTTGCATTAGAAAGATTATTCAGGCCTGATCATTAGCATTAGCTAAGGAACATGTACACACACGTCTTGCATATATTCATACAGCATTAGAAATCATCTAAGGACAATGGTTGCTCGTGGATGATGTTTTGAGTAGATGGATGATGGATGGTAGGATATGTTCTTCCTAACTTGGAGATTTCGGGGATGAAATCCTAAAAGGTGGGGAGAATGTAACAACCCGTATTTCGATAACATGATTAAAGACGAGAATCAAGGCAGAATTTAATTTTAAATTCTGAATTAAGTGAAATGGGCTATACCATTGCGTTCGTCTCAGAAAAATACGCGAAATAGAGTCCGAGTTTTCGAAAATCGGAGTCCGTATGACCAAGATATGGCCTCGCGAAGTTTCACGAAAAATTCCCAAATTAAAGTATACTTAATTAAGTGAAATGGGTTGCGCAGAAATATATATATATATATTGATATATATATATATATATAATTGAAAATTAAATAAATAAATATGCAAAAATGTTCAAAACAGCGAATTGGGAGAGGGGAATAACCGAACCGGCCGATTTTTGAGGTCGACCCGAGCTCGCTGGGTCGACTAGGGGTTAATCCAGGGTGTTTGGCTGTCAACCCGTGGGCCGATTCGCTCAAATGCAGACTTTGCATTTGGATGGTTCTCATGGTTCATCTTTAATCTAAAGGCCCTAGATGGTTCCTACACTTGACTTCTTCCCCAAGACATGCTTTGATGGCTTGGATTGAATCTAGGTTTAATCCTATGGCCTAAAACACTTGCCTAATCTATAAATAAGACCCTAACCTATCCTAAATCCTCATTATTCATTCATGCAACTAAACTATGGCAAAATTTCTACTCTCATGGCCACCACTCAACTATCCTAGCCTCCACTTCATTTCTATGAAAGGTTTCATGATCATGAGAGTGTTAGAGAGTCCCAATGCTAGTATGAGAGCCTCTCAAGTTGATTTCAAGGCAAAAGCTTTGATCTTTGTTCATAAAGATGGTGTTTTTGTTGATTTGGGGCATCCATCTTTGGGTTTTTGGGTGATGGCATGCATAGGCTTCCTCACAAGCTTTAGTTTAATCGATTTAGGCCTTCAAAGCAATGTAAGCCCTTTTCCTACTCTTAGATATTAACTATGAAGTTAAATGTTCATGTTGCAAGTTTGGGTTTGATCATTGAGAATGATACATGCTATCATGTAATGCAAGTTTATGAAGTCATTATCTTGATCTTATGAGCTAAAAGCTACAACCTTTATGTTGAAATGTTGCATTATGCAACATGAGAACCTTCATACCCTTTTTTGTCAACTTGCATATGAAGTCATAACCCTTATATGATGATATATGCGAGTTTCTAGTCATCATTCCATGTCATTTGTCACCATGATTCGCTTATGTTGCAAGTTTGGGTTTATGCATGTCTTTGTGAGGCTTAAGAATGTAACATGCAAGCTAATGAACACATTTGTGCCTCATTTGCCACCATGATTAACTTGTGGCTTAATATCCATTTTTGTCATGCCTTTGTCAAGTCTCTTCTTTTAGTCCATTACGTTGTTGCGAACGTATATGCTAGTTTAAAAAGCGTTGGGGTCACATTATGGGGAAACATAATGACATGAATATGACTTGGGTAAATGGGTATAAACATGACAACATGTAACGTTAAATATGACATGTGTTTATACTTGAAAACATGACTTGAAATATAACATGGAAGTTGACATGTAAGTATGCATAAAAACATAAGCTTGGGAATTTACCTATTAAGTTAGGTCTACCCATTGGGAATTTACCTATTAAGTTAGGTCTACCCAATTGCTTGAAAACTTGACTATGAACATGACACTAGACTAAACATGAATGTGGCCAACTCGAGGTTGGGTTGAGTTTGCAACGTAAAACTACCCGGAACCGACCGGCCTAACTAGTAGTTGCAAACAATAGGACCCAATGTGAGAAGTTGGTCATGTTGTGCTTGAACCCGAGGTTAGACCAAGTTGTGGTGTAAAGCTACCCGGAACCGACCGGCTTAACTAGTAACCACAACAAAGTCTAATGTGAGAGGTTGGGGTGCATTAAGTAATTAATGCCACATGATAGGGTTAAGTTAATTTGATTAATGACTCTTAACCAAATATGACATGGGTAAATGGGTTAAGTAAATTGGTTAGGCTAATGATACTTAACAAAACATGACAAGGTTGGGTAGGTTAAGTGATTTGATTTGCCTAATGACGCTTAACCATTTTTATACGACTAGTGGACGGGGATTAAGTTAACCAACACTTAATCAATCCAACATGATAATTTGGCAAGGTTAAGTAAGTTTTCTTAATGACACTTAACCATACAAGATGATTAGGGTATGGGGTTAATTAATTTACGCTTAACTAATCCGACACGGTAATTAGATGGGGTTAAGTAATCCACACTTAACTAATCTAAACACGGTAATTCGATGGGGTTAAGTTAAACACTTAACCAATTTAAACTCGGTAATTCAATGAGGTTAAGTAACCAATACTTAACCAACTTAACGTGATAATTTAATGGGGTTAAGCAACTTATACTTAACCAATTATACATGATGATTTGATGGGGTTAAGTAACTTACACTTAACCAATCTAATACGCGGACCTGATAAGGTTAAGTCACAAGACCTTTTTAGAATATACTTAACCATTGTAGTACGATTAGAGGATGGGGTTAAGCCAACCTATACTTAACCAATCCAACTCGATAATTTGATGGGATTAAGATAATCTATGCTTAATCGATCTAGCAAGATAATCCAATGGGATTAAGGTAAGCTAGTACTTGACCAATTTGACTTGATAGGGTTAAGTCATGAGCCTCTGGGTACACTTAACCAACTTGTGGGACTAAGTCTTGAACTTAAATACTTAGCCAATCTTTGACGTGATTCGTGGGCGGGTTAAGTCATGGACTTGAATGATAACACTTAACCCAATAAACAAACCCTAGCTAGAAGAACTAGGTAGAAAACCGTGGCTAATCAAGGATAACGGGAAAGGAAGCTAAGTGGTAAACCTTAGTTAAGGGTAACTAAGTAATAATTCTTAGCTAAGGACATAGGACTAATTCTCAAAACGATGAGTAACCTGATACGGTAGGTCATCGCTTAGTATACGAGGGGGAGCAAGTTATCTGACTTGGATAAAAGCTCCAGCGCACTGGGTGCCGAAGTGGAAGCTTCGGGGGACGTGAGGATATTCTTGGGATCCCTCTGTGGGCTGCCAGGTAATTATACTAGGCCCATGAGAGGTTAAGGTCTGCGTTAGAAGGACCAAGAGTATGCCTTGGTTGCTATGCGAGCAACCTAAAGACTGGGATGGATTAGCGTGGAGTCGACGATTCTTGTTTTTGCCCTGGATAGCGCATCGCCGACTACCTACCATCTTTAGTCAATCGTGTACGTGCGGAAAGGCAGGGAACCCCCAACAGACCATGTGCTTGCTATCGAGTCATGGGTGAGGTTGGCCCGTAGGAAAGTGGGCTATAGTGGGGCCGTGGAGTGGTTCTTACACATGATTTTTCTTGGATTGCCTTTCAGTAGTTGAGGGAGGGGTCACGTGGGACCATAGCCACGGGTACAAAAACAGACCTTGATATCTGCATCGGCAGACGATTTAAAGCTCCCGACCGAGTTCCGTATTTCTTGATTTGCCCTGGCACGGAACTCGGATGGCACATTGGGGAACATGTGCATCTAGACATGGAAAACGATTCACGATACATACGTGGGATCAAGGGCGCGGTTGACGGGTGGCGTAATCCCTAGTGGTCCTAGGTGGCCAAAACCCAAACCGAGACACAGAAACGTTCATTAGGTAGCATAATCCCTAGCGGTCCTAGGTGGCATAAATCCTAAGTGGACGCGCGATAGTTCATGGTAAGGAAACACAACTAGATCAAGGGTTGCAGTCCAAAACAACTTCAAGGATAAACCGTTTACATGGGAAAGTCCGTACAGCCTACGGCAAAGGACTGAACTTATACATGGAAAGAAACATATGAGTTGAGTAACCTATATATGCGGCATATTAGGTTGACATGGACCATTACACGGCTTTTGAGTAAGGGTCATTCACGGATAACACGTAATACAATTGGGGTACTAGTACGGTAGGTGCAGAGCAGATGTACAGGATAGATACCATGGGACGTTATACGTGATAGATATCTTGGGATATTATACTTGGTAGAAACCTGACGATGCGATACCTTGTTTTATCTTGACATCGTAATTTATCATGACACCTTAGTTCACCTGAGTTCAGTAGTTCATCCTGTTATTTTGATTTAGCTTATCTATCTTGTTATCATGCTTATGTTCATCTCAGCTTCTCATGTCAGTTAACTTTACTAGTTTTTATACTAATAGTAGATAGGGCTTACTCAGTCTTTTTGACTGACCCGTTTTGTTTCGCCTCTTTTCTTCCGTTTCCCCCCAGGTTACAGGGAAGAAATACTGCTGTTTAGTTTGGACTTCTTCTGCATGAAGGTCATCATGGATGGCTTGGACTTTTCTTGGCTATGGCTACTTTACTGTCTTTATTTGGGGAATAATTTATGAAAAAGTCTTTATGCTTCTTTACTATTGCAAGACAGGTTTTGATGTACTCTGATGTAAAAGGCTTTAGACCTTAATTATAAATGTTTATGAAAGTTCGATTTTACTTCCGCTATTTTATATATTCTGTCTTGTGATATTTCTATGCATGTTTACCAATAATGCCCCTCTAAAGCTAGTGCATTCCTTTGTGAGTGACCCTAGCGGAGGCGGGGTGTTACAGCATTCTAATGAATATTAGAAATTTGAAATCTAACGGTTGGATTTGGAATTATGTCCAAATCAAATTTGAAAAAGGTCGTTGTAAGTGCAGTTCGATGGCCATTGATGGAAATCGACCGTACGGGCCTTGATAAAATCATTAAAAATATCAATAATTTGTGTAAAATCATAAGAAATGATTTGGAAAGAATTGGGATGAAAAACTCCATATTTGAAAAGATAAAAATAGATTTTTATCGAAATGAACTAGTTTTGAACTAGAATTATAATCCTATTTATTTTTAAATAAATAAATTGAATTTGAAATGGTTTTGAAAATAACTCGAATTTCCAATCATTGCATTGGAATGGATTTGAATCGAAATTGTCTTCGGAATATTTCGATGTTGGATTTCGTGATTATACAGATGTTATTATGGAAATTTGAAAGATATGTATATATATCGTTATTTCCAATACGATATTTGTTAATCGTAGAATTTGATATTGAATATAAGCCGATATATTTTCTATTCAGAGCCTTGTATTTAATATCAAATATGATTTGGGTTTGTCGTGAATGCTGTCTTCATTAACACTATTCTTGAACCCAGTTGAGAAAAGATTAAATCTTTTTATTTAGATTTAATGAAGTGTACCAATTAAATAATATTTAATTGAATTGATATTGATTTTTGGGTTTATCGTGAACAGTGTTTTAAATAACACTTGTTCTTTAACCCGATAATTAATGTAATGTGATTTTGGGTTTATCGTGAACAGTGTTTTAAATAACACTTGTTCTTTAACCCGATAATTAATGTGATGTGATTTTGGGTTTATCGTGAACCGTGTTTTAAATAACACTGATTCTTTAACCCAGTTAAAGATTAAAACTAAGTGGAGTTTTAATGAATCTTTAATTAGATTGAAATGATCGAGAATGGAGTATCACCAGTTTTGCTCCAGGCGATAGTTAAATCTTTAATTAGATTTGAACGTGAAATGGTAATTGAATTTACCGATAACACCACGGTGTTAGATATGAAGTATAACCAGTTTTACTTCATGGGATGAATAGGTTGGGATTGGGAAATTAAAACAAATGATTACTTCGTTAAGTTTCGTTAATCCCGACTAGTTGAATCGAAATTCAAAAGGATAGATTAAAGAATAAATATAAAGAATTTATCTTTGATAAAATTAATGGGAACCTTTCCATATGAATGTGAAATTTAGAAACTAACTGTCGGTTAGCCAAGCAGAATGGTTTTCTGGATATTGATCTGATGTTGGTTTCGGCCTTCGGGGTTAATGTTTGGGGAATTATTCTCTGGTTAATTTACGGTTAGTGACTGAGGAATTGGAATGAGGCGTATGTTGTGTTTGTGTAACACTTGTTTATAATATACGCGAGTTATTCGGAAAGACCGGGTTTATCCCATTCTGAATAACTGATACGACGATAAGTCGAAGATGAAGACGATGGTCGAAGACCGGAGGTCTTCACGTCGTTTGGGTGATTACTGATGATCTTGATTGGGCTGTACACCCAAGAAGATGGAAACAGTTGGTGATCGTCCAGACGTACTTGGAGATCGATGGATATGCGGGGTACTAGGTGCCTCTGGTTTCGTTCAGACCCAGAACGGACTTGTAAATGGACTGTGTGTCTGACATTGGATTTTAGTCTGTGTGATTGATCTCTATTTAATATATATCTGTTTGGCGGCGGAGAATTTATTCTCTTGCTTAACGCCCTTCTCTGATATGTACGAGCTCATGGGTTATATACTGATGGATATCAAACTCATAGAGTGAATTGCCTGTGTGGCATGCCTAAGTGGCAAATGATCAAGGCTTCTGTTGAAAAGCAAAGTCTTGTGGTGATGATCAAAGCACTGCCTGTATGGCATAGCTTTGTGTAACGTGAATTCGCGAGCCTCGCACCCCGGTTGTGAACCAAAAACGGGAGAGGACGTCAGGGAGGACATGCGTTTCTTTCTAGCTAGGGTGGTGTCAGTGACCTACCAGCCCTAACATTTATATACTTTTCACCTGTGTGGTTGTTGCTGTTGCGAGGCGCCTCGGTTAGATCGGACGATCCGGGTCCGATGGAGCCATTCGTTGGCTCATTTACGCCCCAAAGGGCGGGGAAACGTAGTGTTCGGGCATAATAATCCACATCGGTGGACCGGCCCTGAGGATCCAAGGCTTGTCTGCGCGCTTGCCTGAGGCTCGGGCTAGAGAGTCTCGAATCGGTAGAGGACGATCCCTGGCCTCGGTTCATAGATGGAAACCCAATTTCCAAATACGCGACTTTGCGATTTCGATTGTATAACCTATATATGGCGACATAGTGGTATGGGGCATTCATGCCGCCTATGATTGATACTTATGATTTGAAGTTGTTTTATACACTTTACACCTATAATAGTATCAAATGTTTTCTTTTAAACGTATCAAGCATTCTTGGCTATTATAAGGTAAAAACCCTATCCCCCGGCTTGCGTTGCATTGTGTGATAGGACCTGGGTCTTATAATAGCTTCATTTTTCTTTATTTAGCATTGCGCTGTTGTTTTATGCACTGGTATTCTTGGGAGGAAACCCGTTCCGTGTTATACGGCGTGGTCCCTTGATTTACCGAACTTTAAAATAAAGATTAATAACTGCTTTAGTTCTCACACCAGTCCCATGACTGACCTGGAGTTTATTGTTTTAACCTAAACTCTAGGTGCCCTTATTTTGACATGGGCAGCTAGTAGTTTTGGTTTTGTAGATTTATATTCACAGGATCCTGGTTTACAGCTGGAACGATATCTGGAAAGCTTTGTATCCGTATATCTCCTTCTAGTTGTGTATTGTATTATTTTCTGCTGCTATGTATTTAAATGTAATTTAAATATCTGATATTTCTGTGTAATATTTATTCATTTATACTCTGTATATTCTTGTATTATGATGCATTGTTGTAATATACAATGAAATGTTCTTTTGTATGCGTTCTATTTTGTCGTGTTCTCAAAACAATCCGCGCTTTCTCTTCTCTTCGGAGACCGGGGAAGTTTGGGTCGTCTCATCGTGGTATCAGAGCTTTGGTTTACATAGCTAGAGAACAAGACACATTAGAACCGAACGAAATAATTCATCAGATGATTAGATTAGTAATATCCAATGGGGATGACTCATTAGAGATGGGATCAGTAGTATCATAGAACGAGTGTGAAGAGTATATTTTTAAAATGAAAACAAATTTTTGTTTTGAAATTTTAAATCAACTATTCGTATTTGATCATTTATTCTATATTGATCGGGACAATCCGATATATAAAGATTTCGCATATATGTCTTGCAAACGTGTATTCGAAGTTTTAATATATTGGATAGTTATAGAATCACACTCTAGTTGCCCGGGGATAATTCTGGTGATGGGGCACCGTCGCCAGTATTTATTTTCGAGTGACGAAAGTGAGATTTCTATATATTTCCTATTGAATGGTGTGAGAACCGAAACTAGATAGGATTTATTGTTGTGATTTGGCATCAAAAACATGATTTTTGTATATGTATCAAAATTATGAATTTGAAACTCTAATTCACTAATTGATTGATGTTTGTGTTGTTTGTTTATTTGTTTGATAATTTTGAACCATTATGCCTAATTGAATCAAATATTGAATTGTATTGAAATTTGGTCGTATTTGCTTGCATATACATGTACTTACATTGAACAGGTCATAGTAAGGAGGCTAGAGCAGAGAATAAAATTTGTTTGCCCGACAAATAGGTACATGTTTACTACATAATTTACTGTTTTGTTTGGGTGATGATGATTTTATGAGCCTACTCCCGGTGCAGGGGAGGTTATGGCGAAATTTTTCGAAAATTTAGGGTGTTAGCCAAATTTTTGAAGAATTTGAAAATTCTCAGAAACTGAAAAGTTGGAGAATGGAAGCCAGATCGAACGTAGAGTTGATTAATCAAACCACTTTGGACTTTGTTCCTTTTCGGGGACGAAAAGTTTTAAGTGGGGGAGACTGTAACAACCCGAAAATCTGGGCCAGTTTAAAATTTTTATTTTGGCAATTTTAGCGAATTTTGATTATTTAAAATGAATTATTTTAAATAAAAACGACGAGAAATTTATTTTGAATATAATTCGAACGTATATATATAGTTCGTCGTTAGAATATAAATAATTATTTATATTTATAAAAGGAATTGAAAATGGTGCGGTAGTTCGATAATTCGATTTCAAACTTCAATTGAATGCACCGAGTGCAAAATAATCCGGATTTTAGTGAAACCAAAAACATTAGGATCTAATTGGAAATATCTTTCCAACGAATCCGAAAAATCAAAATTTCACAGCGGGGATCAAAAGATATGTCCATTTGAAAATTCTGAATGGTCGCTATGGAATTCAGGCCCTTAAAAATGGAAATTTTGCAAACGACCTTGGATTTCGACGAAACCACTTTTGTTGGATCCGTGATGTCAAATTATTGCCAGGTTTCAAATTTCATAATTTTTCGAATCAATATGTGAGCGTGGCAAAGGAAAACGCGTTTGACCAGTTTTAGTTGATTTTAATCGACATGAAAATGGCCATTTTTCAAACGGTCTCAGAATTCGACGAAACTAGTTTTGTTAGGACCGTATCGTCAATACGAAGCTAGAAAATATTTTTCGGGAATTTTTCTAGTTAGTATGTGACCCCGGTAAATTGAAATGCGCATTCAAATTCAATATATAGAGTTATATGTTGATTTTAACGGAAACCGATCGAAACGATCGAATCAGCTTGCGATACATATCCCATTGTGTTCGAAATGGGGGTAAAACGCTATGGACGGCAGGCGGTGGGCCTCGTTTTGAGGTCGAAAATAAAAGTTGCTTTTTGGCAAAAAATAAAATAATTAAATAATAAAAAAAATAAAAAGTAAAACCCTTATCTCTATACTTTGGCCCCCCCGTTCGATTCAATCAGAAGAAAAAAATAAAAAAAAAGAGAAAGCAGAGAGGAGCATCGCCCCTTCCCTTAAACCGCCGCCACCTCGACGCGACACCCCTCCCTCGTCAGCTCGGAGACCCCCCCCCCTCAGGCGCCAGAGGCGACGCGATACCCCCCCCCCCAATCGATTGACGCGACAATCCCCCCTTTCTCCTACCGCAGACCGAAGCCCCCCCAAACCGCACCCTCCTCCGCCCCTTCTTCCTCCTCTGCCGACCACCGTCCTGCCTACCGCCGCTTCCAGCTCCTCCCCTACCCCGAAGCCTACTGTTTCACCCCCTCCTCCGATCAAAGTAAGTTTTAATTACTAATCTAATTTTATTTTCAGTTTTAATTAAAATTAGCATAGGTTAAAACTGAGTTTAATATGATTTTTATATTTTAAAGTATTAAAAATATGATTTTTATATTTTTAAAGTATTAAAAATATAATCTTTATTATGTAGAAAGTGGAAAAATATGAATGTTGTTTATGTAGAGGAGTAAAAATATAATTTTTACATGATAGGAATATTAAAAATAGCATCTTCATATGTATGGCAAAATAAAAATGTGCTTTTTATAATGTTATATTTGAAAAGGCGAAATCTTTATATAGAGAATAACGTGATAAAAATAGAATTTTTATCTATATAGTAGCGATGTAAAAATAGAATTTTATCCATATAGCGTGATAGTAAAAATTCGATTTTTATATATTGAATAGCAAAGTAAAAATTCGATTTTTACATATGTAGAGAATACGGGCAACGAAGGTGATAAAGAGACGAGAACGACGAAGATTTCTATAAATGAAGAGTCGTGGTATTGGATAGCTTTCGGTGAGAACTTCTCACTCTTCAATTTCTTTTTCTACTCATATATGTATAATAGGATGCAGACGGTGTTTAGTAGCACCCGACACCCGTCATCCACAGACCATGGATGGCTTGTTCGTTTAATTGTTTGGTTGTGTAGTTGGTTAGATTATTTGGTTTGAATTGAATTGTTTGGTGAAATGAAATTGATTTGATTGATGTGTGAATGGCGTGGGCCTTCACTAGACCGGGGATAAGGCTAGGCCTTGTCCCGTTTCTAGTATCGTGCCGTTATGCCGCCGAAATTTTCTAAAAATAAGTTAGAAAAATAAAGATAACATTTTATTTAATAAATGAACCGAATAGAATATTCATAGGTTGAATAAAATAGTTTGATCGTTAAAAATATAATTTTTAACAGGAATGTGAATAAATAAATATTCATTTACAAACCGGACGGTTTGTTTATGTACACCTATTTGAAGGACATTGATTGGGACGATAAATTTTACACATCGCCCAACTGCACAAATAAAAATCTGTGTTTGATTGCTTGAAACCCCACACAGGTATTGGGATGATATTTGACGTACACTAATCCCGATTGTTTAGTTGTATGTCGATCGATTGATTGACAGACTGTTATGAGCGTTGAATATTTATATTTGATGCTTATATAGTGTAGAATGCACTTTGGATGATGGTTGATTATTCATCGTTGTTGATATATACATGTGTTGTAGAAAATCCATATAATTAACATTATATGGTAATTGATTGGGCCTCATTCCAGTTTTGAAATAGAAATATTTGAAAAGAAATATTTGAAATAGAAATATTCGAAATAGAATATTTGAAAATAGAAACATATGAAGCCGTGTTGGTTAGATTGACGCCATTTTGACGTGAACGATATTTATATCGATTTTATTCATTTTATAATGAATATCGAAAGTGATTTCAAAATCTGATTTTTTTTGAATAGAAATAAATTCGAATTGAAATTGAATATAAATAAATTCGAATTGAAATTGAATATAAATAAATTCGAATTGAAATTGAATAGAAATAAATTCGAATTGAAATTGAATAGAAATAAATTCGAATTGAAATTGAATATAAATGAATTCAAATTGAATTGAAAACGAATAGAAATTGAATATAAATGGATTCGAATTTAAATTGAATATAAATGAATTCGAATTTAAATTGAATATAAATGAATTCGAATTGAAATTGAATATAAATAAATTCGAATTGAAATTGAATATAAATGAATTCGAATTTAAATTGAATATAAATGAATTCGAATTGAAATTGAATATAAATGAATTCGAATTGAAATGGAATAGAAATGAATTCGAATTGAAATTGAATTGAATTGAAAACGAACTGAAATCGAATTAGAAATCAATTTGAATTGAAATCAATTTGAAATGAATTTAAAAGGAATTTAAATTGGAAAATTCAGTTTTGATTTGAATTTGAAAAATGAAGTTGAAAACGTTTTGAAAACGAATTTAAAACGATTTATAAATTTCGTTTTAAATAGAAATCGGTGAAATATATATTATATATATTATATATATATATATATAATATAATGGCCTGAATAGAACGCGCCGCGCCGCGGCAGTTCGCGAATTTCGACCATTGACTTCGAACGGATATTACGGGAGATCCGACCGTCGGATTCTCCTAAAACCGGAACCGTTGGGTTCGTATCGAAAAGAGCATTCTAATGAATATTAGAAATTTGAAATCTAACGGTTGGATTTGGAATTATGTCCAAATCAAATTTGAAAAAGGTCGTTGTAAGTGCAGTTCGATGGCCATTGATGGAAATCGACCATACGAGCCTTGATAAAATCATTAAAAATATCAATAATTTGTGTAAAATCATAAGAAATGATTTAGAAAGAATTGGGATGAAAAACTCCATATTTGAAAAGATAAAAATAGATTTTTATCGAAATGAACTAGTTTTGAACTAGAATTATAATCCTATTTATTTTTAAATAAATAAATTGAATTTGAAATGGTTTTGAAAATAATTCGAATTTCCAATGATTGCATTGGAATGGATTTGAATCGAAATTGTCTTCGGAATATTTCGATGTTGGATTTCGTGATTATACCGATGTTATTATGGAAATTTGAAAGATATGTATATATATCGTTATTTCCAATACGATATTTGTTAATCATAGAATTTGATATTGAATATTAGCCGATATATTTTCTATTCAGAGCCTTGTATTTAATATCAAATGTGATTTGGGTTTGTCGTGAATGGTGTCTTCCTTAACACTGTTCTTGAACCCAGTTGAGAAAAGATTAAATCTTTTTATTTATATTTAATGAAGTGTACCAATTAAATAATATTTAATTGAATTGATATTCATTTTTGGGTTTATTGTGAACAGTGTTTTAAATAACACTTGTTCTTTAACCCGATAATTAATGTGATGTGATTTTGGGTTTATCGTGAACAGTGTTTTAAATAACACTTGTTCTTTAACCCGATAATTAATGTGATGTGATTTTGGGTTTATCGTGAACCGTGTTTTAAATAACACTGATTCTTTAACCCAGTTAAAGATTAAAACTAAGTGGAGTTTTAATGATTCTTTAATTAGATTGAAATGATCGAGAATGGAGTATCACCAGTTTTGCTCCAGGCGATAGTTAAATCTTTAATTAGATTTGAACGTGAAATGGTAATTGAATTTACCGATAACACCGTGGTGTTAGATATGAAGTATAACCAGTTTTACTTCATGGGATGAATAGGTTGGGATTGGGAAATTAAAACAAATGATTACTTTGGTAAGTTTCGTTAATCCCGACAAGTTGAATCGAAATTCAAAAGGATAGATTAAAGAATAAACATAAAGAATTTATCTTTGATAAAATTAATTCGAACCTTTCCATACGAATGTGAAATTTAGAAACTAACTGTCGGTTAGCCAAGCAGAATGGTTTTCTGGATATTGATCTGATGTTGGTTTCGGCCTTCGGGGTTAATGTTTGGGGAATTATTCTCTGGTTAATTTACGGTTAGTGACTGAGGAATTGGAATGAGGCGTATGTTGTGTTTGTGTAACACTTGTTTATAATATACGCGAGTTATTCGGAAAGACCGGGTTTATCCCATTCTGAATAACTGATACGACGATAAGTCGAAGATGAAGACGATGGTCGAAGACCGGAGGTCTTCACGTCGTTTGGGTGATTACTGATGATCTTGATTGGGTTGTACACCCAAGAAGATGGAAACAGTTGGTGATCGTCCAGACGTACTTGGAGATCGATGGATATGCGGGGTACTAGGTGCCTCCGGTTTCGTTCAGACCCAGAACGGACTTGTAAATGGACTGTGTGTCTGACATTGGATTTTAGTCAGTGTGATTGATCTTTATTAAATATATATCTGTTTGGCGGCGGAGAATTTATTCTCTTGCTTAACGCCCTTCTCTGAGACGTACGAGCTCAGGGGTTATATACTGATGGATATCAAACTCATAGAGTGAATTGCCTGTGTGGCATGCCTAAGTGGCAAATGATCAAGGCTTCTGTTGAAAAGCAAAGTCTTGTGGTGATGATCAAAGCACCGCCTGTGTGGCATAGCTTTGTGTAACGTGAATTCGCGAGCCTCACACCCCGGTTGTGAACCAAAAACGGGAGAGGACGTCAGGGAGGACATGCGTTTCTTTCTAGCTAGGGTGGTGTCAGTGACCTACCAGCCCTGACATTTATATACTTTTCACCTGTGTGGTTGTTGCTGTTGCGAGGCGCCTCGGTTAGATCGGACGATCCGGGTCCGATGGAGCCATTCGTTGGCTCATTTACGCCCCAAAGGGCGGGGAAATGTAGTGTTTAGGCATAATAATCCACATCGGTGGACCGGCCCTGAGGATCCAAGGCTTGTCTGCGCGCTTGCCTGAGGCTCGGGCTAGAGAGTCTCGAATCGGTAGAGGACGATCCCTGGCCTCGGTTCATAGATGAAAACCCAATTTCCAAATACGCGACTTTGTGATTTCGATTGTATAACCTATATATGGCGACATAGTGGTATGGGGCATTCATGCCGCCTATGATTGATACTTATGATTTGAAGTTGTTTTATACACTGTACACCTATAATAGTATCAAATGTTTTCTTTTAAACGTATCAAGCATTCTTGGCTATTATAAGGTAAAAACCCTATCCCCCGGCTTGCGTTGCATTGTGTGATAGGACCTGGGTCTTATAATAGCTTCATTTTTCTTTATTTAGCATTGCGCCGTTGTTTTATGCACTGGTATTCTTGGGAGGAAACCCGTTCCGTGTTATACGGCGTGGTCCCTTGATTTACCGAACTTTAAAATAAAGATTAATAACTGCTTTAGTTCTCACACCAGTCCCATGACTGACCTGGAGTTTATTGTTTTAACCTAAACTCTGGGTGCCCTTATTTTGACATGGGCAGCTAGTAGTTTTGGTTTTGCAGATTTATATTCACAGGATCCTGGTTTACAGCTGGAACAATATCCGGAAAGCTTTGTAACCGTATATCTCCTTCTAGTTGTGTATTGTATTATTTTCCGCTGCTATGTATTTAAATGTAATTTAAATCTCTGATATTTCTGTGTAATATTTATTCATTTATACTCTGTATATTCTCGTATTCTGATGCATTGTTGTAATATAAAATGAAATGTTCTTTTGTATGCGTTCTATTTTGTCGTGTTCTCAAAACAATCCGTGCTTTCTCTTCTCTTCGAAGACCGGGGAAGTTTGGGTCGTCTCAGTCTATAATCATCAATTCAATCAGAAAGGGAAATCATGGAAAATTCAGAACAATTAAAAGAGGAAATTCAGGAATAATCCTTCCAAATATTCATCAAACCAAATCAGGCAAGTCATAAGTGAAATCAGAGAATAAGGACTCGAATTTCCCATATAAATTCACATGTTTCCTCATAGGCGAAATCATCCAACTCATTCGAAATCAACTAAAACTCTACAGTCACATCAGAGAGCTTACAGTGTTGGATTGGAGCAGAAAGACATTCGGAGTCAAGCTAGAAAGCATCGCAAATCATCTGGAACAAAATCAAAGCCATCAGAACCTCAAACTGAAGAAACCCCAGCCGCCATGTTTATTTGCTTGAAGAAATAAAGAAAAAGGAACGACGGATTTCTAATTGAAGATACAAAGGGGGTGTTTTCATTTAAGGGCTTTTTTTGTTTTAATTTTTAATGTACTTTGTTTAGTTCTGTTTTAAAAACAATCTGTGGTTTACTAGTTACGTCCGTAAAACTAGGGTTTATAGATTACGGTTTTGTGGTCTGGGAAAATCTGGTCTAGGGATTTTAGATCAGTCTAAGACTTCGAGCGTAGGTTTAAATCAGTAGCAGGCGTTGCAAGTTTGCAAAACTCTTTAGGCGGTAGCAGGGTTTGCAAGTTTATTGAGTGTTTGTAAGCGGGAGACTGTTTTAAATCCTAGTAGATATCTTAGTAATGCAGCAGTAGGCACAGTTTGCCGAAGCTGGGTAATTTCTGTGTTTTTTCTTTTATTGCATTTCTTATTATTTTGTGACTATTCTAAATATTGGATAAACCCTATTCACCCCCCCCCTCTAGGGTTAATCTTGATCCTACAATTGGTATCAGAGCCTGTGTTTATTTAACTCTAGAGTCATGACATCAATGAATAATGCTTTTTCTGAGGGACAGTCTATTGCTAGACCACCCATGTTTAATGGAAGTGATTACGCGTATTGGAAAGCTAGAATGAAAATCTATCTTGTGTCTGTTGACTATGATGTCTGGGATATCATTGAAACTGGTTATAAACCACCCACTATAATTGTTAACGAAACTGAAATGCTTAAACCAAAAGATAAGTGGGATGCGAATGATAAGAAACTGTACTCTATTGATTCTAAAGCTATGAATGCTTTGATCTGTGCCTTAGATAAAACTGAATATAACAGAATTTCTTATTGTAAAACAGCTAAGGAAATCTGGCATACACTGGAGGTCACTCACGAAGGAACGTCGCAAGTGAAAGAATCTCGTCTTGCTCTATTCAACAATGAGTATGAAAATTTCACTATGCAGAAGGATGAGAGTATCAAGGACATGTATGGACGTTTTTCTGTGCTAGTGTACAATGCTAGAGCCCTTGGAAAAGTTTTTACTGAAGTTGAACTTGTGAGGAAGATTCTGCGTGTTTTGCCAATGAATTTTGAGGCAAAAGTCACAGCTATTCAAGAATCAAAGGATCTGAGTAAGCTGAGCATGGAGGAGCTTGTTGGAAATCTAATGACGTATGAAATGGAACTAAAATCGCGAAAAGATCGCAACAACTCTGATCTGAAGAAGAAGTCAATTGCTTTGTCCAATACTGTCAACATCGATGGCGAAGACCCTACCGAACAGCTGGCAATGGCCGTCAGACAAATCGCAAAGTGGAGCAAATTCAAACCTCGAAGAAACAAACCAAAATCCAACCAGCTGAAGAACTCTGACTATTCAGATGAGGAACCACTTTGCTATAACTGCCAGAATCCTGGACATCTAAAACCAAATTGTCCCCTTCTTCAGCATAAAAGAAACAAGAAGAAAAAGAAAGATTTTTCTATAACTTGGGATGACGAGGAAGGAGAAGAAGACTCAGACAACAGCGAGGAAGAAAGTAATCTATGCTTCATGGCAAAATCAGATTCAGAAGATGATAGAAAGGAATCGACTGAGGTATACAGTTATGATGATTTGTTTCTAATGTGTAAACATCTTTCTAAAATCATTGATACACTAGAAGCAAAAGTAGAAAAACTTAAAGCAAAAAATTTAGAACTATCAACTCTCAAGTCCACCATTGAAAATCTTGAAAAAGAAAATTTGACTTTGAAAGAAAGTGATGAGATTAAGAGAGAGAATTTTATTAAAAGATGCACTTCACTTGTGGAAGAAAATATAGCACTAAGAACCAAAGTCCAGAATCTTGAAGTCACCTTAAATAAGTTTTCAATTGGACAAACATCCTTCAAAATGTTGTTAGGAAACCAATTGTTTGCTAACAATGGAAAAGGACTAGGTTTTGGTAAAGTACAAAATGATGTGACTGTGATTGACAATGCAAAAGGTAGAAGCATCTTTCCTAAGTGTGTAAAGTGTGGGGAAATTGGCCATAATTTTGAAAATTGCAAGAATAGGAATAAAATCAGCAAATCTACTAGAGTTTGGGTTCCTAAACACTTGGCACACAATTACAATAAATTTTGGAACACAAATAAGAGGACAAAACAAATGTGGGTTCCAAAAGATTCTTGCTTTCATCATAGTTCAGTAACTGATATTTTTGGACCTAGGAACGTCTCTAGGTCATCTTTCTCTCTTCTTGTGTAGGTATGCTGGCGGGCTAAGGAGCAACAAAAATGGTATTTGGATTCAGGTTGCTCCAGACATATGACAGGAGACAAGAGATTGTTCCTTAGCCTAGAAAGATATAAAGGTGGGAGGGTGACATTGGGTGACAACAACAAATGTAAGATTATTGGTAAAGGAAAAGTAGGTAACAGCATTTTTGCCTTAGCTGATGTCTTATATGTTGATAATTTGTATCACAATCTTATTTCCATAAGCCAACTGTGTAACAAAGGAATGAATGTAGTTTTTGATAGTGAGATTTGCAAGATCATTGATACATCCACTGGAAAAGTTGTTTTTACTGGCAAAAAAAAAGGAAATATTTACACACTCTCTTTTGATGATGTAACTGTTTCTAGATGTTTGGTTGCCACTGAAGAAGAGGCAGTTTTATGGTATAGAAGGCTAGCACATGCTAGTATGCATCTTCTTGAAAAACTAGAGACAAATGAGCTTGTCAGAGGTTTACCTCATCAGAAATTTAAAAATAACAAAGTGTGTAAGGCTTGCTCCATGGCCAAACTTAGTCGTTCGTCATTCCATCCAAAAAATGTTGTTAGCACTTCACGTGTTATTGAATTGATTCATATGGATTTGTTTGGACCTGCTGATACTGCTAGTTTAAATGGTAAACGTTATTGTTATGTACGGGTTGATGATTACTCTAGATTTACATGGGTTTATTTTCTAGACAAAAAGTCTGAAACTTTTGGTTATTTTTTAAAGTTTTCAAAACTTGTTCAAAATGAAAAAGGTGTTTCAATTAAAACTTTGAGAAGAGATCATGGAGGTGAATTTGAAAACTTAGTTTTTGAAAAATTCTGTGAAGAAAATGGCTTTAAACATGAATTTTCCGCTCCTCGAACACCTGAACAAAATGGGGTGGTCGAAAGGAAAAATCGTACATTGCAAGAGATGGCTAGATCTATGTTATGTGAATATAAATTACCTCAAACCTTCTGGGCTGAGGCAGTTAATACTTCATGCTATGTAATGAATAGAGTCATGATTAGACCAATACTTAATAAAACGCCATATGAACCGTGGTTTGACAAAAAGTCTAACATCTCATATTTTCGAGTTTTTGGATGTCCTTGTTATATTCTGAACACAGGAGATCAACTTGGAAAGTTTGAAGCAAAAACAGTTGATGGAATCTTCATGGGTTATTCTTCAAGGAGCAAAGCTTACAGAATCTTCAATAAACAATCTAGAACAATTGAGGAGACCATTAATGTGAAGTTCAATGAATCAGACATAGAGATGGCTTCTGAAAATGATAAAGATGAAGGTGGTGTGCAAGAAGGCGAGAAAGATAGCAATGAAGTTGAGGCAAACAACGAAGAAGTCACAGAAGCAACAGCTGAAGCTGAAAGGCCGAAATTCAAACCCAATCATCCTCCAGATTTGATAATTGGAAGCCCAACGGCTGGCGTTCGCACCCGTTCCTCTCTCAATAAGAATGTTTGTGCTTTCTGTATTCACAATGCTTTTATTTCTGAAATAGAACCAAGTTCATATGATATTGCTCTTAATGATGAATCTTGGATTTTAGCTATGCAAGAGGAACTTAACCAGTTTGAGAGGAATAAAGTCTGGAAGTTGGTGCCTAGGCCAAAAGACTACCCAGTTGTTGGAACAAAATGGATGTTTAAAAATAAACTTGACGAATCCAGTAATGTAATTAGAAACAAAGCTAGGTTGGTTGCTCAGGGATACAATCAAATTGAAGGCATTGATTTTGATGAAACATTTGCTCCAGTTGCTAGGTTAGAAGCAATTAGAATTTTGCTAAGTTTTGCATGTTTTAAAGGTTTTAAACTTAAGCAAATGGATGTTAAGAGTGCCTTTTTGAATGGTGAGCTGAAAGAAGAAGTTTTTGTTGAACAACCCCCTGGTTTTGAGAGTCATGAATTTCCAAATCATGTGTACAAACTAGAAAAAGCATTATATGGTCTTAAGCAGGCTCCTCGAGCTTGGTATGACTGTCTTTGTTCATATCTTTTGGAAAATGGTTTTAAAAAGGGATGTGCTGACACTACTCTGTTTCTATTACATGATGGTAATGATTTCTTGATTGTTCAGATTTATGTTGATGATATCATTTATGGTGCTACTAATGATATTTTCTGTGAGAAATTTGAAAAAGTCATGCAGGAAAAATTTGAGATGAGCTTGGTTGGAGAGCTAAAATACTTTCTTGGATTTCAAATCAAACAGAGCAACAAAGGAATCTTTATTTCTCAGACCAAGTATGTAATGGAGCTGTTGAAGAAATTTGGAGTTGAAGATGCAAAACCAATGAGAACACCAATGAGCCCAACAACTAAGCTTGACAAAGATGAAAAAGGTGTTGCTGTTGATCAGAAAAAATATCGCGGTATAATCGGTTCACTTCTCTATCTCTCTGCTTCTAGACCCGATATTATGTTTTCTGTCTGCTTATGTGCTCGTTTTCAATCTAATCCAAAAGAATCTCATTTAAAAGCCACAAAACGAATTCTGAGGTATTTGTTGCACACACCAAAACTTGGCTTGTGGTATCCATCTAGTGACAATTTTGATTTAGTTGGTTTTACTGATGCTGATTATGCTGGCTCACTTACTGATAGGAAGAGCACTAGTGGAACTTGTTTCACGCTAGGACATTCTCTTGTTTCTTGGTCAAGTCGTAAACAAAATTGTGTTGCATTATCTACCACTGAAGCTGAGTATATTGTATTAGGAAGTTGTTGTGCACAGATTTTATGGATGATGCAAACTCTTTCAGATTTTGGCCTATTCTATAAACAATCTCTTTGAAATGTGACAGTAAGAGTGCAATAGATCTATCAAATAATCCTGTACATCATTCACGCACAAAACACATTGATGTGAGACACCATTTCATTAGAGATCATATTGCTTGTGAGAACATTTGTATTGAATTTATTCCAACTGAATCCCAACTTGCGGATATTTTTACTAAACCCCTTTCTGAAGATAGATTTTGCAGATTACGATTGGATTTGGGAATTATAGAAATTAATTAATCTCTTTGCATTTTTGGGTAAATTTTTTCTTAAGATGTTCTGTTATTAATTTCATTTTCTGGCAAATTAACCCAATCTTCAAATCATCAAGAAAAGAACAGTTTATTTTGGACATTTATAATAAAATTGTGACTGTGTTAGATCTCAGAATATGAGATGGATGAAAGCTTCCCTATAACCCTGATTTGATTGAATGTATTTTATAATATGAGTAATTTAGGAATTATTTTTCACATCCATCTCTATCTATATCACCCTTCTATCATCCATTATTGTTCTCATATATTAAGGGGATTTTGTATATAATAATAATAAGTATATCTCTGATCTCATTTAAAAATCCAAGCTCTGGTCATGCATGGTCATGAGTTTACTTATTTAATTTCATGCTGCAACTAATCCCATTTAAAAATCCAAGCTCTGGTTATGCGTGGTTAGTGTGCTCTTGAGATTAAAAAAAAAAGAAAAGAAAGGAAAATGTATATAGAATCCTCCCTGGTATATGTTAACTAGCTTTCCATTCCATCTTCTAAATTGTGAAATGTATTCCTGTCTTACATATTATTATGATTTTTTGTTTGATTGATTGGGGTTTGTGGTTTCTGATTCTGTCAAATGACTTGATCTCTTACTATGGTCCATATCATTTGTAAATGTCCAGCCCTGTTCATCTTTTGATGATTACAAAGGGGGAGAAAGAGCTAAGATTTTGATACATATACAGACATCTATAGATTTTATTTTGCCATTAATGCAAAAAGTTTAGTTATTTTCTATTCTTTTTAAATTTTTTGCTATGTCTGTTTACTGTTATAGGGGGAGCACATATATAGGGGGAGTTCTCATTTTTTTTCCATACCAAACACATTTTGTTGTATTCAAAATCTTAAGTATGTTTGTCATCATCAAAAGGGGGAGATTATTGAACCCGTGATTTTTTGTTTGATGATAACAAACATTTTTTAATGTGTTTGAAACTGTACTGTTTACTGCTCTTCACATTGTATTGGAATAAAAATATTTTTGTCTAATAATGCTCCTACACAGAAATTGAAAATTTACATAAGCATTTATTATTCAAAAATCATATTTTTATTTCATAATCAAAACAGTACAATACTTTCTGAACTCTCAACTATACAAATTTTCACTCATTATTTCAGTACAAATGAATCTCACTACATGTTTCACTCTCACTCATCAATACATTCTTACTGTCTCTTTATCCTGTTTTGCTCCTGTTGCATCATCCTGAAACCTGTCACAAAAAAAAAAAATGCACACAGTAGACTGGAACTAAAATTTTATTTTATAATTTTTTATGTGCCTCAGATTTTCTGTGTGTTTTTCTCATCATTTTTTCTGACTTGCCTGACACATATTTTACAAGTATGGCACAATACTATACAAGATCAAAAACCATCAAGTATAGCAAGAAAGCCAAATACTTGTGTATACCAAAACCAACACATTCAAGTTGGATCAAGAATGGTATCTGTTCTTTTCATTTTTGTGTTACAGGGTCACAGAAGCATATATGGCAACAATAACAAATCAGTTCAGGTTCAAGCAGCATTCAAAGAGAAATGGTCAAAGCAGTGTGCACAAGATTGCACAAGGTTTCAGAGCTACATATGGAAAGCATTCAAACTGCATGGATTTCATATACAATACAGGAAATTCAGACATACACAAGGCAGCAAACATGCAAAATGACATTGCAGGATGGAAATATATGGCAAGTTGTTCAACAATTAATAAAAAATCCTGTTTTCTATTTACATGAAACTAAAGCATGTGCAAATGAAGCAGATTTGATTTACTAGACTGGAAATGAACACAATTAACATGCAAGAATTATCTGGACATAATTAAGTGGCGATGGCATTTAATACAGTGGAAAATTCGACATCAAAGAATAAAATGAGGGCCTAAAATCATGCAGTTTATTTTCTAAAGATTTTTTGTGAATAATGGTTGACAAGATAATCAGTTTCCAGTTATCTTGTTTCCTGGTTTGAATTGTTAAAATTGGAAATGTTTCAACACGACTTTATGGGCAATACAATTTTAGGCAAGTGTTTCATACATTCTTGGGTAATTGTTTTTTATGCTAATCAATCAATCCCAAGCTCATTTTTGGCAAGGAAATTTTTCTCTGGAAATCAATACACACAGTAAAATGGGCAAGCAAGAAATCAAAATCTTCCAGAAACGATTCAATTTATTCAAGGGGACAAATTAATATTTTTTAGGATTCAATCAAGCAATACACGCAGGCAACAAACAAAAGCAGTGAATAAATTAGTTCATTCATATATGGAAAGATCAATTCGTGCATGTCAATATTTGTTTCCAGGTGGCAATTCATTTTTCCAAATTCATCGATGGACAAATTCATGTCTATAATCATCAATTCAATCAGAAAGGGAAATCATGGAAAATTCAGAACAATTCAAAGAGGAAATTCAGGAATAATCCTTCCAAATATTCATCAAACCAAATCAAGCAAGTCATAAGTGAAATCAGAGAATAAGGATTCAAATTTCCCATATAAATTCACATGTTTCCTTATAGGAAAAATCATCCAACTCATTCGAAATCAACTAAAACTCTACAGTCACATCAGAGAGCTTACAGTGTTGGATTGGAGCAGAAAGACATTCGGAGTCAAGCTAGAAAGCATCGCAAATCATCTGGAACAAAATCAAAGCCATCAGAACCTCAAACTGAAGAAACCCCAGCCACCATGTTTATTTGCTTGAAGAAATAAAGAAAAAGGAACGACGGATTTCTAATTGAAGATACAAAGGGGGTGTTTTCATTTAAGGGCTTTTTTTGTTTTAATTTTTAATGTACTTTGTTTAGTTCTGTTTTAAAAACAATCTGTGGTTTACTAGTTACGTCCGTAAAACTAGGGTTTACAGATTACGGTTTTGTGGTCTGGGAAAATCTGGTCTAGGGATTTTAGATCAGTCTAAGACTTCGAGCGTAGGTTTAAATCAGTAGCAGGTGTTGCAAGTTTGCAAAACTCTTTAGGCGGTAGCAGGGTTTGCAAGTTTATTGAGTGTTTGTAAGCGGGAGACTGTTTTAAATCCTAGTAGATATCTTAGTAATGCAGCAGTAGGCACAGTTTGTCGAAGCTGGGTAATTTCTGTGTGTTTTCTTTTATTGCATTTCTTATTATTTTGTGACTGTTCTAAATATTGGATAAACCCTATTCACCCCCCCCCCCCTCTAGGGTTAATCTTGATCCTACAGTTTTATTTATTTTATTTTTTCTTCCCCTAATGACTGATATTTATGGATGAGTTATCCTAATGGATGTTGTGTACCGTTTGAAAACAGATTTATGTGAAATAGTAGAAAGATGGTATATAATGTTTAGATACGTTCATTTGAATCTATAAAATATATAATACACAGATATAGTTCAATAATATATTGTGTGTATTATAAGTTGATGCAACATACAAACGTAATCAGACAAGCTTCAATGCAGATAACATGCAATTGTTGCCTTAAAAAGTACAGTAGTAAAATTTTACTAAAGGTATGCATGTCTAATTTTTGGATATTTCAAACTGAAGTTCAGGCGCGATACATCATGTGATATGTATTATGCATTTTATGAGATTAAGCATTCTTCGTATAGAACTAAATAAGAACCTACCTTCAAGTTTAGTTGAACCAAAAATGAAGGTAGTATTGTATTAATGTGGGTCTTACACACATCAAAGCATAACACAATCCCAAATTTATTTGACACATGCTTACTAAATTGAGTAGAAAAAAAGTTGTTAGTTTGTTATTATCAAACTATTAAGGAGGTAGCTTTTTTTCATGTACTTCAGCTCTCAATCACTAGGATTCATAGATTTATTATACTGATTCAAAGATGTGTGTGTGTGTGCGTGCGTGCTCGTTCGTGCATGCGTTCCCCCCTAATATCCGAGTATAAACCATGCCCTCATTAAATTGTTACTCCTATAATTAATTTCTTAATATTTTATTTCCATTAATTCTTGATATTAAACAATTTTAATAAATTCTGATTTTAGATTAGAGGAGGCCGCATGAAAATCTATGGAAGCGAAGCATATTTCTGTTGATTTTGATCTCCGTTTAAGAGACTTTCGTTTTCTACTTTAGTGTTTTCAACTATTATAAATTCGGTATTTGTATAAAACTTCATATTGACAATGGATTTCCTTTAATGTGTTGTGTCCGTTACTATCCACAACCATCATAAACAAGATAGCTATTTAATGTTTGCCAAAAAATTCCTGAAGGACTACTATAACACTTACCAGACAGATCTTAGAGTCCATTAAAATTTCACATGGTTCCATTAAGGATTACAATTATCTGGGAAGTCGTCTTCGAAAAGTTCCTAAAGTATGCTCTAACTTAATTCTTCTGTTATAATAAAGCGCCAGAATGTCATTAATGATTAAAATATTTGCCTTTCAAATAATTCCTTACACTCACTTATATGCTTAGTTGTTGCATTTACTAAATATTAATTTTATAAGTCAATGGATGTTTGTTTTATGTCCAGAAAATAATTTATGTACACTTTCTATTTAAATAAAGAGCCACGTACGGAAGAGATAACCACACAAGGATCCAAATATGGTTAGCGAAATGGATCAATCAAAATGTAGAGCTTCTGTACTCAAGCGCAACGATATGTTGAAACTTGATGCTATTCTCATCATTTGTTTAGATCCAGTAGGCTGAAAGGCAGGTGAAAAATATATATTTTATTATGATTACATGACAGGGGAGCCACTTTTTGCTGCCTGGTGCGTCTATCATGTGCATTCATCAACTGTTAAATTACATGGTGATTGTTTGCAGGTACATTAGACATTTAAGTAGGCTGAAATGCTATGTCAAATTCATGAGATAAACAATCAGCTGTGCCCATCAAACAATTTCATTCCTTCACTCTATTCTTTTGTTTGCAGGTTGCATTCTATTCCTGATTTTGCTAAAGCTTCAGCGAGGAATCAGCGGTCGGCCGCTGCAGTGTTGAACATTCAATCTCTGACTAACTGCATTAATGGAATTTTTTAATTATACATTATGATTATGGTATGTTGTAAACATCACTACTAATGTTTCTTTTGTGTGGAAATCAATATTTCTGTTATAGTTCCTTTCCAATGATTTGATGTGCCTGAGCTGTCTTTTTTTCAAAATTTTAAGCACCACATTTATGCCAATAAGTTAAGTATTTCAGCTAATGTTGTGTACTAACATTGGATTCATAATTAGCTAATTGTAGCAAAAGTGGACGTGGAATGTTTTGATGAAAATGACATGTCATTTGTATAAAGCTTACCAAAATATATATTTTTTTATACAACAATTTATGGTCTTCATTTGGATGTGGTACACATAATATTTTGATCATTCGTACAAACTTTAAATCAAGTTTTGCCCATGTGGTAATAACCCTCAGGCAGGCTCATTCCACCCAACTTCATTTTGAATGTTCATGAAATGCCTTATACCAGTGGATTTGTAGAATGCTATGCTAAACTTTGAATATAAACAAGCTTCATTTCTACATAATCCAAACTGTCGTGTTATTTCATTTTTGCATCAATCATAACTTTTGACTTACATGCTACATTAAATAGTCATTATGACCCTTTTCTCAAAAGCTAATTTAGCTAATTTATATAGGCATACTAATACTGTTTCCTATTAACAACTATTTGTACAAAACAAATAATTATTGCATAGTTTTGAATGTTCATCCTGAAAAGTAATAACCGACATTAGATTTAAAAAAGAAAAAGCAAAATATCAAAAGATCGCATCCAATTTTAGGCTATCATTAAATAAAGAAACCATAATATTCACTGTAAACGAAGAAGCTATATGTACGGTAGCACAATGATGCTCAAAGTTTAATACTGCTAAAAACAAAAAATCGATTCCTTAGTGTTTTCAAACTATTCCTGAATTAATTTTTTCATACAACTACTTCGACGAGCCCATGTGTGAAGCACGGGTTCGCACTTGTATATATATATATATATGTTGTTGAAATAAGTATATCGAAACAGTTTCCAAATATTTGTAATATGATTTAAATAATGAAATAATTAGTTAGAGAGACATGTGACTACTTATTTGCTTAATTGAGCTTAGTTTCATGTGAAATTAAATCTTTTTATGGTTTATTGTTTATTTGATGATTAAATAACTGACCATCAAATTGCCCAATTTTGAAACTACCGTTCATTGGTATAGAGAGACCAAGATCAGATATATTATCTAGAGACCACTTTAATCTGCCATAAGCATTTATATTAAATACATCTTGTAGATGATGGAATTAAAGAAAGAGATCTTTGGAGTGCAAAGGCTACTTGGTACTAATCCCGAGGGTAATTCAAAAAGGATGTAGTAGTATTGTCTTTCCTTCATTCACACATTAAACAACTTGTATGGACAAATAGAAGTGCGAAACAACCAATTTTGCATTCAAATCTTACCATTCAAAACTTCAATTCATCTAATCGTTTCCCATTGAGTTTCTCATAAACCGTAAAAAGGAAATCAAATTGAAGAATTTTAACGTTCCCTTCGCTTATAAATATTCCATTTTCCATCCTATAGTGGAAACTTCACCTCAATTCCCCCAAAATAATCAAAAAAATTCCATCTGCAAACTATAAAGGAGGCATAAAACAAGCTCTAAAATGTAAAACTAGTTAATTAACAACTTGCGCGCATCGTTGACAAGGTACGAAAACAATGTTTCAAGGCTAAAACAGCATTTTCTTTATTGTCGTTAACGTTTTATCGCATCGTCGGTCCTATGCACTGTAACACCCCGTAATTTTATAACATTAAAATTCACAGATTAAAGTATACTTAATTTTAGAAGAAGAATTTGTAAAAAGGGTTATGCCATTGCCTTCGTCTCGGAATCCTGCTTGAGATAAAGTCCGAGTTTGCGTAAAACGGATTCAGTATGAAGAAGTTATGGAGGTTAGAAGATTTAAGTTTAAACCAAAAATTAAATTAATAATTAATAAAATCAGATTTGAAAATCAAAACAGAAGAAGGGAGGCTGGGGGGAATTTTCCCGCCAGGAGGTGTCGACCCCCCGGGGAGTCGACCCCTGGCGGCCTGTACAGGCAGCGACGAAATTTTGGGTTCTAGGGCTAGGTGGCGACTTCTGGTTGGCTGAGTGAGGTGTATTTCGGATTTGGAGGGTTTAGATGGAACCTAACCTAATCCTATGGCCCTAATTAACTCACTACACCTATATAAACAACCCTAGACCTAAACCCTAATTCATTAATCAAAGTAATGGAGCCTCCATGCTGCTAAACTCAAAATTTATCTAGCCTCCACCCTAATCAATCAAATTCAAGTTAAAGACAACAATCAAAGCCTACATCAACGAATTAGCTTTTCAACTACATAATTCAGAGTCCAGAATTGTTCTCTTCTTTCTTAAACCTATCTCTATGAGTTCATGTAACATTAACAAGATAATTAAACTAAAGTGATGTTGATAATTGTAAATTGTGATAATATGATTACGCCTGTAATGGATTCCATCAAGTTTGCAAGTTTGTCACCTTTTACATGAACCTATCATATGCCTATTCATGTTCATATGTTGTCTATTCATGTTCATATGTCACCTATGTTCACATGCCTGTTATGTTCGTATGTTTATGCCTGTTTTGATCCTCTTCCCTATTCCTTCTCCTTTTTCTTTTTATGAGGTTAGGCTACCTTCGAGCCTAACATATTATGCGTACGAACAACGTGGGAACGATGGGGAAAAGTTTGGGAAATTGTTATAATATGTGATTTGGCCTAAATTGTGATAATTGGTAATTGGGGCATAAAGTGAGGCATAACCTATAAACTTGAGATTATAGGCATAAAGTGATTAGAATTTTCCACATAAATTTGGGTTGGAAATTATGGGTAAACGGGGAATCACTATAATACCTAATTTGTGATGCACTTAGGGTAATGAACGCCTATGACACGAGGTTAGATATGTTTGTGGTGTAAACCTACCCGGAACCGCCTTGCATGTCCAGCAACCGCAAACATTATCTAATGTGAGAGGTCAAAGGTAGAAAATTAGATGAGTAATAAGGTAAAAATACGAGGTTAGATGGGTTTGTGGTGTAAGCCTGCCCGGAACCGCCCGGCATGTCCAGCAATCGCAAATGGTTTCTAATGTGAGAGGTCTTGCAGGATTACGGTTAAAATAAATAAATGAACACTTAACCTAGCTGAGACATGTTGTTGACATGGGAATATTGTGGGGTTAAGTGGGAATTCCTAGTGGGGACCAAGCTTAGGAGGGAAGCTTGTGTCAAGTGTGGGAACCCTTTTCAACCAGTAACCCATTTAGTATCTTAGTGAGCTCGAACTAGGTCGAGGACGGGACACGCTTACTAGGATTGATTGTAAGAGGTCAATTAAAGGATAGCGGTGGCAGTGCAAGTCCAACGGGGTCATATGCGTGCATGGGTCCGGGCTGGTAGGTAAGACGTTGTTGCATCGTGTAGGTATAAGCCGTGCCTTCTAGTCGTATCGGGTTGCCACTTTAGGGAGTGATACACCCTATTGTGGGACCAACACGGGTATCTACGAGTTAGAGAGCCGACCGAATGGCGCAGGGTAGTGGGTACACTTAGTGGAGATAGGAGCAGACGACACCTATGACAACAGCTAGGGGTACACGAGAGACTACCACCATTTGTTATTACCATATTTGTTGCTTGCTTAGGGGGATCATCTTTTAGTATGTTAGTTCGGTGCAGAGCATATCTCGTAGTAGCTAGGAGCGCAATCGTTGTTGAATCTTACTTACCTCATTTACCTTGTCATCTCTATTTGTGTTACAGTCATTTCGTTTATCCAGTTTATTCCTTATCCTGTTGCTTTACTTATTATATTGTTAAAGTTACTGGACTCGCCAGACTTTATGTCTGACCTCGTTTTGTTTTCGCCTCTTTTCTTTCCTTTTCCCCCCAGGTCCTCAAGGTGGGAATTAACGGAGCTTTGCTTGGATTTCTTTCTTGGAGAGCTTTGGAGTGCCGAGAGTAATGCTACGCTCAGCTTTATCTTTTTCATTCTTTATGGCTATTTGTAGTAGTAGGATTGTGCTTTTATTTTATGTACTCTGATTTTGTCAAGATGGATATTATGTACTTGACTCTAGTCTTTGGTTTTTGATGATGTAACCAAAATTATTTGTTTTCCGCTTCATGAATGAAGTTTTAAAATTTTAAGTACTGCTTTATATTTGTCTTGTTGTGATTTTCTCTTCTATATACACTTACAATGCTCCATGGAAGTTAATGCATTCCCTTAAGTGACATTAATGGACGTAGGGTGTTACACGTGGTATCAGAGCTGAAGGTTACCAGAACAGATAAAAGATTTTGAAAACCGTTTTCAAAAGCACTTTTGGAAAGAAATATTTTCTAAGACATGTCTTAAAGAGAGTATATTAATAGAAAAGGTTTATTTCGACAAACATAATCCCCAGTAGCCATATATCTGTCTTTCGAATCTCCATTTTGAATCTTTCCCTTTTTCCATTCAGCATGGCTGATCAACCCGAAATACCCGAGGGCATACAGATACCAGGCTGGTTCAGAAGGTATCTGGGGGCAAGGGCTAATGCCATAGGCCCAACAGACGCTCCTCCTCCTCCTCTTCCTCGTATAGACGCTTTTTCGAAGAAATGCAAGGACTTCCGTGCGATGGGCGGGAAACCATTTAATGGAACTGAAACATTTGTTGAGGGTCGGAATTGGCTCAAGGAAGTGGAATATCTATTTGGTATCTTTGAGATAGATGATGGGAGGAAAGTTCAATTGGCTGCTTGGTTGATGAAGGATTAAGCTTCTTTTTGGTGGGAAGTAACTAATGAGGGACGTACAGTGGAAACATAGGTGGACTTTAAGCAAAGGTTCGAGCTGAAATTTCTTTCACAAGTGGAGGAAAGTTTATACATGGAAAGGTTCTTGGCTTTGAAGTAAGGAAGTTTGTCTATGAAGGAGTACGTGAACAAGTTTAACCGGTTAGCCAGATTTGGGATGGAACTAGTTAATACATCGCATACGAAGGCCTTGAGGTTTGCTAAAGGTCTGAATGAACCATTACATGGATTGGCTATGTCCCACATTCCTATGGGGATTACTTTCGAGAATCTAGTTGATATGGCGTTGATTAATGAAGAGGAGAAAGGTGCTAATGCTAATAAGGCACATGATAAGAAGGTGGATCCAAAGAAAGCACAACAACAGCAATAACAAAAGAAAGGTGGTAAGGATAACAAGGGCCAAGGGAAGAAAAGGTGCTTTAATTGTGGAACACCGGTCCACTTGAGCAAGCACTGTAGGAAGAAGAAGAAGAAGAAGAAGAAGACAGGTTGCTTCCAGTGTCGTGAGGAAGGACATATGATTAAAGACTGCCCAAGAAGGCAATGGCAAGTGCAGAGGGCATGATCTACTTCTGTAAGGCAGGTGCACGCTCTTATGGCACCCCCGCAAGAGAGAGGTAGAACCATTTCCGTTGAAAGCTTAATTTTCCTTTATGATCATCTTGTTCGTACTTTGTTTGATTCTGGCGCTTCACATTCGTTCATATCTGCTTCTATTGTTGAGTCTCTGCACCTAGATACTAGTATAGTAGTGGATCCCGTTAGTGTCTCAAATCCTATTGGGGGTACGACCCATCTTTCTATGTTATGTCGGGGTTTGAGAATTTTCGTGTATGGCGTTGAGTTCGAATGCAATGCTTTTGTGCTTGGTTTCACGGGCTATGGGTTGGTTCTAGGAATGGATTGGTTAGCCAAATATGGTGCCATTCTTGATTGTGAAAGGAGGGTAGTTAGACTATTTTCTAATTTGGGTAATACTCTCGAGATCTCATGCGATCCTATGGGTTCGGTGATGCTTAGCTACCTAGAATCTCTTGACACTTCTATTGATGATTTGTGATCTGTTCGAGTAGTCCGTGAGTTTTCATATGTCTTTGAGGAGGTTAGGGGTTTACCTCCAAAGCATGAGATAGATTTCCGTATATACTTGGTGGACAATGCAAAGGCAGTTGCATTGCCTGTGCGCCACATGGCTCCTAGGGAGAGGAGGGAGCTTAATAAGCAAGTGAAGAGTTGCTTGAGAAAGAGTTCATAAGAAGAAGTATCTCGGAGTGGGGTGTGTAGGATCTAAATTAACCCTAGAGGGGGGGGGGGTGAATAGGGTTTATCACAGATTTTTGTAGAATAATTAAATAAAAATAGCACAGATAATAATTAGAATAAATGCGGAAAATAAATAACACACAGATATACCCAGCTTCGGCAAAACCCTGCCTACTGCTGCATTCCCCAGGGTTTCTACTAGGAGTTAAAACAATCTCTACGCTTACAATCCCCTGTAAACTCGCGACACTCACTCCCAACTGTTCTTAACCCTACTCTCAAAACCATGCACTGGTTTTTATCCCCAAAACCAGATTTCCCCGAATTACAAACCCTGTAATTCGTCTCCCTAGTTTTAGAGACAAACTAGAAAACTCTAATCCCGATTACAAACTGAAACTCAAACGAATAAAAATAAACAATAAAAAACCCTAAAGACAAATTTAAAAACAATTTTAAAACCCCTTAGGAGTTTAAAAATAAATGGGTTATCCCCTTTTAAAACTTAGTTGGCCGGCCTCTTTCACTTTTAATTTGGTTCACTTCTTTTGGCTTTAACCCGATCTCTTATCCCTGAAAAATTGCGGCGGCTTTGCTCCTAGGGTTTCTTCAAATCCAAAATCGTGATGGCTTTCTGATGTATGAAATCACGATGATGTTCTTGATCGTTCTCTGGTGCTTCTCTCTTCACGATTTGGAAATTGTTGATTTAGGGTTTCAATTCTTCTTGGATTAGAGGCTGCAATTCTTCTTATGATCCAAGTTATTTGTTGTTGCTCCGGTATGATGTTTAAATTCAATTTGTTGCTTTTAATTTCGTCGAACTTGGATAATCATAGCCGACGATGATTGTGTGTATTTATAGGGTTTTTTAAACCCTAAAATCTCTGATTCTAGACAATTCGTGGGCCTTGAATTGTTCTTACGACTTGGGTATCTGATTTGAATTTGTCTCCTGAGATTTTTGATTTAGACTTGGCCGTATATATTATATGACTGGAAAATATCTCGGTGGCTTCTAAAACTTTGATTTGGTCCTTATGAAAAAGTTTCTGTAAATTTTGCTCGATGTATCAGGACTTGAAATGTATCAGGACTTGAAAACAGATTTCCCTTTTTAAGAAAATGAAATCTCTCGGCTTTGAATTGATCTGATACTTCTGGATATTTCTTTGATTTGAATACAGCTAATGTTGAGTATTTCCAATTTGCGTTAAATTCCTGGAACTTTACGAGATATTATTTCTTGGCTAAAAAATCTTTGCTTGAGTACTTTACTTGCTTGATAACCCTTTTTGAACTGATCAGTGCAGATAGTTGAACTAATTGAACTGCTTTAATTTTGCTGCTTTGTATAATCAAAGTTACCTGCCTTGATTTTTATTTCTTGTTGATGCTTTACTGTTTAAAAGAAATACTATAGTTGATCTTTATCTTGGTTCCTCCTTTATGCTTTGCCTTTAACTTGCTTTATCCTGAGCTCACTCTCTTCATGTTTGCTGCACCATGTTGTGCTTTGACTTGCCACTTTCACTTTGTACTCGACTTGTAAACTGTTGCTAAAGTAGATTGATCATTTCCCATTGAACAGATTTTTAACAAATACTGCACTTTGAATTTTGCCTTGTGCTTCTCCTAAGTATTCATTGACATGCGCGCCTGTTGTAAAGTTTGATCTTTGCTTGGTTAGTTCATGGACCTTGGCACTTTGGCATTTTGTCGACCTTGTCAAATAGTTCTGTCCTATTACTCTTAAATACTTTTCACCCTTATTCCTTAGTGCTAATTTGACCTTGCTTATAGTTGTGTTCATGCTGAATTTTCTGCCTTACCATAGCCAAATTGTACTGAGTTTAACATCATGCCTTATAGGCTGAAGTTGTCCCTTGTGTCGTAGTTGAAACCCATTTGCTTGAGACTGTGACTGCATACATTAACTTGCTTTCTTGTATGCTTGATCACATACATGTACACATAAACTGCTGCTCTGCATCTTTAACCTATGCTGACTTGACTTAAATATCACCATGTTTAGGTTCCATACTTGTATTTGTGTTGCTTCATCCATGAAAATACTTGCTGAACTGGAACTGATATTGTAGTACCCTTGTTCACTTGAAATGTTGTCACATTTTCCTTCTTGGACCTGAAATGTGTATGCATCCTCACATACTTATTGACTAGCTCAACCATTTCACCATGCATGAATTTAAACCATCCATGTTGGCTCGGCCTTGTAGCTGTACTTTTCCATGCTCCCTTTTGATTGAACTTGCTACACCACACTTGCTGTTATGAGCCTGTTGACTTGAAACACTTAACCTTGACCTAGTTGTATATATTTTCATGCATTATTTACTTTGTGTATATGCACCAGTCTTGTATTTGAGTTGCTGCTTCTATCGTTATGCTGATTTTCCTTTGATGTACTATTTTGACTTTTGATTTGGGGGCCATGATTTGCTATGTTGACTTTATTTCTTGAACTTGTTTTTGATTGCCACATTGTTGATTGTGCACTGGGTTGAGAAGGTCCTTGTGGCTACTCCTCAGTTGCTCACCGTATTGGCGAGGCAGTGCACACGTGTATACATGCAGCCATCAGACGAGTTTTTCTGTCCCTGCATATCAGACCAAGTCTAGAAAAATGATGAGAAACACACCGTAATTCTGAGGCAAATAAAATTTAAAAATAAATTTTTATTTGTTTGTTTTGAATTTTATTTTGTTGCAGTCTATTGTGTGTTTTCTTCTGTATGTGACAGATGAGAAGATGATGACTGGATTGACTGTGGAATGCTGTGAAGACAAGAAGACTGAAGATGATGATGTTCATATGTGTCAGTATATATGAGTGAACTGTATAGAAATGTAGTGTATATGAAAGTGTAAGTGTTGTAAATAAATTGAATATATTGAAATGTTTATCAGTGATGTATACACAAATAGTGGAGTTGTAAATCTGGACTATTTAAATATTGAAATAAAACATTCTTATTCAAATAAAATACTGCGTGAATATTTAAATTTATGTACAGTTGTATTTTATTTAAATAAAAATATTATATTCCTGTCTGTTGTGTAGTATACCAGTCAGTTACAAACACATTCAATAATAAAATATATTTGGTTGTTATCATTAAAAAAAATTATATAATTGTGTATACAACACTGTTATATACAACAGGGTGCTCTAGTTGTTTTTGCTACAAAGGCTGATGGTTTACTTAGATTGTGTGTGGACTATAGAGAGCTAAATAAACTCACGAAGAAGTATAGGCACCCATTGTTGAGGATAAATGATTTGTTCGATCAGTTGTTTGGTGCTTCGATTTTCTCGCAGTTGGACTTAGCTATAGGATTTCATTAGTTGAGGGTGGCTAAGGATAGTATTGATAAGACTGCATTAGAACTCTAGACGGTTTCTTTGAGTGGCTTGTCATGCCTTTTGGTTTGAAAAATGCACCCGCGTATTTCGTAGACTTGATGAGTAGGGTGTTTAGGGAGTTTCTAAACAAGTTCGTGGTGGTCTTTGTGGATGATATTTTGATATTCTCTAGAAGCGAGGAAGAGCATGCCCTACATCTTAGGGAAGTATTAGAGACCCTTCGAGCACATCAACTCAAAGCTAAGTTCTCCAAATGTCATTTTTTGAGGAAGGAAGTGAGGTTCTTAGGGCATGTGGTCTCTAAGGAAGGGATAGCTGTGGATCCCGCGAAGGCAATGGCAATCCAAGATTGGAAGATTACTAAGAATGCAACAGAAGTAAGAAGTTTCCTTGGTTTGGCGGGCTACTATAGAAAGTTCATTAAAGACTTTGCTAAGATATCAGCCCCACTTACTCGATTGATGAAGAAGAATTTGGTCTTTTCTTGGGATGTTGACTGTGATGATGCTTTCCAACGTTTGAAGAAAGCTTTGACGACAACTCCGGTTTTAGTTTTTCCAGATCGGAGTAAGCCATTCACAGTATATACCGATGCTTGTGGGACAGGGCTTGGCGTAGTTTTGATGCAAGAGGGAAGGGTGATATGCTATGGTGGAAGACAGTTGAAGGTCCATAATAAGAATTACCCTACCCATGACTTAGAGTTAGCTGCCATAGTTTTTGCGCTCAAGTCTTGGCGTCCCTATTTGCTTGGAGAGAGGTTTGGGTTGTATACAGACCATAAGTCACTTAAGTACTTGTTCTCTCAGAAAGATCTGAACTTGAGGCAACAGAGGTGGATGGAGTTCTTAGCATCCTACGATTTCGAGAATGCATATACCCCTGGAAAGGGTAACGTTGTGGCAGATGCCTTGAGTAGAAAGAAGTTGACTTTGAGTCCTTTGTTTGTTGAGCGGCAGAGTTTAGAGTACATCTCTACCTTTGACTTTAGACCCTCGATTGATTATGTGTCCGATTTGTTGGCATCATTGGAGTTGCGAGCTACGCTTGTAGGACAGGTAGGGGCCGCACAGCGAGATGACCCACAGTTGACAGAGATAGTAGACAAGCTCACAAGAGGGGAGTCTTCGAGCCATCTTAGTAGGTATATTATTTATGAGAGAGGTTGGTTGCGTAGAGATGGGAGACTTTGCGTATCACGAGACGATAGTTTAAGGAAGGCAATTCTTGAAGAAGCACATCGTTCTAAGATGACCATACATCCCGGTGGTGACAAGATGTATAGGGACATGAAGCGAGTCTTCTTTTGGGCCGGAATGTAGAAGGATGTGCCTGAGTTCGTTTCTAGATGCTTAGTGTGCCTGCAAGTTAAGGCTGAGCAAAAGAAGCCTAGCGGGTTGCTTCAACCTTTAGAGATTCCGCAGTGGAAGTGGGAAAGCGTTTCCATGGATTTTTTTGACGGGTTGCCAAGGTCAAGGAAGGGTAATACGGGGATTTGGGTAGTGGTAGATAGACTTACCAAGAGCGCCCATTTCATTCCCGTTAAGAGTAAGACGAAGGCGGCATGGTTAGCAACAGTTTATCTCCGAGAGATAGTTCGTTTGCATTACATACCTTCTAGTATTGTGACTGATCGAGATCCCATTTTCACTAGCGAGTTTTGGAAGAGCTTGCAAGAGGCGGTAGGAACGCAATTGTGTTTAAGCACCGCTTATTATCCTCAGACGGACGGCCAAACCGAAAGAGTGAATCGGATTATAGAAGACCTTTTGAGGTTATGTATCTTGGACTTTGGAGGGACATGGGAAGAACACCTTCCATTAGTAGAGTTTTCCTACAACAACAACTATCAGACTAGTATTGGCATGGCTCCTTTTGAGGCTTTATATGGGCGGCCTTACCGATCCCCGACTTGTTGGTGGGAATCTACGGATTAGATTTTGCTTGGGCCACATATGGTTAGAGAAAATTCAGAGAAGATAGACTTGATTCGAAGGCGCATGAAGACGGCACATGATAGGAAAAAGTCATATGCTGATAAGAGAAGGACCGATCTTGAGTTCGAGGTTGGAGACATGGTCTTCATCAAAGTATCACCATTGAGGAATGTAGTTCGCTTTGGAGCTGTAGGGAAATTGGCACCAAGGTTCGTAGGGCCATTCCCCATTACAGAGCGAATTGGACAGAATGCCTACAGAGTGCAGTTGCCTGAGAAGCTTAGTGGTGTTCATGACGTATTTCATGTGTCACGTTTGAGGAAGTGTTTACATGATATAGCGGAAGTAGTAGAGCTGAGCATGCTTGAGAAGTGGAAGTAGAGCGAGATGCCACGGTTAGACGAGCTCCTACATGCATCCTTGGGTCGGAGGTCAAGAAGTTACGCAACCGAGAGGTCAAGTTGGTGAAAGTTCAATGGGGAGATGATCAAGGAGACGCGACTTAGGAGACAGAAGATAAGATTTGTACAATGTACCCTTTCCTTTTTGAGGGTATGTTCTTAACTTCTCCTTTTTCTACCTCTTAGTTTGTACTTGCTCTATCGTTTAGGGTATCCTCTCGAGTATATCTTCGGTCTTTAGGTAGAAGTCCTATGGTTGTAAACATGTGTTTGAAACATGTTATGTTTTGTGGATGCAAGTGGTTGCTCGTGGATGCATATACACACACTTTAGGCACTAAGATCGGCTCAGTCACTTCATATTGCATATGCATATATTTGTTTATTGAAATTTGGTGTGTTATCATGTGGACGTTTCATTTGGATGTATGAATGTGCACTCATGTAGAAATGATATGTATCATTAGGATTCTTTTGCATACATGTTGGACTCATGGCACTGAAATAATTTGCATTAAGGAGGTCAACTGAATCAGTAGACCGCCTGATATTTGCATTAGATAAGGCACATATACACACACTTTTACATATGTTCATATAGCATTAGAAATCTTTGAAGGACAATGGACGCTTGCGGATGATGGTTGAGTAGATGGATGATTGGATGGTAGGATGCATTCTTCTTAACTTGGAGATTTCGTGTATGAAATCCTTTAAGGAGGGGAAAATATAACACCCTGTAATTTTATAACATTAAAATTCACAAATTAAAGTATAATTAATTTTTAGAAGAAGAATTAAGTAAAACGGGTTACGCCATTGCGTTCGTCTCGGAATTATGCTTGAGATAGAGTCTGAGTTTGCGTAAAACGGATTCAGTATGAAGAAGTTATGGAGGTTAGAAGATTTAAGTTTAAACCAGAAATTAAATTAATAATTTATAAAATCAGATTCGAATTTCAAAACAGCAGAAGGGAGGCTGGCAGGAATTTTCCCACCAGGAGGTGTAGACCCCCCAATAGTGGTGTCGACATAGGTGTCGACCCCCCTCGGGGAGTCGACCCCTGGCAGACTGCACATGCAGTGACAAAATTTTGGGTTCTAGGGCTACGTGGCGACTTCTGGTTGGCTGAGTGAGGTGTATTTCGGATTTGGAGGGTTTAGATGGACGCTAACCTAATCCTGAGGCCCTAATTAACTCACTACAACTATATAAACAACCCTAGACCTAAACCCTAATTCATTAATCAAAGTAATGGCGCCTCCATACTGCTAAACTCAAAATTTATCTATCCTCCACCCTAATCAATCAAATTCAAGTTAAAGACAACAATCAACGCCTACATCAACAGATTAGCTTTTCAACTACATAATTCAGAATCCAGAATTGTTCTCTTCTTTCTTAAACCTATCTCTACGAGTTCATGTAACAAAGTGATGTTGATAAATTGTAAATTGTTATAATATGATTATGCCTGTAATGGATTTCATCAAGTTTGCAAGTTTGTCACCTTTTACATGAACCTATCATATGTCTATTCATGTTCATATGCCTATTCATGTTCATATGTTTCCTATTCATGTTCATATGCCTATTCATGTTCATATGTTGCCTATTCATGTTCATATGTCACCTATGTTCACATGCCTGTTATATTCGTATGTTTATGCCTGTTTTGATCCTCTTCCCTATTCCTTTTTCTTTTTATGAGGTTAGGCTACCTTCGGGCCTAACATATTATGCGTATGAACAACGTGGGAACGATGGGGAAAAGTTTGGGAAATTGTTATAATATGCGATTTGGCCTAAATTGTGATAATTGGTAATTGGGGCATAAAGTGAAATTTGGCATAAGTGGGTTTGGGCGTAAAATTGGCATAACCTATAAACTTGAAATTATAGGCATAAAGTGATTAGAATTTTCCACATAAATTTGGGTTGAAAATTATGGGTAAACGGGGAATCACTATAATACCTAATTTGTGATGCACTTAGGGTAATGAACGCCTACGACACGAGGTTAGATAAGTTTGTGGTGTAAACCTACCCGGAACCGCCGGGAATGTCCAGCAACCGCAAACATTATCTAATATGAGAGGTCAAAGGCAGAAAATTAGATGCGTAATAAGGCAAAGACACGAGGTTAGATGGGTTTGCGGTGTAAGCGTGCCCCAAACCGCCTGGCATGTCCAGCAATCGCAAATGGTTTCTAATGTGAGAGGTCTTGCAGGATTACGGTTAAAATAAATAAATAAACTCTTAACCTAGCTTAGACATGTTGTTGACATGGGAATATTGTGGGGTTAAGTGGGAATTCCTAGTGGGGACCAAGCTTAGGAGGGAAGCTTGTGTCAAGTGTGGGGACCCTTTTCAACCAGTAACCCATTTAGTATCTTAGTGAGCTCGAACTAGGTCGAGGACGGGACACGCTTACTGGGGTTGATTGTAAGAGGTCAATTAAAGGATAGCGGTGGCAGTGCAAGTCCAACGGGGTCATGTGCGTGCATGAGTCCGGGCTGGTAGGTAAGACGTTGCATCGTGTAGGTATAAGCCGTGCCTTCTAGTCGTATCGGGTTGCCACTTTAGGGAGTGATACACCCTATTGTGGGAACAGTACGGGTATCTACGAGTTAGGGAGCCAATCGAATGGCGCAGGGTAGTTGTTACACTTAGTGGAGATAGGAGCAGGCGACACCTATGACAGCAACTAGGGGTACACGAGAGACTACCACCATTAATTATTACCATATTTGTTGGTTGCTTAGGGGGATCATCTTTTGGTATGTTAGTTCGGTGCAGAGCATATCTCGTAGTAGCAAGGAGCGCAATCGTTGTTGAATCTTACTTACCTCATTTACCTTGTCATCTCTATTTGTGTTACAGTCATTTCGTTTATCCAGTTTACTCCTTATCCTGTTGCTTTGCTTATTATATTGTTAAAGTTACTGGACTCGCCAGACTTTATGTCTGACCTCATTTTGTTTTCGCCTCTTTTCTTTCCTTTTCCCCCCAGGTCCTCAGGGTGGGAATTAACGGAGCTTTGCTTGGATTTCTTTCTTGGAGAGCTTTGGAGTGCTGAGAGTAATGCTACGCTCAGCTTTATCTTTTTCATTCTTTATGGCTATATGTAGTAGTGGGAATACGCTTTTATTTTATGTATTCTGATTTTGTCAAGATGGATATTATGTACTAGACTCTAGTCTTTGGTTTTTGATGATGTAACCAAACTTATTTGTTTTCTGCTGCGATGAATGAAGTTTTAAATTTTTAAGTACTGCTTTATATCTGTCTTGTTTTCCGCTGCGATGAATGAAGTTTTAAATTTTTAAGTACTGCTTTATATCTGTCTTGTTGTGATTTTCTGTTCTATATACACTTACAATGCTCCGTGGAAGTTAATGTATTCCCTTAGTGAGTGACACTAATGGACGTGGGGTGTTACATGCACCGCTAAAACGCACACACAAACTGTCCAAAAATCTTGCTTACGCTGTTCATGTGACTAAAAATCGAAAATTTTCACAAAAAATTCCTCTTTAAAACTTCTTATATTTATTTTGAAATTTTCTTTTCAATACCATTTCACTTTTTATAACAGTTTCGCTCAAAAACTAAAATTTTGGTAACATGCGCTTTGCGCCATTCAAATCATCAATTTTAATGTGAAACAGACGTTTAAACACGTGAAAACTGCCGTACCCAAATTCCGCGTTTTCGCGCGAATTGACATAAAAGAAATTAAATCAGCTAAAATGTAAAATTTTAAAAACAATAAAAAAAATCTTCTAAAAAACTTTTGCAAAAAGTTTCAAAAATTTATTTTATGGAAACTTAAACGATTCAAGTCACATGTTGACGAAAAGAAAGTCAATCATGCAAAAGATGCGAAAATGAAATTAGACACAAAAGAACGCAATAAATTTTAGCTTTAACAAGGAACAAGTGATTAATTATACCCGTGACGAAAAACAATGCAAAATCTATCCTTTGCTAAAGTTTATCCAACAAAGAATTATATTCTTTCCAACTCTAGGACAACTGTTAGTTAGATAAGAAAATTGAGATTTCATTTTGATAGACATGAACAAATGACATAAATATTTCCAAACATATAAATCTCATTAAAAAAAGTCGTGCAATTTTAATAACAGTTACAAGCACAAATTACCATAAAGCCAAGAACTAAATGGTGATTTTCACGTGAAAAAGCTTTTTAAATGATATCATTCTTTATACTTTTCAAGGCCTTCGTCCTGTTTTCGTCAATTTTTTTCAGTACAATGGCAGACTCATTTCGAGATTGTACACTTTTTTCCTGTTTATCTTATTCTAAAAAAAATATGTATATAAATAACACAAATAAATAAAGCGCAACCGGTTGGGTCCAACTTATTCTTGAAATATACAACTCGCACACACTCCCTTTCCAAAAAAAAATCAATACACCAAGCACTACACTTAGATTTAATAGATTTGTTGCTAAAATATCGGTATTAAACCCGAAACTCCATTTTTTTTTCCTTTCACTTTTGAACTTTCTGAATTTATTATTTACGACAAAATACAATTTAAATGTGAAATTATTGAGTAGAATATTTTCAGAAACAAGGAAATCATCGACGTAGACGACAACAAATGTAACACCTCACGTCCATTAATGTCACTCACTAAGGGAATGCATTAACTTTCATGGAGTATTGTAAGTAAACAGAACAGAATATTACAAGACAGATACATAAATAGTACTTGAAAACTTTATAATTTTATTGCAGCGGAAACAGAAATAAGTCTGGTTACATTTTCAAAACTCATCTTACTAAAACCAAGTACATAATCTCAGTCTTGTACAAAAGCCATCAGAGTACATAATTTTTAAAGCCATGATCCCCAATGCAAGATACCATATGAAAGAGAAACAAAGCTAGGCATTACTTCCAGCACTTCAAGCAGGAAAGTCCAAATCAAACTTCAGCGCTCCCACCTTAAGGACCTAGGGGGGAAAGGAAAGAAAAGGGGCGAAACAATGAGGGTCAGACATAAAGTATGGCGAGTCCGGTAACTTTAACAATATAATAAGCAAAGCAATATGATAATGACATAAACTGGATATACGAGATAACCGTAACATAAGCAGATAAGACAAGGTAACAAGACGAACAAGATATAATATTGACTGCGCTTCTAACCGCTATAAGGTATGCTCTGCACCGCACTAACGTACTAAAAGATGATCCCTCTTAAACAATCACAACGATGGTAGTCTCATGTACTTCTAGTTACTATCATAGGTAACCGACGTGTACCTAGCACTACTAGATGTACCCACTATCCTCCCTGTTTAATTATGCGTCTCTAGCTGCTACCATAGGTAACCAACGTATACCTATCACCACTAGATGTACCCCCTTACTAAACATAATAATGATGATGATGATGGTAGTTTTGTGTACTCCTAGCTGCCGCCTGCTCCTATCTCCACTAGTTGTACCCACTACCCTGCCCCATTCGATCGGCTCCCTAACTCGTAGATACCCGTGCTGGTCCCACAGTAGGGTGTATCACTCCCTAAAGTGGCAACCCGATACGACTAGAAGGCACGGCTTATACCTACATGATGCAACAAAGTCTTACCTACCAGCCCAGACCCATGCACACAAATGACCCCGTTGGACTTGCACTGCCACCGCTATCTCTTTATTGACCTCTTACAATCAACCCCAGTAGGCGTGTCCCGTCCTCGACTTAGTTCGAGCTCACAAAGGTACTAAATGGGTTACTGGTTGAAAAGGGTCCCCACACTTGACACAAGCTTCCCTCCTAAGCTTGGTCCCTACTAGGAATTCCCACTTAACCCCTCTTTATCCCCATGTCGAACTATATGTCTCATCTAGGTTAAGTATTCTAATTATGTTTTCACATGTCACCCATGTTACCCACTTAACCCTTCATCATTCTCATGCCTTACCACATGTCTTTTTCTGGTTAAGTATTCTTAATCGCGTTTCACATGTTATCCAAGTCACCCACTTAACCCTTTATTATCCCCATGTCTTACCACATGTCTTATGGTTATAATAACATGTTTTACTTAATTTATAATTAAGTACATCTTAATTCACATAAACATTGGTTAAGAGAATAACTCCCTAAGTATCAACCCCGAAGATCGAAATCAACATCAGATTGATACTCAGAGAATTGCTCAACTCACCCAATCTTATGTTATGTCATTCATATAATTGTAGTCTTGCAAGTGCTCCCACATTAGATTATTGTTTTGCGGTTGCTGGATGTGCCGGCTGGTTCTGGGCAGGCTTACACTGCAATCCAAATCTAGCCTCATGTCTTTGTATTATTACGCATCTAGTTTCTGCCTTTGACCTCTCACATTAGATACCATTTGCGGTTGCTGGACATGCCGGGCGGTTCCGGGCAGGCTTACACCGCAAACCTATTTAACATCGTGTCTTAGGCGTTCATTATTACAAATCATGGATTATAGTGATTCCCCGTTTACCCATAAATTCCAACCCAAATTTATAACAAATTCTAATCACTTTATGCCTATAATCTCAAGTTTATAGGTTATGCCAATTTTACACCCAAACCCACTTATGACAAATTTCACTTTTACATGTTATATACAATTTCACCCAAACCATAGCCATCATCAATTTATGCCCCAATTACCAATTATCACAATTTAGGCCAAATCACATATTATAACAATTTCCCAAACTTTTCCCCATCGTTACCACGTCATTCACACGTGAATTTCGCATAATATGTTAGGCTCGAAGGTAGCCTAACCTCATAAAAAGAAAAAGAAAAAGGAAAAGGGAGAGGGAAGAGAATCAAAATAGGCATAAACGTACGAACATAACAGGCATGTGAACATGAATGACATATGAACATGAATAGGCAACATATGAACATGAATAGGCAACATATGAACATGAATAGGCATATGATAGGTATAAGATGACAAACTTGCAAACTTTGATGAGATCCATTACAGGAATATTCATATGATTCAATTCATAACCCTAACACAATTATTTTAGTTTAATTATCTTGTGAAAGCTACATGAACTCACAAAGACAGGTTTAATAAATAAGAGAACGATTCTGGATTCTGAATTCTGAAGTTGAAAAGCTAGCCGTTGATGTAGGCGTTGATAGTTGTCTTTAACTTGAATTGATTGATTAGGGTGGAGGCTAGGTCACTTTAGGTTTTAGCAGCATGGAGGCACCATTACTTAGATTAATAAATTAGGGTTTAGGTTTAGGGGTGTTTATATAGGTGTAGTGAGTTAATTAGGGCCTTGTGATTAGGTTAGGTTCCATCTAAACCCTCCAAATCTGAAATACACCTCACTCAGCCAACCAGAAGTCGCCACGTAGCCCTAAAGACCTAAAATCCGTCACTGCCCAAACTGGCCGCAAGGGGTCGACTCCCCAGCGGGGGTCGACACCTATGTCGACACCCCAATTGGGGGGTCGACAACTGTGTCGACTCCCCTAGGGGGGTCGACACCCCCTGGCGGGAAAACTCCCGCCAGCCTCCTCTGCTGTTTGAATTCAAATTTGATTTATTAAAATATTAATTTAATTTCTAGTTTAAACTTAAATCTTCTAACCTCCATAACTTCTTCATACTGAATCCGTTTTACGCAAACTCGGACTCTATCTCAAGCAGAATTCCGAGACGAACGCAATAACGTAATCCATTTTACTTAATTCTTCTTCTAAAAATTAATACTTTAATTTGTGAATTTTAATGCTATAAAATTACGGTGTGTTACATTCTCCCCTCTAGGATTTCGTCCCCGAAATCTCCAAGTTAAGAAGAATGTTACCTACCATCCAATCATCCATCTACTTAATCATCACCCACAAGCATCCATTGTCCTTAAAAGATTTCTAATGCTATATGAGCATATGCAAAAGTGTGTGTATGTGTATATAGATTTATATGTATACACACTCGAACAACGGCAGTTTCTACCAAATTATGTTTACCATCCGTATTGAATAAGTTTTTGCAACCTCTGACAGTCTCTGCTGAAGAGTTTTTACCTTCGTGGAAATCTATACTTGGACTACCTTTGAAGCTACAAGAAGTGGTTAGAATTATAAATTTTAAAAGAACCTCATTTTTTGTATAAATGACCGCAGTAACAAACAAAATATTGCTTTGTTTTAAGGATTTTGGATAAGAACAGGAGAAGCATTATGATGGGTTATAGTATTATCGCTATTAAAAATACATTTTTTAGTAGAAATATCAGAGGTAGTAGCTTCTTATTTTAAGAACTAAAACTAAATTACATTTGATTTTTATTTTAACATACAAATGCAAAACAGATTTTCTTAAGCATAAAGATTATATATTTTTGAATTTTTTTATTACTAAACATGAATAATTACAATGTTTACAACAACACAAATATATACACTACAATTCATCACTTTACACTGTTTCAACAACAATGACACAATCACTTCTGACAATTACAAAATACATACATACAAAGCAATGACCAAAAACAACCTATCACATGAAATCCACATCATATCAAGGGAAACATGAAAACCAATATAACTCCAGAAGAACTCACGAGCTTCATATAATTTCAGCAACCACAAAAACAATGACTTCGAATAATGACTTGTAATGCAGCATATATCTTCAAATTATAAAACAAATGACTTCAAACATCTCAGAAATGACCTCAGTAACTTCAAACAATATTGTGCCAAACCAACGAAAGCAGACAATATTATAGCAACTGAAACAATAAAGATTATAAATTTAAACTGAACTAAATTAATTTAGCAGGTTAAAATTGCAACATTGTTGAATTTCTAGTCAACTAAGAACAGTGGTAATCGAATAAAACTAGTGTTCAATTCATATAGTAGCTACTAAATTTTAGAATAAAATTGAATAAAAAATTACTTGAGAAAGTTAGGATCAAACTCTTGAAGATGAAAATAGTAGAAAAGGGAATCTTTACTGTTGAGAAATCTTCTGTGCATAAAGAAGAAGCAGAAGATATCGGATCATTATTTAAAGATTCCCTTTTCTTTTAATAATGAATCAAACTCTTCAGTCCAATTTGTATATAAAAAAGTTTAAATAATTGGAGCTTTTTGGTTTAACAAATGTAAATAAAAATAGTAAGGCAAAAGAATCTCTCATCCCATTTGTTTCTAGATCCAGGCATCCTTCAAGTATATTGTACTTGTTATATCAATATACGAATAATCTTCTTCCAGACTAATAAAACCAAATGACACAATATCCCGTAGCTAGACTTAATTCAACAAATTCATTACACAGTTGATGGTACTAACTCTAGTAAACTAAACTTTAACTTCTTCTACCAAATGATTTTTAAAAAAGGAGGAAACTACAATAATATTTCTTAAATGGGCAGTAAATACTATGAAATTTCTAGAATGTTTAAGGAATTCCAACTCGCAATATTCACGTTTATACATCTCATTTGATTCTCGTCTCTTCTCATAATGCCTAATTGAACCAGATCAGTTCAAATGACTAAGAAGAAAATATGCAACCGCTTAAATGAAATGAAGAGCATAATATACAAATAAATTTCAGCAAGAAAAACCAAGTAAAGTAAATAAAAAAAAACGAGGAATAGCCTGAGAACGTACATGCTTTACGCTTGAAAACTTGGACTGTCATTTCATGTCTGAGAACATACCGTAGATAAGAAGCAGACTGATGTTGAATTTCTTTTTGAACGTTGGATCAGAATAATGACTTCCTTTGAACCTATTCACGTTTATATCATCAATGGACCCTGTCTTTTCAGTTCGCTTTTACTGCGGGAGGAATAGGCTGATGCTGGTGCTTGCTAAAAAAGTTGCTTGCTTGCTTGTGGAAGCATGAATGGTTGCTTGCTGAAGCATGAATCGTGGCCTTGTTTGATTGCTTGCTTGTGTATTAATGTATAATTTTGTGCATGAATCAAGGGATAATTAATAAAGATTTATTGCAGATTTTATCGGAAGATTTACTTGTGTTAATATGGTACCGTAACCAGTATTATTAGGCAATAAATATTAACTTATCATATATAAGACTGACAATCTATAATACTTATTAGACAATAATTTTTTTTTTAATCATATATAAGATTGATAGTCTATGATACTTAAAAAAAAGTTATCACAAATAGTTTGAACACAAAGCAAACAATTGGAATATTTCATTTTTTTTAATACTAAAAAGGCAAATTCAATTCATACAACATTGATTGCTTTACCTACACCATAAAAAAATTAATACAATTAAACGAAAAAATACCCGTATTGAATTAAAGATAGAAATACACTTATTAAAAAATAATTAAAATTAAAAAATGAAAATTTGATACATCCACATCATATATAACTGATAAAATAACTGAAATTTTTATGTGTTATCAAATGAATTTAATTTATTTTCCTTCGAAGCTTTAAATTTTATTTATATTCTTTTTAATTATATTTATATATAGTTTGTTTTTACGTTTTGCATTTCAATTTGATAAAATAAATTTTCAAATTAATTACTAAAATTAATATGGTTCATGGAGTACAATTTTTATTTTTGAATTTTTATAATTTTTTAATTTAAAATCAAAATTTAAATATTTTAACATTCTATTATTCAAAATTTAAAGTTAAATTTTAAGATATGAATAACTAAATAAATATAACTTCAATTAAGGAATTGAATTTGAATTTGAATTGCAAAAGTGAATTCACTCATTTTAGAAATCAAGGTTCCTTTGTTCGATCAATGCATGAGAGAAAGATATTGAAATGAGACAATTATTTTACTTTATAGTAACCTGAGGATAGTTTAGTAGTACGTATGGTGTATATACTAAGCAAAAGGCGGTGTATATAATTGAAGAAAAAAAATAGTGTATGTAAGGCAGTTTACGATATACAAATAGAATTTGCCTACTAAAAATTAAAATGACCGAAATCCACTTTATGCCCAAATTTGATTTTTCATTATTAATGCAATGTTATGTCATATTTGCCTTTAATATCTTATTCTGCAGGTGACCAATCAAAAAAGACTACGTGGATTGAGGCCACAAAGAAGAACACGTGGATTGAGATTTATACCGTTAGATTTGATTTAAACTAAGCCGTTAAATTTATAGCCACAGGATAATATGGATTACGTCTCTGCAATAAACTAGATAAAATATGTTTTTGTCATTTGAGATAATGACATATTAGTGTGAAATTGTGAAACATTTTATAAAAATTTAAAGTTAAAACTTTTATAGTCAATTGTTTAATTTTTTTTAACAATGTATGATAAGTTATTAACGAATGACTATTTAATATTAATTATTTATAGTTTAATTATTGTTTATCAATTCATTAACTGTTAATTATTTCATATTTCAAAATAATTATTAATAATGAATAAAGAAATGATTTTATAAAAAAACATTGCTAGGACATGTGAACGAAATCTTCAATTCAAAAAAATTGCTAGAATAATTTTTCTTTGTTTTTTTGACACATCATCACACAACTCAACATTATTTTTAATGAAAGTTTAAAATGATATGAGAAAAATGTAGGGGATAATCATTAAAAAATTCTCCTTATGTATATGTGTAGATAATACATTTTACCTACCTACAACTATTGGTAAATAATCATCCTTCAACAATCTTATAACATTGACAATATTTGCCTACCAATAGATTTTACCATTTAATATTGGTAGATAAAGGTTCTCTTTACTTACCCATATTTATTGGTAGGTAAAATATTGGTAGGTAAAGGTCAAATTTCTTGTAGTGATAATTTTTGGAAATAATATGTGAGCGTGGTGAATTTAAATGTGTTTGGTAATTTTAGTTTGGATTTAATTGACTAGAAATTGGCCATTTTTCAAGTGGTCTTCAAATTCGATGAATTAGTTTTGTTAGGACCGTGTCGTCGAAAGATAGCTAGATATAATTTTTCTATAATTTTAGGGGTCAGTATGTGGCCCCGGTAAATTAAAATATACGTTTAAAATTCAATGTATAGATTTATATTTTAATTTTGATGAAAACTGGTCGAAACGATAGAATTGGCTTATGAAACATATCCCATTGTGTCCGGAATGGGGATAATTTGCTAGGGGCGACAGCCGTTGGGTTCGATTTGGTTTTCAAATGAAAAATCAACTTTTTGGAATTTAAAATAGAATTAAATATATATTAGTCAACCCTAACCCTAATTCTCCACTCAGTCAAAATTAGAAGAAAAAACAACACGTCGTTTACCCCGTCACCCACCTTCAACTCACGCCGTCGCACCTCCAAGCGCGCCGCCACCGCCACACCTCCAAGCGCGCCGCCACCACCGCTCCCCTTCTCGCTCCGACCCGCCGCCTCCCTGGATACCCCAGCTCCGACCCACCGCCTCCTCCCTCTCTCCTCCCTTCTCTAAAGATCCTCAAACCAACCCCGAGCCTGCCACTATGGGCCCCCTATCCCTGCCGCCAGTCGCTAGAACCAACCCGCCGCCGTTAGTAGCCCCGCTGCCACGTCAGCCCGCCAGTGGACACTCCTCCCCTTTAAAATCCTGATTTTACAAATTTCAGTGGTAACATTTAGTTCCTGACCTTCCCGAGCCAATATCTTCTAAACCGAGCCCCTATGGCCAAAACTCCACAGTGCCAAAATCGAAGATCATGATTTTCTCTTCGATTTGAGTATATGAAAGTCATATTTTGGAATGTGGAGCCACCTGGAAAACGCGTCGAAAGTTAACTGTCCAAATACTGTCTTTTTGCAAATTCTGCTGAATTGGAGCATTTCCAGAAGAAAGGCCACTAGGCGAAAGTTGTCCGGAACGGCGCATTTAAGCTAGAGAAAAAGACGGTATGAAGATTGGAATTCATTTGCAAATTCTGGAACCAGAACAACAATTCAGAGCATCAGAAAACAATGGCGAAGTGGATCCCAATGTGAGAGCTCCTTCTCAATCAATCTATTTTACAGTTAAATATACCCTAGGTTGCAGACGGGGCTTAGTAGCCCCTGACACTATTTACTTGCACAAACCATGGTTTTTTGTTTGGATTGTATTGGGAAAATTGGCTGTATTTTGGTTATGAATTGTATTGTGGTTTTGGATTGATTAGATTGGTTGTGTATGGCGCGAGCCAGTATCAGGAGAGGGGTAATGCTAGACATTACTCTGGTTCTAATATCGCGCCGTAATAGTGTCGAAATTTTCCGAAATAAAATGTATTTAATAAAAATATCATTTTTATTGTGTGAATAAACTATTAAAAATAGTCATGTGTTGAAATAAATATTTTATCTTTAAAAATATAATTTTTAACATATATGTGAACGACATAAAATTCTCCTGAAATGAAAATAAATATTCATTAACAAATCGGTCAATTTCTTTATGTACACCCATTTAACTGATATTGATTGGGACGATAAATTTTACACATCGCCCAACTGCACAAATAAAATCTGTATTTATTGATTGAAACCCCACACGGGTATTGGGATGATATTTAGCGTACACTAATCCCAATTGTTTAGTTGTATGTCAACCGATTGGTTAACAGACTGTTGTAAGCGTTAATTATTTATATTTAATGCTTATGCAGTTGTGTAGTGCACGTTGGATGATGGTTGATTGTTTATTATTGTTGTTGTATACATGTGTTGTATGAAATCCATATAAATAACATTATATGGTAATTGACTGTGTCTGATTCCAATTTAGGAATAACGAATATTTTGAAATAACGAATATTTTAAAATAACATTCAGTAAAGGATTAAATTGTGAATTTGATTTCCTATTTTGGATGGACACGAAAATATTAAAATGTGGGAAGCCATGTTGATTAGTTATGCGCTATTTTGATGCGAACGATTTTCATATCGATTTTATTCATTTTTATAATGAATATCGAAAAAGGAAATGATTCAAAATCTGATATTTTGAAAACATTATCATTTATATATTAATGATAAGGAGTATTCAATTTTGATTTAAAATTGAAATGAAAACGTGAATCATTTTTGAAACGAATTTATAAAATGCGTTTTGAACGAAATATATATTATAAATATTATAAATATATATTAATGGCTTGAATAGAACGTGCCACGCTGCGACCGTTCGTGAATTTCGACCATTGACTTCGAATTGATATTACAGGAGATCCGACCGTCCGATCCTCCTAAAACCGGAACCATTGGGTTTGTATCGAAAAGAGCTTTCCATCTAACATAAGAGATTTGAAATCTAACGGTTGGATTTGGAGATAAGTCCAAATCAGTTTTGGAAAAGGTCGCTATGGATGTAGTTTGGTGGCCGTTATTGGAAACCGACTGTATGGGCCGTGATAAAATTATTAAAAATATTATTAATTGGTGAAAAATCAAAATATATGATTTTAAAAGAATTTTGATGAAAAATTCCACATTTGTAAAGATAAAAATATATGTTTATCAAAATGAACTAGTTAATAACTAGAATGATAATCAAACATTTTAAATAAATTGGATTTGTGAAGGGTTTTAATCTAATCAGAATTTTCCAATGTATGAATTGGAATGGATTTGAACGAAAATTGTAACAACCCGGAAAATCAGAACCAATTTAAAATTTTTATTTTGGCTATTTTAATGAATTTTGAATATTTAAAATAATTTATTTTAAATAAAACGACTAGAAATTTATTCAAATCGAAGTTAAAATGAATAAATTTATTTTAATTTATATTACGAGCCTGAAATGGCGCGGTAGTTTGAAAATTCAGTTTTAAACTTTGAATGAATATACAGAATTCAAAACAAATCGGAATTGGACAAAACGAGAAACGTTAGGATCTATTCAACTATATCTTTCCAACGAATGTGGAAAATTTAGTTTTCACTTTAGGAATTGAAAGTTATGTCCAGTTTAAAATTTAAATTAGTCGCTATGGAATTTATAAATATTATATATATTTATAAGGGGTTTTTAGGGAAAAGGAAAAACTAAGAGAAAAATTTAGGTTAAAGGACAACAAGTTTGGATTTTAGGCTCAAGGATACGTTTTAGTGCAAAAGAGGAATTTAAGGGCTCCCATTATTTTATCTTTTACACTAAAGGGCCTAAAATTCAAACTTGTTGCCCTTCAGCCTAAATTCTACTTTAACTTTTTCCTTCAGTTTATTTTCCTGTATTTATAATATATATATATATAAGGCCCTTAAAAATAGCCATTTTGCAAACGACCTCCGTTTTCAATGAAACCACTTCTGTTGGATCCGAAATGTCAAATTATTGCTAGATTCCAATTTTCATAATATTTGGAATCAGTATGTGAGCGTGGCAAACGAAAACGTGTTTTGTCAATTTCATTTGAATTGGATCAACCAGAAAATGACCCTTTTTCAAATGGTCTCCAAATTCGATGAATTAAGTTTTGTTAGGACCGTATCATCAAAACATAGCTAGATTTATTTTTATGGAATTTTTGGAGCCAATATGTGGCCCCGGTAAATTAAAATGTACGTTTGAATTTAACATATATTGATTTATATTTTAATTTAAATAAAAACTGATCGAAACAGTCGAATTGGCTTACCAGACATATCCCATTGTGTCCGGAATAGGGGTGATTGGCTAGGGGCGACATACATTTGGTTTGATTTGGAATTCGATGCATGAAGTCTCATTAAAAAGAATTAAAATATTATTAAATATATATATATATATATAAACTGAATCTAAACCGCCGCTCCCAAATTCAAAACCGGCGGACCAGGTTTTCCCAATTTCGAGCGACAATCTCTCTCAATCCAGGGAATAAGTTTAGAAATTTGTAGATTTAAAATCATAGAGTGAAATGAGGGCTTTAATTTGATGTTGGTAGGATCGATTCTCGTTGCGAATTGTGTGCGATTTTGGGGGCTCAACCCTCACCGTTCGAACGAAGTTATGGCGAAGCACAGAGGTGCGAGCTGTACCCTAGTTGGCACGCCGATGGAGGAAGAGGTGGGCTTCCTTGTGGCGGCGGTTGATCTAGTTCCGTCAGTCTCTAGGTGGCCGCGTGAACAAGCCCTAGGAGCCGAGGTTTCTTCGATGTTTGCTCCAGGCAATTACGGGAAGAAAGCTTCCGTGTTGAACCGTGATTAGTGAATTATGAGTAATTAATTATTATAATTAAATTTAACATTGTTTTTAAATCTAAAATTATAAATAACTATGTTTAAATCTGAGTTTTTAGATGTTTTAATCATATAAATCTGAGATTTTTAATTAGAAAAGTTTAGATTTTTAATTAGAAAAAATTTAGATTTTTAAATATGTAAAGACATGATTTTTTATAAAACAAAGATATGATTTATATATATATAATAATGATATAAAAATATGATCTTTATACTATTAATATCGTTATAAAAATATGAATTTTATTATATAGGTAGCTATATAAAAATATGATTTTTATATATGTAGTAAGGATATAAAAATATAATTTTTAGCAATATAAATATATAATTTTTGATGAAGTAAAAATCTGATTTTAAGTGAAATAAAAATGTGATTTTTATCTATATAGCGCTGAAATGAAAATGTGATTTTTAATATAAAAATTGTGTGAAACAGATTGCGATGAGACTGATTGGAAACAAATCCAAATCCTAACCGTTTAGAAATAAAGAATGGAGGAGTGGAAACCCAAGGTGAGAACTTCTCACTCTAATGTTTTTCTAGTTGAATATATACTAGGTTGCAGACTGGGCTTAGTAGCTCCTGACATCGTCGTCCACAGACCATGGACGACTTGTTTGATTGTATTGTGTTGTGAAAATTGATTGAGATTGTGATGTGAAATGGAAAATAAAATATTCATGTGGCGAATAAAATATTTTATCGTTAAAAATATAGTGTATATGAATAAAATAAATATTCATTTGCAAATCAGACGATTTTTTTTATGTATACCCATTTGACTGATATGGATTGGGGCGATAAATTTTACACATCGCCCAACTGCAAAAATAAAATATGTGTTTGTTGACTGAACCCCCTCATGGGTATTAGGATGATATTTGACGTACACTAATCCCAATTGTTTAGTTGTATGTTGATGGATTGGGTGACAAACTGTTGTAAGCGTTAATTATCTATGCTTAATGCTTATGCAGTTGTGTAATGCACTCTGGATGATGGTTGATTGTTTGTCATTGTTATTATATACATGTGTTGTATGGAATCCATATAAAGTAACATTATATGGTAATTGATTGGGTCTCATTCCAATTTGGAAAATAAAGAATATTTTAAAATAATATTCAGAAAATATTCATGTGTTGAATAAAATAAGATAAAGAATATTTTAAAATAATATTCAGAAAATATTCATGTGTTGAATAAATATTTAAAACAAAAAAAATATCATTTTTATTGAACGTATAACCATTAAAATATTAATATGTTGAATAAAAGCCGTATGCATTAGATATGCGCCATTTTGACGTGAATGAAATTTGTATCGATTTTATTCATTTTTAAAATGAATATCGAAAAGGAAAATATTTCAAAATCTGAGATTTTGAAAATATTATCATTAAAATATTATAATGATACAGATTATTCAATTTTGATTTAAAATTGAAGTAAAAGTGGGAATCATTTTAAAACGAATTTATAAAATACGTTTTGAACGAAATATATATATAATATATATATTAATGGTTTGAATAGAACGCACCGCGACCGTTCACGAATTTCGACCGTTGACTTCAAATTGATGTTACGGGAGATCCGACCGTCAGATTCTCATACAACCGGAACCGTTGGGTTTGTATCGAAAAGAGCTTTCCAACGAATATAAGAGATTTGAAATCTAATGGTTGGATTTGGAATTATGTCCAAATCAAATTTGGAAAAGGTCGCTATAAGTGCAATTCGACGACCGTTTATGGAAATCGACTGTAAGGGCCTTAATAAAATTATTAAAAATATTAGTAATTTGTGTAAAATCATAATAAATGATATGGAAAGAATTGGGATGAAAATTCCATATTTGAAAAGATAAAAATATATTTTTATCGAAATGGGCTAGTTATTAACTAGAATTATAATCCAATTATTTTTAAATTAATAAATTGGGTCTGTAAATGGTTTTAATATAACTAGAAATTTCTGATATAAGAATTGGAATGGATTTGAATTGAAATCATATTCGGAATATTTCGATATTGGATTCCGTCATTATAAAGATATTGTGGAGGTGTTATCCACGAAATATGGTACGATGTATCCGACCAGTATGTCCAGAAAAATAGGCCGACCGATCAGAAAGAATATCACATAGCTCAACTCAATGAGGTGACACCGATCGACACATCAATATTGATACCGGACGGTCTAAACCCAAGCGCACTGTTTAGATAGTGCAACTCCAGAGCAAAGCAAATCCCATGAGAAAGGGAAGGAAAACTCACTAACCGGTCGGTTAGGGTCCATCAGTACCGACCTGCCCCTTTAAAGTAGTGTGTTTGGTCCAAACAGAATGATACCGACCGGTCCAGGGACAAACGACCGGCCGGTCCTAATATGAGATCCATGCCAGTTCGGCCACAGAAGGGAAGAAATGAAACACACCTACCGGTCGGGTATGATTTGTGGGTACCGACCAGCCTTCTTTCGTCAGTCGGTCAAATGAAAGATGACCGGTCGGACATAGAATGGAAGGTACGACAATCCGCTCACACAAGGAAGAAAAGGGGCAACAACGACCGGCCGGACATGCTTCAGGCTGATCGGTCTTCCAGACAACTATTGCCAGCCTGGCTTTCAGACAACTGTTGCCAGGCTGGTCGGTGGCAATTCCGCAAATAAAGGTTGATCGACCGGTGACCCTGAAGGCTATATCACACCATTTCTCCACTCCTATAAATATAGGTCCAACCCCCCTTTAATGGAGGAGGAGCTCCATGACCCCGAAGGGCTGTAAAACTACATTCTCAACATTTACTTAGCAATTTCGTCAGCTCCAATCACCTAACAAAGAAGATCAAGCTCCGTATTCATCAAAGTTCATATGGAAATCTAGATCCAATCTACCATCAACCTTAATTGAAGAATTTTGATCACTTTTCCTTAATTGATTTCCAAAGAGAGAGTGAGGATGAATGTAATGAATGGATGTGTTTGCCTTGTAATTCTACATGTGATAATAGAATCGATATTCAAAGTGGATATAGATCACAATTGATCGAACCACTTCAAACTTCATGTCTCTTTACTTGTTTTCTTTATTGATTGGCTCCACACTTTGTTCTATTAAGCATTTTTAGAAGTACCCCGTGTACACTTGGAGTTTGTGCCATTTTTGACGCAAACATTTGGTGCCCACCATGGGGTCGATTCAATCATCCTTTCTCTCACCCTCTCTTACAAGGTCCGATACCTCGCATTTAAAGCCTCTAAGCCCGTTCCATTGCAATCTGATCCAATCCACCGCTAAAGCAATGGGAAAACTAGGAAGACCACCAAAGAAGGCCATTAACCAAAGCACCGAAAATGATGATAATGCCGCTAATAATGAGCATGAGACTACTCCTCCTACCAACCAGTTTGAACGTGGAGAAACTTCAAACGCCGGGGAAGCAATAACGAGGAGAGAACTTGATGAAGTGGCGGCCAGCTTAGCAAACCGAATGGACGTTGCAAATAAAACCATGATGAAGAGGATTGAAGCAATGCTTTCCACACAAACCGCCATGGCTAAGGTCACCCCGAAGTCCGCCCGGGCGAAGTCCGTTCAAATTCCGTGTATGCAAAATGCCGGATCCTCTTCTTCAAACCCAAGATGGGAAGATTCTATTCAAGACATGACAAATCTCAACCGTAAGCAAACCAAATTTCCTGCCCATAAACCTTCTGACAAAGCGACTTCCCAACAAGTGCCTGACTCCGCCAACGGGGCGCCTCTCTAAGCGGGAGGGTCGGAACCCTGAAACCCAAACCGTGACCGTTTGCTTAAGCACACATCCGGTAAGGAGAATGGCGTCCGCCCCGCGGATCAGCACAATGAGGAAGAACGTATATCAGTAATGGTCCACCGAATTATGGAGAACGGGTTGAAGAAGCAAAGTGATGAGAGAGAATGGAGATTTGCGCCCACAAAGACTCCACTTACGGAAAGGATAAAAATGGCACCATATCCGAATAAGTTCAAGCCACCGGCAGTCCAAGCTTATAACGGAACAACCGACCCTAATGTGTTTTTATTTAAGTATGATCAGCATATGGACGGGGCCCGGGCCACAGACGAGTTGAAGCGCTTATATTTTCTGACTTACCTTGAGGGAATAACCTTGCTTTGGTTTATGAAGTTGCCACCTAGATCAGTAGATGATTTCGCCACGTTGGCAAAGCTGTTCCGGGAGCAATTCAGACTTCAAACCACAAAAGTACGAGATTTTATGGAGTTGAATGAACAAGAGCAAAAGGTGACACAAGAGCAAGACTTCGTTGTAGTTGATGAGCTCTCCGCTTATAACGCTTTCCTAGGAAGACCGACTCTTGCGACGTTCCGAATTACGATGGCTCTGTGGTGCCTAATAATGAAGTTCCCCACCGAGAACGGGGTTAGCATAGTCAAAGGCAACCAACAAACAGCAAGAGAGTGCTATCTCGCTGAGCTCTCTGAGTTAAGGAAAAAGGAGGTGAAGAAGGATGTGGAGGCTCCGCTCCGCATCCAAAACGTCCCTTTATAGCAATTAAAGCAAGGTCCCCATACTGGGGAGCATAGTGGAGCTCAGAAGGAGACTGATCCGAGAAAAGCCAGTATGGAGGAAGACCGAGCGGCTCCGGCTGAGGATACTATTTCTGTTTCAGTACACGATAAAGATCTTAATCGATTTTTAAAGATAGGTTCTCGGTTGGGCCAAAAGCTGAAAAAGGACTTAATATTGTTTCTGAAAGCAAACCTAGATGTCTTCGCTTGGACGCACTCAGACATGTGTGGAATATGAACGGGCGTAATTGTTCATAAATTGAACATTAATCCTAGCCTAACTCCGGTGAAACAAAAGCGACGTACTTAGGGACCTGAAAGATCGGTAGCATTGCAGGAAGAAGTAGATAGACTTTTCAAGAATAACTTCATACAAGTTTCATCATATCCCGATTGGGTCTCAAATCCAGTTCTCGTCAAAAAGTCTAATGGCAAGTGGAGGGTGTGCATAGATTACTCAGATCAAAACAAGGCATGTCCTAAGGACAGTTTCCCCCTGCCTAGAATCGACCATCTCGTTGACGCAACTGCTGGGCATGCAATATTATCCTTCATGGACGCATATTCCGGATATAATCAGATTATGATGCATGAACCAGATGAGGAGAACACAAGTTTTATAACTGACAGAGGCTTATATTGTTATAAAGTCATGCCATTCGGACTAAAGAATGCAAGGGCAACATACCAGCGTCTCGTGAACTCCATGTTCAAATCCCAAATTGGGAACACTATGGAAGTCTACGTCGATGACATGTTAGTAAATTCAAAAAAGGGAGAAGATCATCTAGAGGATCTGGCAGAGATGTTCAATATCCTTAGAAAGTTCGGCATGAAGTTAAATCCTTTGAAATGCTCTTTTGGGGTTTCTTCAGGGAAGTTTCCCGGATTCATAGTCAATGCCACGGTCATCGAAGCAAATCCTTCCCAAGTCGCAGCATTACGCGAAGTACGAGCACAAAAAACAATAAAGGAGCTTCAGAGCTTAAATGGGAAGATTGTTGCTCTTAACCGCTTCATTTCTATAATGACGGATCAATGTATCCCGCTTTTTGATGCTTTAAGGAAAGGAAAGAAAAACTTTCAATGGACTCCAGAATGTCAAATGGCTTTCGAGCAATTAATTCTACATCTGAAATAACCGCCGATGCTTTCTAAACCCAGGAAGGGGAAGAGCTACTCCTCTACTTTGCTGTATCACCACATGCCCTAAGCGTCGCGCTTGTCCGAGAAGATGCTAAAGTCCAATGGCCAGTCTACTATGTTAGTAAGCAACTTACTGGGGCAGAATTAAATTATCCGAGGCTAGAGAAACTTGCATACTGCTTACTCGTTGCCTCAAAGAAGTTGAGACCATATTTCTAGTCCCATTCAATAAAGGTCCTCACTGACCAACCACTGAGGCAAATCTTCTTTCGTCCTGAAACTTCCGGAAGGCTACTGAAGTGGTACATTGAGCTTAGCCCGTATGATATCACCTATCACCCGCGAAGAGCTATCAATGGACAAGCCTTGGAGGATTTCATTGTTGAATTCATGGACAAAGGAGAGGAAGTTAAGGAGCCAACGAAAGCGATCTCCAGCTGGAAACTATTCGTTGATGGTTTAAGAAATGAGTATTGTTCAGAGGCCGAAATTGTCTTGGAAACTCCAGAAGGCCATTCCTTATGTTATGCGTTGAGGTTGGAATTTTCGTCAACCAATAATGAGGTCGAGTACGAGGCATTGATAAATGGATTGAAGCTAGCAAAAGAACTAAACCTAAAAACCGTGCAGATCTTCAGTGATTCCCAATTGGAAGTAGGCCAGGTTCTTGGGGAATTCCAGACCAAAATTGGAAACCTCCCTTCCTATCTTGTTAAAGCCATGGAACTCCTCAACAATTTCGATCACTAAACTATATCTCACATCCCAAGAGAGGAAAATACAAAGGCGGATTCTCTTGCTAAATATGTCAGTTCCCCTGATGCGCATTTGCTGGGGCAAATACCTATTGAGGTCCTTACAACCGCTGATACTGAAGAAGTGAATATCGATTGGATCATGGAGGCTGTTGAAGATCCTATATCCTGGATGACGCCGATTAATGAATATATCCTTGACAGGATGCTCCCAGAGGAACCAAAAGAGCGGAGGAAGATACTGCGCAAGGCTCCATTATATGTTGTTCAAGATGGGAAGTTGTATAGACGAGGATTTTCTATGCCAATGTTGCGATGTATGTCTAAGGAAGAGTCAAAAGCTATCTTGGCTGAATTGCATGAAGGAGATTGTGGAGGCCATATTAGCGATCAGACATTAGCTAAGAAAGTTATGCGATATGGCTATTTTTGGCCCAGTGTGAACCTGGACGCGATGACTTATGAAAAAAGATGTGATAAGTGTTAAAGATTTGCAAAAATCCCAAGAGCACCACCAACCGAGCTGACTCAGATGGTCAGCCCATGGCCATTTGCGGTCTGGGGCATATACTTGATTGGGGCACTACCCACTGCAAAATCAAATATGAAATACGCAATAGTAGCAGTCGATTATTTTACCAAGTGGGCCGAAGCAGAACCACTAGCCGCCATTACTTCAAAGAAGGTGATCAACTTTGCCTTAAAGAACATCATCTGCAGATTCTACATACCACAAAAAATAATCACTGATAATGGGACGCAGTTTGAAAGTGCTGAGTTCTTAAACTTTTGTGCCAAATACAAAATCAAGAAAAGTTTTCCAGCCGTTGCCCACCCGCGAGCTAACGGGCAAGTTGAAGCAATCAATAAGATCCTGAAATCAACCATTAAAAAGCGATTGGAGAAAGCTAAAGGTGGATGGGTTGATGAGCTTCCGCTTGCACTATGGGCATACCGTACTACTCATAAGACTGCAACAGGGTACACTCCATTTTCGTTGGCATTCAGATCTGAAGCGATGATCCCGGTTGAGTTAGAAGTTCCAACTCATAGAAGGATCTATTTCCACCAAGCGGAGAATGAAAAACTTCAACTCGAGGCACTTGACTTACTTGAAGAAAGAAGAAAAGAATCCGAACTTAGAGTTATGGCATATCAGAGAAGGATTGCTCGCCGTTTTAATGCTCAAGTGAGGCGGAGGACCTTCCAAATTAGGGATCTCGTTCTTAAAAAGATTATGACAGGGACCAGAGTGCTAGGACCCATTTGGGAGGGGCCGTATGTGATAAGCCAGAAGTTTTCGAATGGTACGTTTGAACTAAAAACGACGGACGGGGTCCAACTTCCAACAGCATAGAATGCTATACACCTCCGTCACTGTTTCTTTTAATGTTCTTTTCGTTTAACTTGTAAATGACATGAATTGTACATACCATGTGACGCTATTACCAGTTTTGTAAATATAAATGAAGAGATCGCATTACCTGTATAGATTGTACATTTGCAAGTTTCTTCCTTAGATTCAATTTCGACTGAATGTCCTTTGAAAAATAAGATGACACTATTTTGATTTAACCAATATTGGTAATTGTTGTAGCATGTCCAAGCTGGATAGCTCAAATGCCTGACACTTAATGTTATAAACGTCATTCGTAACAAATAAGATGGTGTGGGGAACAATCTGGAAAATAAGTGACACCAGAAGCTGAACGGTCAAATGATGTATAATTTGGAGGGGGCACTGTCTTAATTACAAGATCTCTGGCCCTAACTCCGACAAATCGTGATATAGCCTGGTTAGTAAACTAATGTTCAACTCTAAACCAAAAAACTCCCTAGGGGGTACTCGGTTAATCGTCAACGCCATTGATACATGGTCGGATTACGACACAAAGACCGGGCTTCTAAACAGAAAACCTTCCGAGGGGTACTCAGTTAATCGTTGACGCCATTAATACATGGACGGATTACGACACAAAGGTCGGGTTTCTAAATAGAAAACCTTCCCAGGGGGTGCTGGGTTAATCGTCAATGCCATTGATACATGGCTAGATTACGACACCAACACCGAGTTTAGAAGACCTCTTCGGAGGCAACCGATTAGATGTTGGATCCTCCAAATCCAACTACTGATTCTGGGTCTTCCAAATCCAGCTATTGACGGTATATCAGAGTCTTCCAAACTCAGTTAATAATAAATTACGAAGACTCCCGCTGGGTATCCGATCACATGCCGAATCTTCCAAATTTGGTTAGCGACGAACCCAAAGTCCTTCTTAAAGGCACCCTATAAGTTCTATAAGTGATTAAGTCATTCAGTCACAATCAATAAGGGATTTACAAACGCTACCTTTCAAACAAGGGCATAAAAGTAGGAACTCGTCTTCATCGAAAGAAGGAAAATTCTATGTTGCGAGCACGAAAAGAAACAAAAAGTTAAGACTGGGGAAACAACGCATCAGTACAACACATCTAATGATGCAATATGGTATTCGAAGCCGAAGTGTCATCATGAAAAAACAAGGTAGGTAACTTAGTAGAAAGCCATGGCACCGGCCGGCTTCAGGCAAAAGATGACCGATCGGTCGATACCTCCAATAACCGGTTGGCTATAAATCGGTCGCCCGAGTAACCACAGACACTGATCGGCCAATATAAGACGCAAAGAATACAAACCATGGTGAATAAATACATATAAAGGAAAATAAGTCGTGCACTAAAACAACCTAGCCAACATAAGCATGTCATCACCAACAGAGCAAGTCAACAAACATCACGGACATGACAGTCAAAGTGCATCAACATAAGCTAACATAGAAGTTAGAGGCGAGGACCGGAACTCTCTTAATATAGCCGGTCTAAAGATAAAATTCATCAAGCCAAAAGTTGTCAAGCATCAGGAGGAAAGAGATATGCATTCGGGTACTTCCTGGGCTGTCCCACCTTCTTCTTCGTCGGAGCAGACCCTGATGTGAAGCGTCAGGAACATGCCTCTTGCTAGATGGATCTGCCAACTTAATGTCTCCCTTTGGAAAAGCAGCAACAAGAGCATCTTGGTTTCTCAGAGCATGGATTAGTTTCACCTTGTCAGCTCCAGAATTGCAATGCGGTCGAGGCTCTCCCGATGGAGTCTTTGAAGGTCTCCAGCCAAGGCATGCCAATCTTGAAGTTTCTTTGCAGTCTGATTCTTGAGTAGTTCCATCTGTCTCTCGAATTGATGCAAAGTATCCTCCATACGTCCAAGCAATATGTATTTGGCAACCACAATGTGATTGGATGTTATTTGGCGATCGGAGGACGACACCTCAAAGTTGGAAGAGACCCCTTGCAAGTTCCAACCGGGGAGTCGCTTAACAAGCTTGGCATTACAAGCCCCTAGTGCATAACGAGGCCGGTTCACAATTGATTGTATCTCTGGATAAGTAGGACTGGCAAGTATGGGGGAATTTACCGAAGGTTGGCCAATTGTATCTTCATCCAAATCAAAGAACTTTTTTATCCTATATTCATTAGAAGTTGGATCCATCCAGCACAGAAGAAAGGAAATGTTCAGACATTTTTTATCATTTGAAATGAGCAAGTATAAGAAAGCAACGGGCCGGTAGTGATCTCAGCATAAGCCGACCGGCACTTCCAAAGGACCGTCCGGAAATCGCCCGGTCGGGATCAGACACGAACTCAAAAGTCACGGGGCCGACCGACACAATGGATGAACTGGTCGGTACCATTAACCTCCCAAGGGAACGGGACCAACCGATCGGTGGTCAGCGCAGACCGATCGGCGCTTCCACTCCTCGAGGAACTTACTGCAGATCGACTGGTACTCGTGACCAGCCGAACGGTATCATTGGCCTCCACTAAAAATTGGCTAGCACCAATGAAATTTTGAAGTCTGCGCCTATCACTAAACCATTCACAACTCTAATCATAAGCATTGACAAAATCAGAGGTGCTAAATCTTAGTGAGGGTAATGAGGATCACAAATAAGTCAAATGCATACAATTTCAAAACAAATTCCATTTGCATTGAGGAAGCTACAAGTTCAAAGGGTTCTCGGTTCAAGAAAATCGTCAAACGACTTATAGACACTAGATAAAATCAAGACAATGAGAACAGAATTTCATAACAGGGGTGTCATTTACAATCATGGTGCCAAAGTAATTGCACACGATCTTGTTTAAGAGTATTTCAACATCAAAACAGTCATACCAAAAGTTTACGTTCATTAAACCGTAACCCTTATCCCAAATCAACTTACACCAGACCCGAACAACATTGTTCTCAAGTGGAAAAAACAAATACAAAGGTTAAGTCAAAATAAGTTTATGACTTAGCTAATAACATAACCAAATCGTTACCCGATAACCAGATTCCACACTAAGTGATGACCCTGTAATTGCCCAATCGAGTGATGTGAACTTGAAGCAAGAGAGTACTTCGATTTGGGTTAATGAAGAATAGAACAAGATTAGAGGCAAACCTGGTGGCCGAAATATCAACTCGAAGCTCGAAAGAAGGGGAAGGGTCAACAAGAAGTCTGAAAGAGAAGGAGAGCTCCACTTTTGGTTTTCTTCAGGAACTGTCGGCCATTAATTTTCTTTGAAAGGATGGAATGAAATAATGTGGAAATAACTCCTCAAAAGGTTATATTATAAAGGTGCATCGAGAAGTTCAAGAGCCAAGAAAGATGAAGAGTCACATAGGTCAAATCTTAAATCAAGTCCACAAATTCCAATAAAAATGCGCCGACCGGCTGAAGAGCCCACTAACGCTCGCCTCGCTTGTGTTTATGGACCAATCGGCCTCTCAGAGTCTTTTTTGTCAGTTTGCTCTATCTGTCTGTTGGTGTGACAATCGGGATTCATAGATTTACAACGAAGGCATTTAGGTCGAGGTTCATAATTTTACGAAAATAAAGATTGAGAACCTCGAGGGGCAAATGTTATCCACAAAATATGGTACGATGTACCCGACCGGTATGTCCAAAAAAATAGGTCGACCGGTCAGAAAGAATATCACATAGCTCAACTCAATGAGGTGACACCGATCGACACAACAATAATGATACCGGACGGTCCACACCCAAGTGCACTGGTCAGATAGTGCAACTCCAGAGAAAAGCAAAACCCATGAGAAAGGGAAGGAAAACTCACTAACCGGTCGGTTAGGGTTCATCAGTACCGACCAACCCCTTTAAAGTAGTGTGTTTGGTCCAAACAGAACGATACCGGCCTGTCCAGGGACAGACGACCGGTCGGTCCTAATATGAGATCCATGCTAGTTTGGCCACACAAGGGAAGAAATGAAACACACTTACCGGTCGGGTATGATTTGTGGGTACCTGCCAGCCTTCTTTCGTCAGTCGGTCAAATGAAAGATGACCGGCCGGACATAGAATGGAGGGTGCGACAAGCCGCTCGCACAAGGAAGAAAAGGGGTAGCACTGACCGGCCGGACATGCTTCAGGCTGATCGGTCTTCCAGACAACTATTGCCAGCCTGGCTTTCAGACAACTGTTGCCAGGCTGGCCGGTGGCAATTCCGCAATTAAAGGTTGACCGACTGGTGACCCTGAAGGCTATATTACACCATTTCTCCACTCCTATAAATAGAGGTCCAACCCCCCTTTAATGGAGGAGGAGCTCCATGACCCCGAAGGGCTGCAAAACTACATTCTTAACATTTACTTAGCAATTTCGTCATCTCCATTCACCTAACCAAGAAGATCAAGCTCCGAATTCATCAAAGTTCATATGGAAATCTAGATCCGATCTACCATCAACCTTAATTGAAGACTTTTGTTCACTTTTTCCTTAATTGATTTCCAAAGAGAGAGTGAGGATGTATGTAATGAATGGATGTGTTTGCCTTGTAATTCTACATGTGATAATTGAATCGATATTCAAAGTGGATGTAGATCACAATTGATCGAACCACTTCAAACTTCGTGTCTCTTTACTTGTTTTCTTTATTGATTGGCTCCACACTTTGTTCTATTAAGCATTTTGAGAAGTACCTCGTGTACACTTGGTGTTTGTGCCATTTTTGATGCAACCAAGAGGAATTTGGAAGAGATATATATATATATCTTTATTTCCAATACGATATTTGTTGATTTCAGAATTTAATATTGAATATAAGCCGATATAATTTCTATTCAGAGCCTTGTATTTGATATCAAATTGGATTTTGGGTTTGTCGCGAATGGTGTCTCTATTAACACTGTTCTTAAACCCAGTTGAGAAAATATTAAATCTTTTTATTAAGATTTAATGAAGTTTACCAATTAATTAATATTTAATTGGAATAGAATTGAAATTGGATTTTTGGATTTGCAACAATGGTGTCTTAAATAACACTGTTCTTAAAACCTTGTGTGAAAAGAATATATCTTTCAATTAAGATTTAAAGAAGAATTACCAATTAATTAACATTTAATTGGAATTGAAATGGAATGTGAATTGGGTTTATTGTGAATTGTGTTTATAATGACATTCTTTCTTTAAGCCGATTAACAAAGAAGTTATGATTTGGATTTTTTTTAAATATTTAATATAAATTTTCCAAAGTAAAGTTTCCTAATTTAATATATTGGAATGTAATGGAATTCGATTTGATAATAATCGAAGTGAGCTTCTGTGGAGGAAAACTGTTAATATATACAGAATTTAAAAGGCTTCATCGTTATTCCATTTATATTATTAGTCAGATACGGAAATTTATATCGATTATATATTGTTCTATTTTCCATGAAAATTCCATAATTAATGGAATGTGATTTTGGGTTTATCGGGAACTGTGTTTTAAATGACATTGGTTCTTTAACCCAGTTAAAGACATGAATTATTTTCCTAGAAGTTGAATAATCATTAATATTGATTTTTTAGGAAGATCAAAACTGAATTAGAGTTTTAATGAATCTTTAATTAGATTGAAAAGTGAATGAGATAATTTCAATTATCGAATTCATGAAATGATCGAGAATGGAGTATCACCTGTTTTGCTCCAAGCGATAATTAAATCTTTAATTAGATTTGAACGTTAAATAGTAATTTATATGTACTGATAACACAGTGGTGTTAAATATGGAGTACTACCAGTTTTTCTTCATGGGATGAATAGGTTGGGATTGGGAAATAAAACAAATGATTACTTCATTAAGGTTCGTTAATCCCGACCAGTTTGGAAAACCTTAATTTGGTTTAATCTATGAAAACAATATTTGAATAAAAGAATATTCAGGATTGGAATGAGGCATATGTTGTGTTTGTATAACACTTGTTTATAAAATACACGAGTTATTCGAAAAGACCGGGTTTATCCTAATGTGAATAACTGATACGACGATTAGTCGATGATGAAGATGGTGGTTGAAGACCGGAGGTCTTCACATCGTTTGGATGATTACTGATGTCTTGATTGGGCGGTACACCCCAGACGACGTAATAAGTAGTGATCGTCCAGACGTACTTGGAGATCGACCGGATATGCGAGGGCCTCTCTTCCATAATGGACAAATGGGACGAGGAATAAGGTGCCTCCGGTTTCGTTCAAACCCAGAACGAACTTGTAAATGGACTGTGTATTTGGCATGGGATTTTATTCTTTGTTGATTGATCTCTATTAAATATATATATATGTTTGGCGGCGGAGAATTTATTCTCTTGCTTAACACCCTTCTTTGAGACGTACGAGTTCAGGGGTTATATATCGGTAGACATCAGTCGTATGGCGTGAATTGCCTGTGTGGCATGCCTGAGTGGCAAGTGATCAAAGCTTCTATTGAAAAGCAAAGTCTTGTGGTTGATGATCAAAGCATGGCTTTAATATAACATAGCTTTGTGTATAGCGTTAATTCACGAGCCTCACATCCCGGTGTGAACCAGAAATGGGAAGGACCTCAGGGAGGACATGCGTTTCTTTTTAGCCAGGAGTGGTGTCAGGGTTTCGCAAGCCGGGACGTTTTACTTATGTGGATGATGGAAAGCGAGGCGCCTCTAATATATCGGTTACTATGGAGCCGATGGATATTGAGTCATCTGGCTCATTTACGCCCCATTGGGCAGGGAAACACATGTTCAGGGATTTTTATTCCACTTAAAATGTGGACCGGCCCTGACAATCCGGGTGCAGTTGCGGTTGAAACCTGAGACATGGTAGGCAAGATTGTCTCGAATTGGCACAGGATGTTCCCTTTGCCTTGGTTCACAGATGGAATCCAACTTCCAATACATGAATTTTCGGATTTGATTGTAGAGCCTAGTATGTCGACATAGTGGGATGGGGCACTCATGCCGTCTATGATTGATACATTTATATTTGAAGTTGTTTTTGACACTATACACTTATAGTAATAATAAAATATGAAATTTCACATACCAAGAATTTTTGGCTATTATAAGGTAAAAACTCTATCCTCAGCTTGCGTTGCAATGTGTGATGGGACCTGAGTCTTATAATAGCTTCATTTTCTTTATTTAGCATTGCGCTATTTGTTATATGCGCTGGTATTCTTGGGGTTAAAACTCTCTCTGTGTTATACGGCGTGGTCCCTTAATTTATCTAATTTAAAATCAAGCTAATAACTGTTTTAGTTCTCACACTAGTCACATGACTGACCTGGAGTTTATTGTTTTAACCTAAACTCTGGGTGCCCCTATTTTCCACACGGGCAACTAGTAGTTTTGGTTTTGCAGATTTATTCTTACAAGATCCTGGTTTACAGCTGGAGCTATATACGGAATGCTTTGTATCCATGTATTTCTTACAGTTGTGTTGTGTATTATTTTTCCTTTGCTTTGTTATTTTAATCTCTGATATTTATCAAATGTATATTATGTATTCACACTCTGTTATAGTCTTGTACTCTGATGTAAATGGTTGTAATAAGCAATGAAATCTTCTTCTGTTTGCATTCTGATTTGTCGTGTTCTGAATTCAATCCGGGCTTTCCTTTACAGGGAAGTTTGGGTCGTTTCAGTTGGTATCAGAGCTTTGGTGTACAGAGCTCGAGAACGAGACACATTAGAACCAAATCAAAGAATTCATCAGAGATTGGATTAGTAATATCCAATGAGGATGGCTCGTTAGCGATGGGATCAGTAGTATACTAGAATGAGTTGAAAGAGTGTCGTTTTTAAAATAAAAATGAAAACAAACTTTGTTTTGAAAATTTAACCTAATTATACGTATTTGAGTATATTATTCAATATTGAATTTGAACAATCTAGTATATGAAGATTTTGTATATACACCTAGCTAGCATGTATACGAAGTCTCAAATATACTGGATAGATATAGAATCACACTTTAGGGGCCCAGAGATGATCCTGATGATTACTATAGTATCATTAGTATTAATGTTCGATTTTCGAAAGTGGGATATTTACATATTTCCATTTGGCTGGTGTGAGAACCAAAACTTAGATAGAATATATTGTTTATGATTTGGCACCATAAATATGATTTTTGAATATATATATAAAAGTATGTGTAATAACCCGGAAATGCGAGCTAGTTTAAAATTTTTATTTTGGTAATTTTAGCGAATTTTGAACATTTAAAATGTATTATTTTAAATAATATCGACGAGAAATTTATTTTGAATATAATTCGAACGTATATATTTATATACATCGTCGTTAGAATATAAATAGTTATTTTAATTATAAAAGGAATTGAAAATGGCGTGGTAGTTCGATAATTCGATTTCAAACTTCAATTGAATGTACCGGGTGCAAAACAAACCGGATTTTAGTGAAACCAGAAATAATAGGATCTATTTGAGGATATCTTTCCAACGAATCCGAAAAATCAAAATTTCATAGCGGGAAACAAAAGATATGTCCAGTTGAAAATTCTGAATAGTCGCTATGGAATTCTAGCCCTTAAAAATGGGAATTTTGCAAACGACCTTGAATTTTGACGAAACCACTTTTGTTGGATCTGTGATGTCAAATTATTGCTAGGTTTCAAATTTCATAATTTTTCGAATCAATATGTGAGCGTGGAAAAGGAAAACGCGTTTGACCAGTTTTAGTTGATTTTAATCGACTAGAAAATGGCCATTTTTCCAACGGTCTTAGAATTCGACGAAATTAGTTTTGTTAGGACCGTATCGTCAATACGAGGCTAGAAATAATTTTTCTGGATTTTTTCGTGTCTGTATGTGATCCCAGTAAATTGAAATGTGCGTTCAAATTGAATATATATAGATTTATATTTTAAATTCAACAGAAACTGATCGTAACGATCGAACTGGCTTACGATACATATCCCATTGTGTTCGGAATGGGGGTAATTAGCTAGGGACGACAGTCGGCTAGTTCGATTTCGAGTTCGAAATAAAAAGTTGCTTTATGAAATTTAAAAATAATAAAATATATAAATATTTATATATGGCCCCTTTACACCTTCTCTACCCTCCGTTGACCAAATCAGAAAATCGATAAAAGAAAAAAAAAAACCTTCATCGTCGATCGCGCCCTCCCTCCTGACCCCCGCCGTGACCGACGCGCCCGCCGCCGCCTCTGGCGCGAATCCGCCTCCCCGCTCCAGCCTCTCCTCCTCCCTCTGCTCCCTTCTTCCCTCCACCTGAAATCGAGCACGCCGTCGCCAATTGGATCCCCCTCCCCCGTCATCACCAAACCCTCCTCCGCGCGCGGGTCTGCAGGATCCTCCGTGGCTTGGCCACCTCCGATCGACGAGGTCATTCCCACCTCTCCTCCTCTGTTGAGTTGAACCCCCCAACGCACGGAACCCGCAAGCACCCAACCACCTACATCCCCCACCACGCCTACAGCAGCCTGAGCGCCACCCCTCCGACCTCCAAACCTCCGGTGATGGGCCCTCCTTCATCAAGATCGATTTCTTTTTCAGAAGAAAAAAAACCACAGTAAGTTTCTAATGTTGATTTTAATTACAAATTTGTATATAATAGCATTATTAAAAATCAGTTTTTATGAGGGTGAAAATGTGATTCTTTATATGAAATAATTTAGCAAGTCATGGTTTATAAGTTAGCAAGTCATAATTTTTAAATTAACAAGACATGATTTTTAAATTAATAAAGTTGTGATTTTTGAAAAGAAAAGGTTTGAATTTTTATAAAGGAAGGATTTTTATAAATGAAATGATTTGAGTTTTATAAAATAAAGATTTGATTTTTAGCTTTAAAAAGGTTAGATTTTTAATTTGAAAAGGATTTGCTTCTTTATATTTGAAAGATTAGATCTTTGATTTTGAAAAGATGAGATTTTTAATTATATAAAGACGAGATTTTTATTCATATAAAAATATGATTTTTAAATATGTATGACGATAAAAATATAATTTTTATATGATGAAGAGAATAAAAAATAATTTTTATAATATAGAATGGTTAAAAATATAATTTTTATAATATAGAAAGGTTAAAAATATAATTTTTATACTAGTAGCATATTAAAAATATGATTTTTATATAGTGGCGATAATAAAAATATGATTTTTATAAGGTAGAGGCGATAAAAATTCGATCTTTATATATATGGAAAATAAAAAAAATATGGTTTTTATATAATAGGGGATATATAAAAATGGGATTTTTATATATGTAGTGAACACGCACGACAAAAGTGATAAGAGGCGGGCACGACGAAGATTTCCTACATATGAAGAGTCGTGGCGTTTGGTTAGCTCTTGGTGAGAACTTCTCACCTTTTAGAATTTTCTTTTCTAGTTATATAAATATATACTAGGATGCAGACGGTGTTTAGTAGCACCCGACACCATCGTCCATAGACCATGGACTTGTTTGTTTGGTTGTGTAGTTGGTTAGATTAGTTGATTGTTTGGTGAAATGGAATGGATTTGATTGATATGTGTATGGCGTGGGCCATTATTAGACCGGGGATAAGGCCGTCACATTTGGTATGAGTGCTTTGGTTTACAGAGCTCGAGAACAAGACACATTAGAACCATACGAAAGAATTCATCAGATATTGGATTAGTAATATCCAATTAGAATGACTCGTTAGAGATAGGATCAGTAGTATCCTAGAACGAGTGTAAAGAGCATATTTTTCAAATGAAAAAAATTTTGTTTTGAAAATTTAAATCGTTTTATACGTATTTGAATATTTATTTATATAGAATTTGGACAATCGAATATATAAAGATTTTGCATATACGCGTCATGAACGTATATTCGAAGTTTTAATATACTGGATGGATATAGAATCACATTCTAGACACCCAGAGATGGTTCTGATGATTGATCGATCATCATCAGAACTTATGTTCGTGTTTCAAAGGTGTGATTTCTATAAATTTCCATTAGACTGGTGTGAGAACCAAAACTTATATAGATAGAATTATTGTTGTGAATTGGCATCAAAACATGATTTTCTGTATATATGTATCAAAGTTATGAATTTGAAACGATAATTCACTAATTGATTGATGTTTGTGTTGTTTGTTTAATTGTTTGATAATTTTGAACCATTATGCCTAATTGTACCAAATATTAAATTGTATTGAAAATTAGTTGCATTTGCTTGCATATACATGTACTAACGTTGAATAGGTCATAGCAAGGAGGCTAGAGCAGAGAAATAAAATTGTTTGCCCGACAAATAGGTACATGTTCACCATAATTTACTGTCTTGTTTGGGTGATGATGATTTTATGAGCCGATTGGATTTTTCTTTTTCTTTTTGAGATCAGAGGGCCTGTATGGCAATTTCGGGATTTTCCCGTGCTCCCGGTGCAGGGGAGGTTATGGCGAAATTTTTCGAAAACTTAGGGTGTTAGCCAAATCTTTGAAAAATTTGAAAAGTTCTTAGAAACAGAAAAGTTGAAGAACTTAAGCCGTAATCAAAATAATGGAAGTTGAGTTGAATTGTTAAACAACTTTAGGCTTCGTTCCTTTTCGGGGACGAAAAGTTTTAAGTGGGGGAGATTGTAATAACCCGGAAATGCGAGCCAGTTTAAAATTTTTATTTTGGCAATTTTAGCGAATTTTGAACATTTAAAATGAATTATTTCAAAAAAATATCGATGAGAAATTTATTTTGAACATAATTCGAATGTATATATTTATATACATCGTCGTTTGAATATAAATATTTATTTTAATTATAAAAGGAATTGAAAATGGCGCGGTAGTTCGATAATTCGATTTCAAACATCAATTGAATGTACCGGGTGCAAAACAAACCGGATTTTAGTGAAACTAGAAATAATAGGATCTATTTGTGGATATCTTTCCAACGAATCCGAAAAATCAAAATTTCATAGCGGGAAACAAAAGATATGTCCAGTTGAAAATTCTGAATAGTCGCTATGGAATTCAAGCCCTTAAAAATGGGAATTTTGCAAATGACCTCGGATTTCGACAAAACCACTTTTGTTGGATCCGTGATGTCAAATTATTGCTAGGTTTCAAATTTCATAATTTTTCGAATCAATATGTGAGCGTGGCAAAGGAAAATGCGTTTGACCAGTTTTAGTTGATTTTAATCGACTGGAAAATGGCCATTTTTCCAACGGTCTTAGAATTCAACGAAATTAGTTTTGTTAGGACCGTATCGTCAATACAAGGCTAGAAATAATTTTTCTGGAATTTTTCGTGTCTGTATGTGATCCCGGTAAATTGAAATGTGCGTTCAAATTTAATATGTATATAGATTTATATTTTAAATTCAACGGAAACTGATCGTAATGAACGAACTGGCTTACGATACATTTCCCATTGTGTTCGGAATGAGGGTAATTAGCTAGGGACGACAGTCGGCTGGTTCGATTTCGAGTTCGAAATAAAAAGTTGCTTTATGAAATTTAAAAATAATAAAATATATAAATATTTATATATGGCCCCTTTACACCTTCTCTTCCTTCCATTGACCAAATCAGAAAAACGATAAAAGAAAAAAAAACCTTCATCGTCGATCGCGCCCTCCCTCCTGACCCCCACCGTGGCCGACGCGTCCGCCGCCGCCTCTGGCGCGGATCCGCCTCCCCGCTCCAGCCTCTCCTTCTCCCTTCGCTCCCTTCTTCCCTCCTCCTGAAATCGAGCACGCCGTCGCCAATTGGATCCCCCTCCCCCGTCATCACCGAACCCTCCTCCGCACGCGGGTCTGCAGGATCCGCCGTGGCTTGGCCACCTCCGATCGACGAGGTCATTCCCACCTCTCCTCCTCTGCTGAGTTGAACCCCCCAACGCCCGGAACCCGCAAGCACCCAACCACCTACATCCCCTACCACGCCTACAACAGCATGAGCGCCATCCCTCCGACCTCCAAACCTCCGGTGATGGGCCCTCCTTCATCAAGATCGATTTCTTTTTCAGAAAAAAAACCATAGTAAGTTTCTAATGTTGATTTTAATTACAATTTTGTATATAATATCATTATTAAAAATCAGTTTTTATGAGGGTGAAAATGTGATTCTTTATATGAAATAATTTAGCAAGTCATGGTTTATAAGTTAGCAAGTCATAATTTTTAATTTAACAAGACATGATTTTTAAACTAATAAAGTTGTGATTTTTGAAAAGAAAAGGTTTGATTTTTTATAAAGGAAGGATTTTTATAAATGAAATGATTTGAGTTTTATAAAATAAAGATTTGATTTTTAGCTTTAAAAAGGTTATATTTTTAATTTGAAACGGATTTTCTTCTTTATATTTGAAAGATTAGATCTTTGATTTAGAAAAGATGAGATTTTTAATTATATAAAGACGAGATTTTTATTCATATAAAAATATGATTTTTAAATATGTATGACGATAAAAATATAATTTTTATATGATGAAGAGAATAAAAATATAATTTTTATAATATAGAAAGGTTAAAAATATAATTTTTATAATATAGAAAGGTTAAAAATATAATTTTTATACTAGTGGCATATTAAAAATATGATTTTTATATAGTGGCGATAATAAAAATATGATTTTTATAAGGTAGAGGCGATAAAAATTCGATCTTTATATATATGGCAAATAAAAAAATATGGTTTTTATATAATAGGGGATATATAAAAATGGGATTTTTATATATGTAGTGAACACGCACGACAAAAGTGACAAGAGGCGAGCACGACGAAGATTTCCTACATATGAAGAGTCGTGGCGTTTGGTTAGCTCTTGGTGAGAACTTCTCACCTTTTAAAATTTTCTTTTCTAGTTATATAAATATATACTAGGATGCAGACGGTGTTTAGTAGCACCCGACACCATCGTCCACAGACCATGGACTTGTTTGTTTGGTTGTGTTGGTTAGATTAGTTGATTGTTTGGTGAAATGGAATGGATTTGATTGATATGTGTATGGCGTGGGCCATTATTAGACCGGGGATATGGCTAGGCCTTGTCCCGTTCCTAGTATCGTGCCGTTATGCCGCCGAAATTTTCTAAAATAAATTAGAAAATAAAGATATCATTTTATTTAATAAATGAACCGAATAGAATATTCATAGGTTGAATAAAATAATCTGGTCGTTAAAAATATAATTTTTAATGTGAATGTGAATAAATAAATATTCATTTACAAACCGGACGATTTGTTTATGTACACCTATTTGAAGGACATTGACTGGGACGATAAATTTTACACATCGCCCAACTACACAAATAAAATCTGTGTTTGATTGTTTAAAACCCCACACGGGTATTGGGATGAAATATGACATACACTAATCCCAATAATTAGTTGTATGTCGATCGATTGATTGACAGGCTGTTATAAGCGTTATATATCTATATTTGATGCTTATACAGTGTAGCGCACTTTGGATGATGGTTGATTATTTATCGTTGCTATTATATACATGTGTTGTATGGAATCCATATAATTAACTTTATATGGTGATTGATTGGGCCTCATTCCAATTTAGAAAATAAAGAATATTATAAAATAAAGGTGTGTTGACCATACTCATCCGTTGAGATTAGTCATGTGTTGAACGAAGTATTTTAGCAATAAAATTTACATCTTTATCATTATAAAATAAAGGTTCATGTGTTGACCGTACTCATCCGTTGAGATTAGTCATGTGTTGAACGAAGTATTTTAACAATAAAATTTACATCTTTATCATTATAAAATAATGGTTCATGTATTAACAGTACTCACCCGTTGAGATTAGTCATGTGTTGAACGAAATGTTTTAACAATAAAATTTACATCTTTATCATATATAAAATTAGAAACTAACTGGAAAATAGATAAGATGAGTGATCTCCAGTATATTGACCTGATGTTGGTTTCGGCCTTCGGGGTTAATATTCAGGGAATCGTTCTCTTACTAAGTTACGGTTGGAGTCTGATTTGAAATCAAACGATATACACCATAATTTTTATAAAATACATTAAATAACAAAAATAGTCACACGTGGATAGTACTCATTCGTTGAGATTAGTCATGTGTTGACAAAAATATAGATTCATGTATTGAATAGGATAAATATTCATTTGTTGAATAGAATAACAGAATTATTGAAATATATAAAGCCGTATTGATTAGAGATGCGATATTTTGACGCGAACGATATTTATATCGATTATATTCGTTTCTATAATTGAATTGAATAGAAAACGAATTCGAATTGAATTGAATAGAAAACGAATTTGAATTGAATTGAATAGAAAACGAATTTGAATTGAATTGAATAGAAAACGAATTTGAATTGAATTGAATTGAATAGAAAACGAATTTATTTGAATTAAATAGAAAATGAATTTGAATTGAAATGAATTTGAAATTTGAATTGGATTGAAATGAATTTAAAACGAATTTATAAGGAAAAATTCAATTTTGATTTGAATTGGAAATGGAAGTTGAAATGTTTTTGAAATGAATTCAAAACTATTTATAAAATTCGTTTTAAATAGAAATCGACGAAATATATATTATATATATTATATATATAATATAATGGCCTGAATAGAACGCGCCGCGCCGCGGCAGTTCGTAAATTTCGACCATTGACTTCGAACGGACATTACGGGAGATCCGACCGTCGGATTCTCCTAAAACCGGAACCGCTGGGTTTGTATCGAAAAGAGCTTTCTAACGAATATTAGAAATTTGAAATCTAACCGTTGGATTTGGGGATACGTCCAAACCAAATTTGGAAAAGGTCGCTGTAAGTGCAGTTCGGTGGCCGTTGATGGAAATCGATTGTACGGGCCTTGATAAAATTATTAAAAATAGTAATAATTTGTGTAAACTCATAAGAAATGGTTTCGGAAAAATTGGGATGAAAAACTCCATATTTGAAAAGATAAAAATAGATTTTTATCGAAATAAACTAATTTTGAACTAAAATTAAAACCCATTTATTTTTAAATAAATAAATTGGATTTGAAATGGGTTTTAAATAGAATTGATTTATGGGTTTATTGTGAACGGTGTTTTAAATAACACTAGTTCTTTAACCCGATAATAAATAGAATATGATTTGAGTTTATCGTGAACTTTGTTTTATATGACACTAATTCTTTAACCCAGTAAAAGGAGTTTTAATGAATCTGCAATTTGATTGAAATGTGAATTGATAATTTAAATTATCAAATTTAGAAAGTGAGCGAGAATGGAGTACCACCAGTTTTGCTCCAAAACGATAGTCAAATCTTTAATTAGATTTGAACGTGAAATGGTAATTAATTTTACCGATAACACCATGGTGTTAGATATGGAGTATTACCAGTTTTGCTTCATGGGATGAATAGGTTGGGATTGGGAAATAAAATAAATAATTACTTCGGTGTGGTTCACTAATCTCGACTAGTTTGGAAAACCATAATTTGTTTTGAAATGATATCCAAATGAAGATTAAAGAATAAATTTAAAAGAATTTATCTTTGATAAAATTAATGGGAACCTTTCCCTAAGAATATGAAATTAGAAACTAGCTGTAGGTTAGCTAAGAAGAATGGTTTCCTAGGTATTGATCTGATGTTGGTTTCGGCCTTCGGGGTTAATATTTGGGAAATTGTTCTCTTGTTGATTTACGGTTAGTGGCTGCTAAATTGGAATGAGGCGTATGTTGTGTTTGTGTGACATTTGTTTTTAATATACGCGGGTTGTTCGGAAAGGCCGGGTTTACACCCATTCTGAATAACCGATTCGACGATATGTCGAAGATGAAGACGACGGTGGAAGACCAGAAGTCTTTACATCGTTTGGGTGATTACTGATGATCTTGATTGGGCTGTACACCGAAGATGAAGGAATCAGTTGGTGATCGTCCAGACGTACTTGAAGATCGATGGATATGCGAGGAAAGTGCCTCCGGTTTCGTTCAGACCCAGAACGAACTTGTAAATGGATTGTGTGTCTGACATCGGATTTTATTCTGTGTTGATTGATTTCTGTTAAATATATTTCTGTTTGGTGGCGGAGAATTTATTCTCTTGCTTAATGCCCTTCTCTGAGACGTACGAGCTTAGAGGTTATATATCGATAGATATCAATCGCATGGCATGGATTGCTTGTGTGGCATGCTGAGTTGCATGGATCAAGGCTTCTGTTGAAAAGCAAAGTCTTGTGGTTGATGATCAAAGCACGGCTTACGTGGCAGCTTTGTGTATAACGTGAATTCGCGAGCCTCACACCTCGGTATGAGTTAAAAACGGGATAAGGACTGCAGGGAGAGCACGACGTTTCTTTCTAGCTTTGGTGGTGTCAGTGACTTACCAGCCCTGACATTTATATCTTTTCACCTATGTGGTTGTTGGATGAGGCGCCTCGATTTTAGGTCTGTAAGGACCGGGAAACATGTGTTCAGGAATAATTCATCCTCAAACGTAAGAGAGGACCGGCCCTGAAGATCCAAGGATTGCCCAGAGTGTGTAGTCCTGAGGCATTTGCTAGAGTGTCTCGAAAGCGGAGAGGAGCTTGCCCCTTTCCTTGACTCATGACGGAAATCCAATTTCCAATACGTATATTTCGGTTTTAATTGTATAGCCTAGTATGGCGACATAGTGGGATGGGTCGCTTATGCCGTCTATGATTTATGTTTATGATTGAAAATGTTTTGACACTATACACTTATAATAGTATCAAATGATTTGGTTTAAATGTACCAAGCATGTTTGGCTATTATAAGGTAAAACCCTATCCTCCGGCTTGCGTTGCATTGTGTGATGGGACCTGGGTCTTATAATAGCTTCATTTTTCGAAAAAGCATTGCGTTGTTTATTCTATGCACTGGTATTCTTGGGAGGAAACCCGTTCCGTGTTATACGGCGTCGTCCCTTGAATTATTCTCTTTAAAGTAAAGTTTTAAATAACTGTTTTAGTTCTCACACCAACCATATGACTGACCTGGAGTTTATTGTTTTAACCTAAACTCTGGGTGCCCTTATTTTCGACACGGGCAGCTAGTAGTTTTGGTTTTGCAGATTTATATTCACATGATCCTGATTTACAGCTGGAACGATGCTCAGAAAGCTCTGTATCCGTGTATTACTTTCAGTTGTGTTTTATATTGTTTTTCCGCTGCTATGTAATTTATTGTAATCTCTGATATTTGTCGAATGTATATTCATTCATACTCTGTATATTCTTGTATTCTGATGGAATTGTTGTAATAAGCAATGAAATGTTCTTCTGTCCGCGTTCCAATTTGTCCTGTTCTCAAACGATCGGGGGTTTTGAACGGTCTTGGTCGGTTTAACGACTGATTCGGATCGAGCGAAATTCCAGGCCGTCACAGTATGTGTTAGAAAAACTAATCAACTAATTGATTGCTTGTTGTGTTGTTTGATTATTAGCTTAACTAGTAAAATTGTTGAAACTAATATGTACTTGAAAGGTAAATTAGCCAAATTGAATTTATTATTGAACTGAATTGAAAATTTATTGCATTTGCATATACGTACATGTATATATAATGAACAGGTCATATCAGGGAAGCTAAGAAGAGGAATAAAATTGTATGCCTGACAAATAGGTAAATGTTTACTATATTTCTTGGGTTTGGATGATTTTATGAGCCGATTGGTTTTTTCTTTTTATTTTTGGATGATGAGGGCCCGGTGTGGCTAGTGGTGGTTTTAAATATCTCCCTGTACAAAGGAGGTTATGTTGAAATTTTTCAAAAATTAAGGGTGTTAGCTAAATTTTTGAAAATTTTGAAAAATTTTTAGAAACTGAGAAGTTTTTAGAAACTGGAAAGTTGAAGGAATTAGGGCATAATGAAAGCTAAGTTGGTTAGTTAAACAACTTTCAGCTCCGTTCCTTTTCGAGGATGAAAATATTTTAAGTGGGGGAGATTGTAACAACCCGGAAAATCAAAACCAATTTAAACTTTTTATTTTAGCTATTTTAATGAATTTTGAATATTTAAAATGATTTACTTTAAATAATAATGACTAAAAATTTATTTAAATCGAAGTTAGAACGAATTAATTTATTTTAGTTTATATTACGAGCCTGAAATAGCGCGGTAGTTTGAAATTCATTTTTAAACTTTGAATGAATTTACATAATTCAATATAAGTCAGAATTAGACGAAACGAGAAACGTTAGGATCTATTCAACTATATTTTTCTAACGAATGTGGAAAATTTAGATTTCACTTTAGGAATTGAAAGTTATGTTCAGTTTAAAATTTAAAATAGTCGCTATGGAATTTATATATATTATATATATTTATAATATATATAAGGCCCTTAGAAATAGCCATTTTGCAAACGACCTCCATTTTCGATGAAACCACTTTTTTGGATCTAAAATGTAAAATTGTTGCTAGATTCCAATTTTCATAATTTTTGGAATCAATATGTGAGCGTGGCAATAGAAAACGTGTTTTGTCAATTTCAGTTGAATTGGATCGACCATAAAATGGCCCTATTTCAAACGGTCTCCAAATTTGACGAAATTAGTTTTGTTAGGACCGTATCGTCAAAACATGGCTAGATTTATTTTACTGGAATTTTTGGAGGTTGTTGGCTAAGGGCGACATTCATTTGGTTTGATTTGGAGTTCGATGCATGAAGTCTCATTAAAAAGAAATAAAAGAATTAAAATATTTTAATTTTTTTTATAAACTAAATCTAAACCCTAGTCAAAAACATTTCCCCAGTCTAACCCAAAGCCCCTACTCCCAACTCCAAAACTGACGGACAAGGTTCTCCCACTTTCGAGCGACAATCTCTCCTAATCTAGGGAATAAATTTAGAAATTTGTAGATGGAAAATCAGTAAGTGAAATGAGGGCTTTAATTTGATGTTAGTAGGATCGATTCTCGTTGCGAGTTATGTGCGATTTTGGGGGCTCAACCCTCACCGTTCAAACGAAGTTCTGGCGAAGCACAGAGGTGCGAGCTGCACCCCGGTTGGCGCGCCGATAGAGGAAGGGGTGGGCTTCCTTGTGGTGGCGGTTGATCTGGTTTCGTCACTCTCTAGGTGGCCGTGTGAAGAAGCCCTAGGAGCCGAGGTTTCTTCGATGTTCGCTCCAGGCAATTACGGGAAGAAAGCTTCCATGTTAAACCGTGATTAGTGAATTATGATTAATTAATTATTATAATTAAATTTAACATTGTTTTTAAATCTGAAATTATAAATAACTTTGTTTAAATCTGAGTTTATAAAATATGAGATTTTTAATTAGAAAAGTTTAGATTTTTAATTAGAAAAAGTTTATATTTTTAAATATGTAAAGACATGATTTTTAATAAAACAAAGATATGATTTTTATATATATAATAACGATATAAAAATATGATCTTTATACTATTAACATCGTTATAAAATATGAATTTTATTATATAGGTAGCGATATAAAAATATGATTTTTATATATGTAGTAGGGATATAAAAATATAATTTCAAGAGATATAAATATATAATTTTTGGTGAAGTAAAAACATGGTTTTTAGGGAAATAAAAATGTGATTTTTATTTATAAAGCGTTGAAATGAAAATGTGATTTTTAATATAAAAATCGTGTGAAACAGATTGCGATGAGACTGACTGGAAACAAATCCAAGTCCAAACCGTTCAGAGATAAAGAATGGAGGAGTGGAAACCTAAGGTGAGAACTTCTCACTCTAATTTTGTTTTCTAGTTAAATATATACTAGATTGCAGACGGGGCTTAGTAGCTTTTGACACCGTCGTCCACAGACCATGGACGACTTGTTTGATTGTATTCTGTTGTGAAAATTGATTGTGATTGTGATGAGAAATGGAAAATAAAATATTCATGTGACGAATAAAATATTTTATCGTTAAAAATATAATTTTTAACGTGTATATGAATAAAATAAATATTCATTTGCAAATCGGACGATTTGTTTATGTACACCCAATTGACTGATATGGATTGGGGCGATAAATTTTACATATCGCCCAACTGCACAAATAAAATCTGTGTTTGGTGATTGAAACCCCACACGGGTATTGGGATGATATTTGATGTACACTAATCATAATTGTTTAGTTGTATGTCAATCGATTGGTTGACAGACAGTTGTAAGCGTTAGTTATTTATATTTAATGCTTATGTAGTTGTGTAATGCACTCTGAATGATGGTTGATTGTTTATCATTGTCATTATATACATGTGTTGTATGAAATCCATATAAGTAACATTATATGGTAATTGATTGGGTCTCATTCCAATTTGGAAAATAAAGAATATTTTAAGATAATATTCAGAAAATATTCATGTGTTGAATAAAGTTAGACAAAGAATATTTTAAAACAATATTCAGAAAATATTCATGTGTTGAATAAAATATTCATGTGTTGAATAAAATATTTAAAACAATTAAAATATCATTTTTATTGAACGTATAAACCATTAAAAATATTCATGTGTTGAATAAAAGCCATATGGATTAGATATGCGCCATTTTGACGCGAACGATATTTATATCGATTTTATTCATTTTTAAAATGAATATCGAAAAGGAAAATATTTCAAAATCTGCGATTTTGAAAATATTATCATTAAAATATTATAATGATAAAGATTATTCAATTTTGATTTAAAATTGAAGTAAAAGTGGGAATCGTTTTAAAACAAATTTATAAAATACGTTTTGAACGAAATAATATATATATATATATATATATATATATATATTAATGGTTTGAATAGAACGCGCCGCCACGACCGTTCGCGAATTTCGACCATTGACTTCGAATTAATGTTACGAGAGATCCGACTGTCGAATTCTCCTACAACCGGAACCGTTGGGTTCGTATCGCAAAGAGCTTTCCAACGAATATAAGTGATTTGAAATCTAACGGTTGGATTTGGTATTATGTCCAAATCAAATTTGGAAAAGGTCGCTATAAGTGCAGTTCGACGACCGTTTATGGAAATCGACTATAAGTGCCTTAATAAAATTATTAATAATTTGTGTAAAATCATAATAAATGATTTGGAAAGAGTTGGGATGAAAATTTCATATTTGAAAAGATAAAAATATATTTTTATCGAAATGGACTAATTATTAACTAGAATTATTATCCAATTATTTTTAAATAAATAAATTAGGTCTGTAAATGGTTTTAATATAACCAGACATTTTCGATATAAGAATTGGAATGGATTTGAATCGAAATCATCTTCGAAATATTTCGATATTGGATTCCGTGATTATACAGAATTGTGGAGGAATTTGGAAGATATATATATATCGTTATTCCCAATACGATATTTGTTGGTTTCAGAATTTGATATTGAATATAAGTCGATATAATTTCTATTCAAAGCCTTGTATTTGATATCAAATTGGATTTTGTGTTTGTCGTGAATGGTGTCTTTATTAACACTGTTCTTAAACCCAGTTGAGAAAATATTAAATCTTTTTATTAAGATTTAATGATGTTTACCAATTAATTAATATTTAATTGGAATAGAGTTGAAATTCGATTTTTTGGTTTATCATGAATGGTGTTTTAAATAACACTTGTCCTATAACCCGATTAGCAATGGAATTGGATTTTGGGTTTGTAGCGAATGGTGTTTTAAATAACACTGTTCTTAAAACCTCGTGTGAAAAGAATAAATCTTTTAATTAAGATGTAAAGAATAATTACCAATTAATTAACATTTAATTGGAATTGAAATGGAATATGAATTGGGTTTATTGTGAACTATGTTTTTAACGACATTCGTTCTTAACCCGATTAACAAAGAAATGTGATTTGGAATTTATAAATCTTTTTATTAAGATTTAATGGAAATTTTCCAATGTAAAGTTGTCCAATTTAATATATTGGAATGGAATGGAATTCAATTTTATAATAATCGAAGTGAGCTTCTGTGGAGGAAGACTGTTAATATATTTGGGATTTAAAAGGCTTTGTGGTTATTCCATTTATATTATTAGTCGGATACAGAAATTTATATCGATTATATATTGATATGTTTTTCGTGAAAATTCAATAATTAATGGAATGTGATTTTGGGTTTATCGTGAACTGTGTTTTAAATGACATTGGTTCTTTAATGCAGTTAAAGACATGAATTATTTTCCTAGAAGTTGAATAATCATTAATATTGATTTTTTGGGAAGATTGAAAAGTGAATGAGATGATTTAAATTATCAAATTCATGAAATGATCGAGAATGGAGTATCACCAGTTTTGCTCCAAGCGAAAATTAAATCTTTAATTAGATTTGAACGTTAAATGGTAATTAATATTTACCGATAACACAGTGGTGTTAAATATGGAGTACTACCAGTTTTGCTCCACGGGATAAATAGGTTGGGATTGGGAAATAAAACAAATGATTACTTCAGCAAGGTTCGCTAATCCCGACTAGTTTGGAAAACCTTAATTTGGTTTAATTTGTGAAAAAATCATTTGAATAAAAGAATATTCTGGATTGGAATGAGGCAAATGTTGTGTTTGTGTAACACTTGTTTATAAAATACGCGAGTTAATCGGAAAGACCGGGTTTATCCCATTCTGAATAACTGATACGACAATTAGTTGGCGATGAAGACGGTAGTTGAAGACCGGAGGTCTTCACATCGTTTGGATGATTACTGATGTCTTGATTGGGCTGTACACCCAAGACGAGGTAATAAGTGGTGATCGTCCAGACGTACTTGGAGATCGACCGGATAGCGAGAGCCTCTCTTCCGTATTGGACATATGGGACGAGGAATAAGGTGCCTCCGGTTTCGATCAGACCCAGAACAACTTGTATATGGACTGTGTATCCGACATGGGATTTTATTCTGTGTTGATTGATCTCAATTAAATATATATATCAGTTTGGTGGCGGAGAATTTATTCTCTTGCTTAACACATTTCTCTGAGACGTACGAGCTCAGGGGTTATATATCGATAGATATCGGTCGCATGGCGTGAAATGCCTGTGTGGCATGCCTGAGTGGCAAGTGATCAAGGCTTCTGTTGAAAAGCAAAGTCTTATGGTTGGTGATCAAAGCACGACTTTAATATAGCATAGCTTTATGTATAGCGTTAATTCCCGAGCCCATACCCCGGTGTGAACCAGAAACAAGAAGGACCTCAGGGAGGACATGTGTTTCTTTCTAGCTAGGAGTGGTTTCAGGGTTTTGCAAGCCCGGACGTTTTACTTATGTGGATGATGGAAAGAAAGGCGCCTGGATATATCGGTTACTACGGAGCCGATGGATATGGAGTCATCCAGATCATTTTCGCTCTATAGGGCGGGGAAACGCATGTTCAGGGATTTTTAATCCACTTAAAATGTGGACCGACCCTGACGATCCAGGTGGAATTGCGGCTGAGACCTGAGACATGGTAGGCTTGATTGTCTCGAATTGTAACGGGATGTTCCCTTTGCCTTGGTTCACAGATGGAATCCAACTTCCAACACGTGACTTTTCGGTTTTGATTGTAGAGCCTAATATGGCGACATAGTGGGATGGGGCACTCATGTCGTCTATGATAAATACATTTATATTTGAAGTTGTTTTTGACATTGTACACTTATAGTAATAATAAAATATGAAATTTCACGTACCAAGCATTTTTGGCAATTATAAGGTAAAAAATCTATCCTCCGGCTTACGTTGCATTGTGTGATGGGACCTGAGTCTTATAATAGCTTCATTTTCTTTATTTTGCATTGCGCTGTTTGTTACGTGCACTGGTATTCTTGGGGTTAAAACCCGTTCCGTGTTATACGGCATGGTCCCTTGATTTATCTAACTTTAAAATCAAGCTAATAATTATTTTAGTTCTCACACCAGTCACATGACTGACCTGGAGTTTATTGTTTTAACCTAAACTCTGGGTGCCCCTATTTTCCACACGGGCAGCTAGTAGTTTTGGTTTTGCAAATTTATTCTTACAGGATCCTGGTTTACAGCTGGAGCTATATACGGAAAGCTCTGTATCCATGTATTTCTTACAGTTGTATTATGTATTATTTTTCCGCTGCTTTGTAATTTGAATCTCTGATATTTATCAAATGTATATTATGTATTCGCACTCTATTATATTCTTGTACTATGATGTAAATGGTTGTAATAAGCAATGAAATATTCTTCTGTTTGCTTTCTGATTTGTCGTGTTCTCAATTCAATCCGGACTTTCCTTTACGGGTAAGTTTGGGTCGTTTCAAAAATCATCTTTGGAATATTTCGATATTGGATTCCATGACTATATGGATGTTATGGAGGAATTTGGAAGATAGATATATATCGTTATTCCCCATACGATATGTGTTGGTTTCAGAATTTGATATTGAATATAAACCGATATAATTTCTGTTCAGAGCCTTATATTTAATTTCAAAGTGGATTTTGGTTTTTTCGTGAATGGTGACTTCAATAACACTGTTCTTAAATCCCGTGTGAAAGGAGCCAATCTTTTAATTATGATTATTAGAGTTTCCAGTTATGTTTAGTAAATGGAATGTGATTTTGGGTTTATTGTGAAATGTGTTTTAAATGACATTCTTTCTTTAACCAATTAGCAGTGAAATGTGATTTGGAATTTATAAATCTTTTTATTAATATTTTATGGAAATTTTCCAAAGTAAAGTTTTCCAATTTAATAAAATAAATTGGAATGGAATTCGAATTGGTTATAATCGAAGTGAGCTTCTGTGGAGGAAGACTGTTACTATATGTGGAATTTAAAAGGCTTTGCCGTTATTCCATTTATATTATTATTCGAATACAGAAATTGATATCGATTATATATTGATCTGTTTCCCATGAAGATTCCATAATTAATGGAATGTGATTTTGGGTTTATTGTGAACTGTGTTTTAAATGACATTGGTTCTTTAACCCAGTTAAAGACAGGATGGCATGTCTAAAATTGTATTTCGACTTGTATTATTGATCTCTATTAAATATATATCTGTTTGGTGGCGGAGAATTTTTTCTCTTGCTTAACACCCTTCTCTGAGACGTACACGGTTAGAGGTTATGTATTGGCATAAATCAATGGTACAGTGTAGATTGTCGATGCGACATGTTTGATTTCCCAAAGTTAAATAATCATTAATATTGATTTTTGGGAAGATTAAAAGTAAGTGAAGTTTTGTTGAATCTTTAATTTGTTGAAAAGCGATTGTGATCATTCAAATTACCAAATTTGGGAAGTGATCGAGAATGGAGTATCACCAGTTTTGCTCCAAGAAATAGTTAAATCTTTTATTAGATTTGAACATGAAATGGTAATTAATTTTACCAATAACACCATGCTGTTAAATATGGAGCACTACCAGTTTTTCTCCATGGGATGAATAGGTTGGGATTGGGAAATAAAACAAATGATTACTTCGGTAAGGTGCGCTAATCCCGACTAGTTTGGAAACCTTAATTTGGTCCAAATTGTGAAAAGACTATTTGAATAAAAGAATATTCTTGATTGGAATGAGGCGTATGTTGTGTTTTTATAGAACTTGTTTATAAGATACACGAGTTATTCAGAAAGACCGGGTTTATCCCATTCTGAATAATTGATACAATGATAAGTCGACGATGAAGATGGTGGTTGAAGACCGGAGATCTTCACCTCGTTTGGATGATGACTAATGTCTTGATTGGGTTGTACACTCGAGATAAGGTAATAAGTGGTGATCGTACATACGTACTTGGAGATCGACGTGATATGCGAGGACCTCTATCCTGTATTGGACATATAGGACGAGGAATAAGGTGCCTTCGGTTTCGTTCAGACCTAGAACGAACTTGTAAATGGATGTGTGTCTGACATTGGATTTCATCCTGTGTTGATTGATTTCTATAAAATATATATTTGTTTGGCGGTAGAGAATTTATTCTCTTGCTTAACGCCCTTCTCTGAGACGTATGAGCTTAGAGGTTATATATTGATGGATATCAGTCACATGGCATGAATTGTCAGTGTGGCATGCTGAGATTCATGTGATCAAAGCTTTTGTTGAAAAGCAGGGTCTTGTGGATGATGATCAAAGTACGGCTTCAAATAACATAGCTTTGTGTATAGCGCTAATTCGCGAGCTTCACACCCCGGTGTGAACCAGAAACGGGAGAGGACCTCAGGGAGGATATTCTTTTCTTTCTAGCTAGGAGTGGTGTCATGGTATGGAGCCCAGACATTTTACTTATGTGGATGATGGAAAGCGAGGCGCCTCAGATATATCGGTCACTACGGGGCCGATGGATGGTATGGTCGACATACTGACCAGATTTACGCCCCAAACGTAAGGGTGGATTGACCAGATATATTGTTCAGTAATTATAATCCAGAAACATAAGGGTGGACTGGGCCTGACGCTCCAAGGGCTTACCTGAGTCTGGGTCCTGAGACATAGGCTAGATTGACTCGAATTCGGTAAGGATGATCCCTTGCCTTGGTTCATGATGGAAATCCAATTTCCAATACAAAATTTCGGTTTTAGTTGTAAAATTAGTATGGCGACATAGTAGCATGGGATACTATGCCATCTATGATTGATACATTTATATTTGAAATTGATTTCTTCACTTATAGTAATGATAAAAGATTAAATTTCGCGTATCAAGCATTATTTGTCTATTATAAGGTAAAACTCTATCCCCCGGCTTGTGTTGCATTGTGTGATAGGATCTGAGTCTTATAATAACTTCATTTTTCTATTTTAGCATTGCGTTGTTTGTTTCATGTACTAGTATTCTTGGGGGTAAACCCATTCTGTGTTATACGGTGTGGTTCCTTGATTTACTCTATAAAGTTTTAAATAACTATTTTAGTTCTCACACTAGTCCCATGACTGACCTGGAGTCTATTGTTTTAACCTAAACTCTGGGTTCCCCTATTATCCACACGAGCAGCTAGTAGTTTTGTTTTTTTGATGATATTTCTTTTCCTAGATCTTGGATTTATAGCTGGAGCTATATTCGGAAAGCTTTGTATCCGTGTATCTCTTTCAGTTGTGTTATATATTATTTTTCCGCTGCTAATGTAATTTAAATCACCGATATTTTTCTGATGTATTTTATTTATTCATAATATATTATATTCTTGTACTCTAATGTAACTGTTATAACAACAATGAAATGTTTAATCGTTTGCGTTAGAATTTGTCGTGTCCTCATTACAATCCTCTATTTTCCTTCTCTTCGGAGATCGGGGGATTTCAGATCGTCATAACTGACCTGTAGTTTATTTGTTTTGTTTTACACTAAACTGTTGCGTGTCCAAATTTGTACGGACAGTCAAGTAGTTCAGGTGTACATATACTTTTGGAGGAACTTAGAGTAGGAGGCTTTAGCGTTGAATATCTATTGTTTATTTCCGCTATAATGTGTTGTGTTGTATTCGTATGATGATATGTATATATGGTATAGAATTCAGTATTTAAAAAGTTGCTATATATATGTTATATTTTATTCTATTGCAATGTGAGATTCTGTGTTGATATTTTTATTTTTCTTCTACCTTTTCCTTCTTTACCCATAATGATTCATATTTTTGTGCAGTTTGGGTTGAACGTGTGGTTTATTTAGTCAACTAAAAAGCTATGTATTTGCGGCCATTACAGTAAAAGTGTTACAGATCACTTAAATAACTGGTCGGTCTTGCCAAAAAAACAATAAAGAAAGAATATTGACATATTGAAATTATAAGGAATACATATTATTTTATTTGTAATAGACTTTATAAACTATGTGGAAACACGTTAATTTATACATCTCTTTCATTCTATTTTGTGTATATTTCATATAATTTCAAATAGTCTTGTTGTGATAAACGACAAAAGGATTAACTTATAAAAATTAAATAACTGTATTTAAACAAACCTAAACACAGATAGGTTAAAACTAAAATGGGCACCTTTGCGCAAATCCAACATCCATGCCTATTTCTTAAACTCATGCATCAAAATTCTAATTCTAAAGAATGAAATTTTTGAAACTAAATTTTCTTCACCCAATATTCCGAAACCTTGAGTTCAAGATATTTCCTCTTTACGGGCTGCAAATTTGATTTCCTTATTAGCTTCCAAATTCCAAATGTGCTTAACCGCTAGGTAGGCACAAAATTTCTTGCTTATAATAAATTTACTAAGTGGTTTTAAATCCTAAATTAACATAAACACAAATAGGGTGTAAGAACCCGAATTTTTGAGGGGTGATAGTAATGACTCAGAAATGCCAACACTTAAAATATAAAAATAAATTAAAATTTAACGTTAAAAACAAATATTTATATTTGGTTTAGACATAGAAATTTGAATTTAATCTATTTTGGATGTAGTTTGAATATATTTATAAGAGTATTTCCTTCTGCAAATTTAAATTCAACGTGAACGGTTGTTAAAAATGGGATTTATTTGGGTAGTAGAGGATAAATGCAGTTTTCAGATATGGATCTAGTCCATTTAAAACTTGGTTTTGAATTTATTTTAACAAGTGTGAATTTAAATTTTAATAATTGAATTAGAATTATTTTACTTAAACAATAGTAGTATGTTAAATTTTATGGAAATATATTATTTTAGAAATAATAAATTAGTTTAGAAATATAAACTTGAGATTTATATATAATTTATTTATATTTGAATTTGGTTTTGAAAATTTATTTTGATATATGAAAATATATAAATGCAATTGAGTTTGCATGCATAACAAACAAATGTTATAACATTTAGTATTAAAAATATATATTTTTATTGGGTTTTTGCCACTTGTTATGTGTGCTGAAAATTTATGACACTTGGTAAAATTGCACTGAAAGGATTAAACACTTTCCCTTTTACATTGATTAAAATACTACGTGTTCACTGTCTAGAATTTTCCACTGTCCCTTAATTTAATTCCTCTACACAGATCCCTGGGAGGGGGGTTCAGAGCAAAAATTTTATTCCCCAAAATCAGAATGGCCGAAGGCCTTTTCTCCTCAAATTCGGTCCCCCAATTCCAGAATTTTCTCACTCCTCTAATCGCTTACTTCCGAGCCCCTCCATCATCCTCCTCAACCACCACCGCGTCGCCACCTGGGTCCTTTGCCACCTTGCTGAGCCCCGAATCCACAGTCTTCTTGTAACCACGTCATCTCCACCGCATCCGCCAGTGAATTTTCATATTGCAGATGCGAAAGGGGTGCTTATGACCTTAATCTTTCCAATTCAGACTGAACTAGTGGTAACAGAAGACTGAGGCATAAATATTTGTAGTAATTAGTATCTTTTACCAGAGAGCCCCTGTCTTCCCCAGCAGTCATAGACGTGTACAGATGTTTAGCAATAAGAAAAGGTACTTCTTTCACATAATTTAGTTAGAGCTAAGATTTGTATTATAATGAGCTCTTTATAAGGGGTGAAATTGTGGTGTTACACATGTTCTTGGTAAGTTCTGCTAAGCCCTTAAAACGGTTTACTGACAAAACTGATATAACAACCATCGTTGGCTAACATTTGAGTTTTTGAGTACTTATTGTATACAACAATCAATCCCACTTTTAACTTTCAGTTTGAAACTTGTTCTCCAACTGCTCATGTTTTGGATATATTGTTTGATTCTTAGTCTGTAAGTTTTTTGTTAGTATGTTAAATTTTATTCAAAATTATATGTGGTTATTAACTGCGTATTTAAGATGCTAAAACCTGATGGAATCAGACTATAACTAAAGGCTCATGTTACATCATGACTGCTCAAATTTTATACATTGCCACAACTAGTTTCAGATGGTCAAAATTTTATGTTACTTATTTATTTTAAAGAACTATGAAAAAAAAACATACGTGCTTGATCATAAAAGGGTAATCATCTAATTAATTTGGTGCTTTCGAATGAAGTGCATGCCTACATTTTTTTTAATTGTTGCTACAATATCCTACAGTAAATAAGGATGTCAAATTGCAACACGCGAATAAGGAATGAAGTACATGTCAATTTTTTTACTAGAATCTAAATTTTTTGGTAAATTTTCCCTTACATATTTGTTTGAAAATACAATAATATGAAACCATTACTAGGATACAAAGATGATT